>VZTZ01000245.1:265873-493986 GCA_013400955.1 Drymodes brunneopygia
GCCTGAACCCTCTCCTGTGCAGGGTTGTATGCAGAGCAGGGCCGGCGGGGCCGTGTCTGAGCTGCAGGGGGCCGGCCCGAGCTTTCTCCCGCACTGGACTGCGCTGCAGGGAGCCAGCCTGGCCTGGCCAGGCGGGGTGGGGTCAGTAAGGCTGAGTCACCTCAGCCTGTGGCAACAGAATGAAGCCTCTCTCGGCTCGGGCAGAGTTGAGTGGAGCCGACCTGGCTCCCTCCCGCATGGAGCCGCCGTGAGGGACTGAAAGGCCGGCACAGGCTCCCCTGCTCCCCCTCCCCCTCCACATCATCTCGGCCGCCAGCCCAGTCCTGTGGCCTGGGTGGAGCTCACCAGACGGCGCGGAGGGGAGAGAGCGATGTCTTTTCTCAGTCAGCCGGAAGTCTAGAAGAGGGCTTCTTCAGATCCCTCCTGGTTTTATGAGTTCTGGAGGTGGAAACTGTAATACCTCCTTTTGGATACGTCAGTTCCAGCTTGATCTCTTTCCTTCTGCACTGGAAATCCTGCCTAAGGTTACCCCATGATAGTTAGGTAAACTCTGACTGAGAACACATATTTTTATGTTCCTAAAGTTTCAAGTTGTGAGAGCCTTGATGCTGTACGAAAGGAATCCATTAAGTTTGTGAGTGACTCTAACTGAGGGCTAATGTCAGTACTCCTGAGTTTAAGACCTCCATTCAGAGGGACCTGAATGGGCTGATGGGAACCTTGTTAAATTCAACAAGCATGTATCCAAAGTCCTGCACCTGGACAGGAAAGACTTCTGGCAATAATAAAGTGTGGTTTGGGTTCTTTCTGTATGAGGAAGACATGGAGAAACTGCAGTAAGTTCAATGAAGGGCCATCAGGATCACTGGGACATCTGTTCTTTGAGGAGAGATTCAGATAACTGGGTGAAGCAATGGAGCAGATTTCCCATGGGAGTTGTGGAATACCTGTTCCTGGAATTGTTCAAGAGCACAGTGCACAAAGACCCAAGCAAATATAGTCTGAGTTCAGTGTTGTACCTGACTAGACAAATTCCCAAGATCCCTTCCAATTGGATTTTTCCTTTAATTCTAGGAATTTTCAGCTAGATCACCTCCCTGAATAAAGTCAGTGCGTGACATCTGAGCAACAGTGCCTGTGCAAAGCAGGGGACAGGGCCACATTATCAAAGAAGGAGCGAAAGCTTGTCTCACTTGGACCAGTGTAAGGTGTTGTGGAACTGCTCCATGCCATCTTTCACCTTGTGCTGTAGACCAGGACAGTGTTCTGAAGGTGGAACAAAACACCTGGAATAAAACTACCTGCAACCTGATCTTGTAGAGAAGAACAGGCCTTCCTGGGACCTGGGTTAAAGATATGATGAGAAAACTTCATACTGTGGTATGACTTTCAGATTATTGTCTGTTGCTGATTTTTCATGTAGGCAATGGTGAAGTTGCAACAAGGAGCCTAAGGGCAGTCGAGAGAGACTTCAGGGCCTTAGGACAACAAGTTAAGGGATCAGGAGCAGAAGTAGTGTTCACTATGCTTCCAGTTGCAGGAAATGATGAGGTAAGAAACTGGAGAAAACACCAAATTAGTACCTGGCTGTGAGCCTGGTGTCACTGGCAGAATTTTGGGTTTTTTGATCATGGGCTGGTCCACATGACACTGAGCCTGCTGTCAGCAGATGGGATACACCTGTCTCAAAGGGGAAAAGGATCTTTGCATAGTAGTTAGCAGAGCTCACTGAATGAGCTTTAAACTAGATTTAAAATGGGAAGGGGATAAAACCAGGCTCCCTACAGATAAATGTGGGGGTGGCATGCCAAGTTTTGAAGGATCATGTGCTAGTGAGGTCCACGATGTGCTCATTACATAAAGTACATTTGAAATGTCCTTATAAAAAATGTGCAGAGCATGAGGAATTAAAAAAAAGAACTAGAAGCTTTGGCTCTGTCCATATCTATGACATCATTGGCATGAGATAAACATAATGGAATGAGTCCAATGATGGGATGCTGTGATGGTCAGTTATAGACTTTTCAGGACAGATAGGCAGGGCAGGCAGTTCCAAAATGTCAGAAGTCAGTGGCACAGAAAACTGGCTTGACTGAGCAGGGATATTCTTCTAGATTTTAGGAAGAAGAGAAAAATATGTGGATATTGGAGGCAAGGACAGGCAACATGGGAGGAGTACAGAGATGCTGGTCACCACTGTAGGGATAAACTCTTGTAGCCAAAGCTTGATTAGAGTTGGGAAGGACAACAAAAAGGGCTTTAAAAAAATATTAATAGCAAAAGGAGAATCTGAAGTAATGCTGGTCTGTTGCTGTTGGGGTCAGTCACCTCCTAAGTAGAGGTGACAAAGCAGAGACATTTAATGCCATTTTTTCCTGTTTTCAACACTGATGATGGCAAATTGAATATGAGTCAGCAGTGCCCTGGCAGCCAAAAGGGTGAACTGTGTCCTGGGGTGCATTGGGAGCAGCATTGCCAGCCAGTCAAGGGAGGTGCTTGTCCTTCTCAACACTTCTCTGTTGTAGCCCCCACGCTACTGTGTGCAGTTTTGTGTATCTCAGTATAAGAGGGATATCAAAGTATTAGAGAGTCTCCAGGCAAGGGTGACCAGGATGCTGAAAGTTCTTGAGGGCAAGACTTAGAAGAAGCAGCTGTGATCACTTGGCTTCTTCAGCCGGGAGAAGAGAAAGCTGAGAGGTGACCTCATGGCAGTCTAAACCTTTCTCAAGGCAGGCAGCAGAGGGAAATGCTTTTCTCTCTCTGGTGACCAATGAGTGTCACAAGGAAATGGAACGAAGCTGTGTCAAGGGAAGTTCAGACTGGAATCAGAAAAAGGGTCTTCACTGAGAGAGTGGTTGGTTACTGGAACAGTCTCTTGAGGGAAGTGGTCAGAGCACTAAACCTGACAGAGTTCAAGGAGTGCCTGGTCGATGCTCATAGTCATATGGTTAATTTTATATAGTTCTACAAGGAGCAGGGTGTTGAACGCAATGATCTTTATGGATCCCCTTCCAACTTGAGATATTCTAGAATTCTGTGAATAGTTAACTACTAGGAATGCTGTCTTCCAGAATGCTACAAAGCACTTAGTTTTTAGTGCAGCATTTATAAAAGTTACTGATAGAGTCAACTGGAATTATCATCATTTAATACCTTTTTGTGTTGTATATTCTAATAAAATGATTGATTCTGAAAATTGATTTGTTTAAATTCTGTTTGTCCATTTCCACCCCCTCTGTTTCAAATATGTTCAGACTAAGAACTGTAAAAAGGTTTTGCATGCTTCCAGCCCTGCTTAGCTAACCTGTTATCACAGTAAATGGGTGGAAGAAGTGCAGTAGAACAATGTGTAACTCTCAGTACATGTGAAAGTGGGTTGTAGGCAAGCAGCAAAGGAACAAATTATGAATGTTAGATAAATGTTCATTTATGTTCAAATAGAGCAAACCCACTTTGATTGTTTCTATTGCTCTTTTATGCAATTCTGGTGAAGTTAGTAATGATTATGGGTCATCTAATATTAAATGGAAAAAAATTCAGGAATGGATTATGAGGAAGAAGGTAAATGGCAGATGGGAGACTTGGGAACGCTAAAGATTAACCCATTTGCTTTTCAGTTTTTTGAAGTTGGATTCTAATTTCTCTTCCATCAAGGCAGAGATAAAATATATTTGTATCATCAGAATACAATGAAACCTATGAGAAGAGTCAGCAACTTTGTGAGACTGTTCAAAACATAACAAAACAAGATAAAAGGGTGCTCTGCAGTTAAGAGTGAGTTACAGATATATAGCTCACTTAGTAGGGTTTTGCAATATGAACAGCATTTGTTATGCAATAACTCGATGGATATGAAAATTTAAAGTGACATGAAGATCTACTGGAAAAACTGAAGAGATCCACAGACTGAAAGATACTGAAACCCACAGACAGATAAAAGGACTGTTATTTGACTCTCATAAGGCATCCCAAAGTTTTAGATCAAAGATTATTTTGTACAAATTCTGAGATGATTTTGAAGTGGTTATCTAACTACCTAATTTTCGGCATTCTTTCACCTAATGCAGTTTTGAGACAGTGTAACACAAAGCTAGACATCATTTGAACTAAGAGATTACCTTGTTCTTACTGCATTATATTAATTTTCCACGTGTATGTTACATTTCCATATGCCTATTGACAAAGTTAAGAATCTATTCTTTCATGAAGCCCAGCAGCACTGCAAAACATTTCCAAAACTAATTTCTGTTCATCTAGTTGAAATTTTCACAGTTTTTGTTGGCTGGAAATTAAGGCCTGAGACTCAGGAGTATATGGCTAGTTGTAAAAACACTGGCCATGAGCAGTAGGCTTCAGACCCATGACTAGACTTTTTCTGATAATTTTGAATACCAATCTTTCAGGGTGACAAATACAGAGCATTTTTGTTGCGAAGGGATAGACCTATAGAGAAGTCACTATGGAATTTATCTGTTAATTTGTAGCATAGCAGTTTATTCAATAGCTGCCAAAAACTCTGCTCTTACCTAGAAACAAGTGAATGATTGATTACCTTTCTCACCATCTACTGAAAAAAATATTTACAACAGGCAAAGTATGTACATGAATTGTTACAGCTGAATGACAAATTGATTGTCTGTTCATGGCCTATGTTCACTTCTTTTGTCTTGATAAGTTGCTTATGGTTTTAGAAAATATCATCCGCCTTCCTCTGAAACAAGCCATATAGAGGGGTTTGGGTTGAACATCTCAAACTGTTAACTAATTTGGAAAAATGAGGCCTAAACCAAATATTCTCAGAAATGGCAGAACATCAGGGCAAAGAAATAGCACGTGACACTCTCATGTAGGACTTGCAGATAGCAGCAAAATTGTGTCAGGCAATAAGGAAGTGAATATGTTACTAGGAAAAAGTTGCATCACTAGACTTGCTCAAATAAAAAGTACTATATAGAATCTCAAATGGGATTGTAAAAGTATTCGTGCTCTAGGAATATACTCAGTGATGTGGAATTCATCTGCTTTGCCTTCCAGTTGGAACAAGGAGTTCTTACTGGCAATATATTGGGTTATAAAAAGTATTTTAATGTCTCTTAAGGCTGACAAAGAGACAAGGTGCTCTTACAGAAAGAAACTTGAGGAGCAGCAAAGCTTGGGAGAAACAATAGAATGAGCGAGATCTGTGTCTTTTTGAGCGAGGTCTATGTCCTAATTCCTATAAGGGGAGCACTTTGGATCTAGAATGTGCTAGGGAAAGAAGCCTAGGGAAAATAATACTGGAATGATGTATGCTTTCCAACAGTTTGACAAGTCTACTACAAATTAGACTCATCATAACTCTACTGTAATAAATGTCAAGGGCGTTTTGAATTTTACAACTACACCAAGGATAACATTTGTCTCCTCTTGTTTTAAATGCAGAGACCTTAAGTAGTTTGGCACACAATTTTCATACAGTATATCCATGATAAAATATGTTTGAAGGTGAAACAAGCTTAAGAAATTATCCCTTTCATACACACATGTTAATACCATTGTTATTTGCTGTCACCTCTTAGTGACAGTAAGCCTAATCTGTGTCCAGGTTAAAAGGAGTTTTCTCCTCCAAGACCCACTTCTTTGAACAATGTTACTTCATTTTAATGATCGGATTGAGAAAAGTTGGAGGGGGGAGGAAAAGGGGGGAAGGGCTGAAGGAACTCTTCAGGATGAGAAACTTAAGCGTGCTTCATTATTAAAGACGGCATATTACGAACTACAGCCTCGTTTTTGACAGTAGTGTTATGCATGGCCTCTCTGCTTTGCATTATTCAGTGATGATCCTTGTTTTTTCCAGACTGCGACCCTATGTAGTATGAGAAATGAATTCAGGACTTTATTCATAGCTGGCCTCAGAGAGAAAAAGGAAAATCGTGTCATAGTCCCAGACCTGTCTTTGATCATAACATCAGGATCACTACACCCTCACTATGAAGCTAGGCTGTGGCACGTCTTGCTGCAAAAGTTATGTTTGCTGAACACAGGAAATGTATATATTTGGGGGGTAGGGGCTGGGATGGAGCAAGAATGAAGAAAGAAACTTCCGTTAGGAAACAAGCACATTGGATGTTAGAAAAGTAGGCTATATCCATCACATCACAAGAAAGAAGCATGCCAGAGGATGATCTTTACATGAATCAAAATTGATCAATGCAAAACAATGAAAAAATCAGGACATGATTGAACTTAAAATGCTGTGGGGAAAGCAGTTCTTTCATTTTTAAAAACAATTCTTACATCACTTTTCGTTATCAGCTGACTTTCAGAAGTCACCTAGAAACTAAAAGGAAAACAGCTAGCAATTTTTGCAATAGTTTTATTTTACATCATAGGAACATTGCTCTTTCTCTCCTGATCTGACAGTAGGCTATCTGACCAACAGAGATAAACATATTATTTATTATATTCACATAACCAAAGTGATTCATAGATAAGGACTAAAGGGTTTAGTTTCTGGATATGAACAGGTACCAAAAAAGTAGCATAGCTCATGTAAACATCTTTACTTTTTAACGTGAGAAACCTGCAATGATAGATTTTCAACATGTCAGGACAGACATCTGTTTTCTCAGTCTGATTTAATCCTTCCTACTACCCTGAAGCAAAGGAATGCTATCAGAATTAATTAGTTACTGATTGTTCATTGCTTTTTTCCTAGGTGCCCTTATGTCCTGTTAAAATCAGCAGAAACATTTCAACTCAAGTTTCATTGTTTCAAAAGGGTGTAATTAATTGTGATAAAATGGTTGAGCTCTTCTGTTTTGACCAGAGTGCGGAGTAAACATAATGGATTTTTACATACTCTTTAAGGAAAGAGCTTTACTCTCTCCTTAACAATATTTGCAACCAAAAGGAAGCAGAGTGAGCAAAACAGTTTCAGGGAAATGAGAAAGTAACAGGAAGGAACGTGGCTGAGGTCCAGGTAAGATTGTTAGGAAGGAAGCAGGTCTTTGGCAATGACCGTTGGCTACTGCACTGCTTCATAAACATAAGAAAGAAAAACCTTCAGGGAAAAAAAATGTTACAAGAATCATCAGCCATGTAGTTCACTTACCAAGTTGGTCAACGGCTTTTACAAAGCAAAACCACTGCTTAGTGACTGTGAGTTCTAAAGGAATCATAGAATGGTTTGTGTTGGAAGGGAACTTACAGATCATGCGGTTCCAAACCCCCTGCTGTGGGCAGGGACATCTTTCACTAGACCAGGTTGCTCAGAGCTCCATGCAGCCTGGCCTAAATTCCTATTACACAAAGGAGAGAAAATAGGGCTTTCCTTAGTACTGGAAGTGAAAAGTGTTAAATTGCATGTGCTGATATTGCCTGGCACTAACAATGATATCCTTGATGCTTCCTGCCTGCCAGCAATGCCACCTCTTTCTCCCACATGAAGAGTCAGTCTCTGCTCACTGCAATGTATACTTAAAGCAAATAATAAATAAAGAGATTTGTACAGATCATAAAAAAACCTCCATCCAAGCTCAGAAATCAACCAAAAATTTTAGTGTTACTTCCTAACAGAGAAGACTAATCCCTGCTGCCAGAATGCTGAATGTACTTTCCTTTGACACACTATCATAACACCTGCCTTGCTGCTCTTTTGACCTTGCCATTGTCCTGCCTTTTCTCTCTTGAACAACAAATGGAAAAAAACCCCAACAAACCAGCTTATTTTGGGACCAGGAACAACAGCTGCAAAAATGCCAGAATCTGCAGATACCTGTCCCTTGGTTCTTGGCCAGCAGCTGACTGGGGCATTCAAAGAGGAAGGGGTGTGAGTGGAGAGGTCAGTTCTGCAGTATCCATTCTTCCTACCTAGGCTGCTTCTCTGGATCCAAGACAAGACTGCAGCTTGCAGGAGTCCATATTATGTGAAACAAAAGTGAGTCACTTGTGATGAATATACCTGTAGCTCAGGTAGAAAAATGTAGCCCTAGGCATAGCTCTAGGGTCCTTCTGTTCTCTCATAGTTCATCTGGAGTGACAGCTCTTCTCCTCAAAACAAATGCAACCCTGCTGCCATGGTATGAACCTGCTGCTCACAGGGTGGGCTTGAATGTTTTTCAAATATCTGTGGCATTTCTGAGTGTTTGAAATATCTGTACTGTAGTCTTTTCTTGTCTGCAACAATGTTGATACTCATCCCTTAGATTGGCAGTAGACATGGACTGAACACACCTTTGGAGATGCATGGGACAATTCAAACTTTCATTGTGAATAAAGACTGAGAGCGGGATCAAATGGGATATTACTATGCTGAATTTTTCTTCTCTCTAGATAAGAGCTCTCCTGGGGCTCAGACTCTCAACTTTCCTCAGTCTCACAAATTACCTCTTTTTTCACATATTGGCATAATGGGATCAGAGTTAAAGGTTGGTGAAAGGCAGGAGCATCTGGGACAGAAAAGTGAATTAACTATTTTGTGAGGTACAGACAAAAAAGAGTTGAAAAAGCAATAGGAAGGCCTTTGGCATCTTACAGATATCTGTAAGAGATTGCTTGTACAAGCACACCTGACTCTGCAGTGTTAGAAAGCACATAGCGATCTGGAGCACCAGATCTGGACTGATCATCAAGAACCTAGCTAAGCATTGGCTAAGATTCTAGATCTTCCCAAGAAGCAGAGAATCATAACCCTTTTTGGTTTTATTTAGATGGTCTCTGTTCCTGCAGAGATTGTTTGTTGTGATGTATGACCTTGCTGAGTATGTTACAGCTGTTATCTTGGAGATTTGCCAGTGACTTTGTTTTAGTATTTTGACATGCTGGTCCACTTCCAGTGGGGGAAGCAGACCAATATAGATATTGAAGTATTTCCTCTGTTTATTTTTCTGTCTCTTTTTAACTAATTCAGGGTTACCACACTTTGATTTAAGAAGCATACTAGGTGTTGGTTGGCATAATGGTCCTAATATTGGTCTATAGAATATGTTGGGTATTTTAACTTTTTAAAATGTGAAATTACCAGCTCTTCTATATTTGTCTTTATTTTTATTTGGTTTGTTTATTTATTTTAAATTGTATTTATCTGACTGATCAGTATAATTTTCAGGATCCAGATTATGAAATTTCAATAGAGTTCCAGGATCTGAAGAGAAAATTAGGTACCATCTGCAGTTTTAAAGTATTTTTTTCTGTCTGTCTCTGAAATTTCTCTAGCTTACTGGTTCCTGGAGAAACAAAGGCAAGGAAGCACTACCATTAGCACTAGGTCATAAAAGTACATTTTGATGATTTTAACTTAAAATGTTCTTTTACAATATTAGAATGCCTTAGCTCATTTCATATTAAATCTGACCTCGTGGAAAGTCGTGGAAAGTCATGGAAAGCTGCTTCTAACAGTTCTTTCAACTAAAGAATTGAATTTGTAGCAGACATATGTTTCCCAGCCTACCAGCTAATAAAAGTGAATTATATAACAGATTAAAACAAACTTCTGCCTTTAATGAGTTAAAATGTTGTTTGTCCAGCTTGTTAGTCCTTTCTTTTCTTCAGCCAATTAATAATTCTTTACAAGTTCTACCATAAAACTGAAGACATATATAAATGCGCTTTGTGTTTTTTCTTGCTGTCCCATAGCAACTCCCTCATTAAGTTTATAGATCTGTACACAGTTCTTCATCTTTGGTTTACCTGTATTCTGTTGTCTCTAAGAATAGGCAATTTTATTCATCCCAGTCCAATGATTGAGCTTGTTTAGTTTGTAGCTTGGAGATTTTTTTAAATGGCCAAAAGCAAAGAAATAGACATATTTCAGGATAGGTTTTCTTCTGTGCATGACTGTCTTTCTAGATTTATTAAATTAAAGTCTAGAATATAGTGTAGGTTCCATGTGCTTTTGAATGTGCAGCCTTAGGAAGTTTTAAAGCATGGAGATAGTTTTCATTTGGAAAAATGTAAAAACAGTACAATGACCTTCTTAGATCTCCTGCCAGACTTTTTTTTAGGCAGGTTTATACAGGTCTCTTTAGGTATTAAGTTTTTGCAAACTTAATTTCTTCTTTTCTTCTGGTGCTAGTATATATACTGCAGGGAAGCATGCTGACAAACTAAAGAATTCATACATAAAATTACCCATTTTAAGTTTTAGTGGATAGTCTGCAGTATTAGTCTGCAGGTGAGCTGATTACAACAAAGATCCTGACACTGCACTTTCTTCCAGTCTGCATAAAATATCTCTGCTGTATTCAACAAGGAGAATGCTGCTGAAATTGGGACTAAAAATCCTTATTGTGTTCCCCAAACACTGTAAAAAATACTGCAGTTAAAAGGGAGAAAGTTAAATCCACCTGACTGATTGGTGTTTGCTTTAGGAAAGACTGAAGAGTCATGGGTGTGCATCCCACATTAGGAAGCTGTGTCTCATAGATCTGCTACTTTCCCCTTTCCTAAGGACTTTGACAGAGCCTGATGTACTAGCAGGTCTAACTCACATCCCTGAGAACAGTGCAAATGAATTCCCGAGATCATTTCTGCTGATGCATGATGCTGAGATGTCCTCTGTCTAGCCACAAATCCTGCTTGCAAACACACACACAATAGAGCCAAGCAAGTAAAATCTGTTAAGTTCTTGGTTATTAGAATATCTCCTTGCATTCATCTAGCAATAAGTATTATACAATACAAGGAAGTTCATGCTTAAATATAGCTGAACAAATTATGACTATTTAATATCTTATTGTTTGTGAGAAGAATACTATCAAAACTAGTACATGCTTTTAAAGAAAAGGACAGCAGCTTTGATATACAAACAACTAGATGGTGCTCCTCTGCTTTTGAATTTGTCAGGGCTGCAGCACAGGCGACTCAGAGCAGGAAGACAGAATCTCTAGAAAAAACTGTGTAATCAGAATCATCCTGTTCATAATATTTGTTACAGATGCCTAGAAACATCTGCTGAGTTACACTTAAGGTTTTAACCTAGCAAAGATGGAACAATTGCTTTGCAAAACATTACAACCTTTTCTTATAGTAAATCAAGTGGGTAAGTAAATCAGGAAGGTAGTTATCCACACACATATGTTTTGTAACCTAAGTATAATACATAGATAATATAAAATTTGTTTTGTAACATAAGTATAATACATAATACAATATAAAATAGTCTTTTAAATAGAATACAATAGTATTCCTTTTAAAAATGCAATAAAATATTTAAATTTTTTTTATTAAGAGATTTTAGCAAATTATGTTACTTTTTAAAAGCAATCCTAGTTGCAATGACAACCACAAGGAGGGAAAAAATCGTGGAAGAATGACAATATCTGAATATTTTAAGCCCAAAAGTAAAAACATCTTTACGTGAAATATGACATTCAAAAGGATACCATTAATGTCACAATCACAACTGCAATTTAAAGTTCTGTATCTCCTAAAGTGCTAGGACATCCTAAGACAAGAGAACAGATTTTTTCTCTTTTCTGATAATTTAGTGTGTGCTTCTGATTATGCGTTATGTGTAGTCCATGTTATGACCTGGGAGGTTGTGCATACTTTCTCAGATTTTGCTGATATTTGGTTGCAAGATTAACAGTCAAGATGAAAACCTATGGGCCAGGATATTAAAACAGACTGATGAAAGGCAGTAGAAAGGGACAGAGATTCCTGTTATTATCTTAGTAATGAACAACTGTCTTTTTTTTTTTGCATAGTAGAAAGATAATCATGTCTTTTGGAAGGAAATCTTAAAGAGAAATTTGCAAAGTAGTTTCCAGCTGTTGTTTTCAGAAAGCTGAAATATTTTGAACAAGTGAATGAAAGTTGCTATGTCAGTGTAGGTATCTTAGGGCATGTAAAAAATCATGGCAATGTGTTTGATGTGTGAGGCATTGCCTCTTCTCTCACTGAGAGAAGAAAATAATTTAGTTTTTATAAATTTTATAGCACTGAAAATTGCCTTAGCTTCTTCATATTTTAGCACTTATTTACATACCAATAATAAAATTTAAAGTTCCTGAAAATACTTTGAATTATTGTACATTTTATGTACTTATATTCTTATAATATGCAGTAGCATTGCCACTTTTATGCTCTGACATCATTTAATGTGCACAGTTCTGTAAAACTTGTTATTTATCATGCTGAAAGATAAATACATCCCCCATATAAAAAAGGAAAATGACAAAATGCTACTGTATCGTCACATGTGCTTGAGAAGTGTGTTATTTTCCAACAGAAAAGGTTAGCTCTGTATAATTTTACTAAAAGCAGAAGATGGTAAATTTTTCAAGCTGCTACTGAGGCAGTTTCCTGTTTTTACTGATGATCATGTCAAGTAATCATGTTCATAAACCAATCAAACTCAAATTAATATAATCTTTTCCTTAGTGACCCCAGAGTAATGGCTTACAGTAGTATGTGATTAAGTAGTACATTAAGTTTTTCTAGCCATACTGGTCATTTGTCACTGCCAGATATAGAGAATAAAGTGAACTTCAGTCTTGTAGACCCCTGTCTTGGTACTGGGATCCAGTATTTTTTCTTAAGCTTACAGCTTTGAAAATAGCACATAAAGAATGGGCATTCCTTCTCTGGACACTTCACTGTATTACCTGCTGATTACTTCTTTATTAAGTAATTTATTGAATTACTAGGAGACTCTTCAACTGATGAGGTAGGCTTTATGTAGAACACTTCCTATGCCTTTTCCATAGTGACAGGATGTACCAGGGCATTATCCAGCTACTCCCCTCACTCCAGAATTCTGCCACACTCCTAATCTTCTGGTGCAGTTAGACCATATCTTTTCCCCCATTTTTTTGCTTAGTCCCAGTCTTTGCTTCCCCATTAGTCTTCTTGTTTTTGCTGTACCTGCAGCCATGGCACAGTATGTGGCTTGCCCCAGTTCCTTCTAGTGGCAGAGCTCCTCCTGCGATCTGTACCCCTGCCTCACCACTTGCCCTTTCAGGTCCCTTCCCAATCTCAATGTCCCAATGCCTTCACAGCTAATTTTGCTCCCTAAGCCCTTTAGTTCTTTCTACTTGCATCCCATTCCCCTACTCTTGTTTTTTCCTTGTCTTGCCATGTTTTCTAACCCAGTTGTGGTTTCTCTTTCTAATTTCTACCATTGTGTGATTGTTATTGCCTACAGCACTTCTAGTTCCAATTTTGAACTGCTCTCCCTGAGGTGGGCTTTTTTTTCGGTCTTAATTTGCTCTCTCATGCTCATTTAGGTTCATCTTGTTTCTTTTCCCATTTTGAATGTCCACAATCCCTCAGTCCTCAGTGAATGCAGACGAGAGTGCTCATGCTCTATGTCAGATGGACAGAGTCCATTTGCTCCTGGACTCCTTATGGTCCACAGCCATCCAAACTCTCAGAAAGTGTTACTCTGCACTGACTGAAGCTGCCTCACCCAGCAAAGGCAGCATCTACACACACAAAGCTGTAAAGATCAGAAGTCTACAGAGCATGTGTAAATGGCTACATTCCAAGTTTTCCAACCTGGACAATTTCAGATATATTTGTGTGAAGTTGGATAAGGGATATTTTAGAGATATGTCTTAAGTCAAAGCATTTGAGTAACAGATCTTCATAGGACAAATAGCCCTCAAAATACTTTTTCCTTGAGTTTATAATATAGCTTACCCTCAGGAAAAGCTGATTAAACTAGACAAAGACTTTCCCAAAGAATTTATTCTCTGAATTTAAAAGTTTCAGTTAAGACTGGTAATATTTTGGAAGATTATATGCAGCTGAGTTCAGAGTACTAGAAAATGTCAACTGAAGTGAATAATTAGCAGACTCACTATTCTTATGTATAAAAATGCAAGAAATTGCCTGATGTAGATAAGTAATTTAGCATACATATATATTCCTTTGTTGTTTGATCCCCCACCCTAATGTGACCCGTCTTTCTTGTCTTTAAATTGTGAAGATGCTAAACACTATCTTAGACAGTCTGACAGTGGCCTCAGGGTTCAGTGGTAATACTAATATAAGAGAATAATGATAAATCTGTAAATCACTTGTGACATCTTAGGAAATCCATTTCCTAGTCCTTATTTTGAAGTTCAGGACTAGAAGGTATGTGAGCAACCATTTATTTTCCATTCTACTTTAATCCATTTGGATATAACCTTAGGGATTTTTTTTCTTCTCTCTCCTTTATACCTAATGATAATTAATTTAAAGTTTTGAACCCTAAGGTGTAATAACCATTCAGCAGCCACAGTTCCAATTTTATACTGACAGAGGTGGTTGTTCTTAGTGCTTATGTTTCCCAGGTTTCCCTCAGCTTTCGTTATAGCTAATTGAAAGGCTTCTTTTATGGATGGTTCAGAGTTGTACCCTAATTAAACTGTTCTGATTGTTTAACTTAAGAACTTTATTTTCTTCATTGACTTTAGACAGAATCCATAGAGATTTTTCTCACAAAGCTCTTAAACTCACTCTTATATGAGTAAGTCATCCCCTATTCAATGTTGAGTGAATTCCGTGTCGTAATGTGGTGATTTTCTATGGAATATTCAAAATTACTTCAAATAGTAATCAAATACTGGTCAATGAATTTGTTACCTCATGTTGATTTAATTAATTGCTGTCTTACCCCAGTGATAAGTTACTGAATATTTACAGCATTGTAATTACTTTAAGCATGCGTAATAAACAAAATACACTTTTCTATCCTGTAAATTGCATGGAACTCTGCACCAGTGCTCACTAAAAATATATCCCCAAATCTGTACTGGTTTGAAATCTGCATTGTCATACTTCCTAAAGACAAAGGCACAGCTTTTGAAGGAGTATTCAATATTGAATCAATTTCTGGCCTTAAATAATAATAATATTTTATTTTTTAATATATTGAAAACTGCACTAATGAGGCTGGCATTTCAACTTTTTTTTTCCTTTCTATTTTGAATACAAAGATATTCCTGTCACATGGTTGCTAGTTTTTCTGTTGGTTTACCTTTGTAAAAATTATTCTGCATATCAAACTGTAATAGCTATGCAAAAGTCCATGCAAAATTGAAGAAACAAGATATCTTTACTAAAATATCTTTTCAGTTGTAACCAGAATTTTTTTTTATGTAGAAAGAATAAACCCACTACTTGCTACTAATTTCATCTTTGTAGCTTCTTTGTACTGCATGAAAGGTCTTATGCAGAGTCATAAGTTAATTGTTATTTGTATTTTATTTTTATTTGCCATCTGTTTGTTCAGTCTTATTTGACTTACATTTACTTATTTATTTATTTATTTATGTTCAAATTAAGTATTATGGGATTGTTTTTAAATTTCTTTTGATCATGCCTTATCCAGGTCTTTTTCTCTTTTGATCATGATGAGAAATATAAAACAATCTATTTGTGAAATCCTTTCAAATAAAGATAAAACAGATACATATCCAAAATACCTTTCCCAATATGGAAAGCACAGAGGGAATGCATTGCCTCTTTCAAAGTTAACCTTGTACATATTCAAGGAACGTAAATAGGAAAAAAACCCAAGAGAGTAAGCAAAAAATTGTCTTCAAACTGTTCTAAAGGACCTTCAAGGTGATATAAAGTGTTTTAGACTGGTGGTGTGACGTGCTTAGGATGCTCATACATAACATCTATATTTTTATTACAGTGCTGTGTAAACAAGTTTCATTAGACATTTGGCTAACTTATCTTACATCCAGCAGAATTCTATTTTTCTGCTTGAAATTCTGAGTTAGATAGAATCTGGTCCTGTGGTTTGTACCCGAGCAAGTTTTAAATGTGTATTTCTCGCCTTCGTAAGTATCCTAGAATGAGTTCATCCTAGATGTTTCTTGCAGAATGGAATAATTAAATGGCAAATAAAGGTCAGAAAAAAAGACTCTACTTCTTTTAAAGTAAAAAAATGTTAATATTTAAATATTGGCAGTAGTGCTTTTTCTTTTATTCATTAGTTTAGGATTCCAGCTAATGGTCAAAGAAAGAGAAATAGAGGTAGAATAAATTTATATTCTGCTTCTATCTTTGTCTTCTCAACCACAAGGATTCTTTCTGATTTATTCTAATATCATCACGCATCTCTTGAAATTCAAAATTCAAATTTACATCAAAGAAGCCTTCCTTCTTTGCCCAAATACCTTTGCCATATTTTTATGATAGTCCAACTATTTCAACTACTTTTATATAAAGACATAGTATCAAGCAAGACATTAGGGGGTATTTACAATGACTAGGTTCAGGCACAGGAGGCTAATTTCTCTAGACTTCCTCAGTATTTAGTAGAGATCCATTTATGAAATACTTCAGAGTAGGAGCCTAGTTTAATTTGTTCTGATGTGCCTTCTAGATAAAATGTTCTCCATAGTTTACAGTCTTCTGGCTCCTGTATAGCCTGTCCTACCCTCTGTCTGTACTTGTTAATTTGAGGTTATGTTTCCAAATCTGTACTTTATAATGGATAGAGCTGTAAAAATTTTGAAAGCCCCAAATTCATTTTGATGAACATTTGCAGGTGTTATATTTTCTTGGTATACATGGTCGTATATGTAGTTAGGGCCCAATTAAGACACGTCAGTGTTTCAAAAATCATGATACATATATTAGATGTTCATTATACAAAGTATATGCATTATATAATCCATGTTGTCTGTATTGCCCATATTGCATATCTTACGCAAATGTTCACTACCACTCGGTCTTCATATTTAGACTCCATCGCAGTCTTCTAATTTTAGGTCACATTTTTAGAGAGCTGAGTATATAGTGATTAATGATCCTCTCTCTTCTCTCTACTATTATTATTACTTTAGTAAAGTATGAACATTAAATAGTAGAAGTTGCATGAACTTATAAGTATTTCAAAAAGTAAGTATGTGCTTCCTCAAGTTTTCTGTTTTTGTTTGAAACTATCTCTCATGGGACCCTGTCAAGCAGATTCATGACAAGTTGAAATTTGCTTTCCTTAGGTCTAGGACTGTGAGTCTACTATATGTCTTGCTCAGTTTTTCTCTGAATTTTAAACTCCACAATCATAAAGTCTCTGCAGCCAAGGCTAGCTCTTGACCTTCACATCCTTAGCCGTTTCTGTGAGAGTACTAGGTCCAGCAGAGCATATCCCTAGTTAGTTGATCCCCTTCATTAGGAGCAATGCAACTCTTTGACAACACACCCCAGAAATCTCACGGACTGTTTGCACCAAGCTGTATGTTTTCTCAGCAGATATCAGAATGGCTGAAGTCCCCATGCTACCAGGGCACATAAAAGTGTTGTATTTCTGATCAAATGATATATAAGAGATACATATCACAATGTCACTGGTGTTGATCTGTCCTCTGATGTAAAACACTTGCACAAAAAGCTATTGCAACACTTAATCATGGGAGCTGTTCCACCACATTTCTCTATCTAATATAATTTCTCTACAGATACACAAGAAATGGTAATTTCTCTTGACGTTTCTCACACTTGCATCCATTTAAAACAAGTGTAGAAGCACTTGTTACAGGCCCCCATTCATGATACTCATAGCAGCAGAATACAAGAATCTCCCACTTCATGTTTTCTTCTGGACAAATTCTCTTCCCCCTGGCTTTCACTTCTCTTCATATTGTAATATGAAGTTATGTGTTTATTCATGGACCAGAAGGGAAAAATGTTCTTTAGATGAAAGCAGTAATGAGAAAATTAAAATAGCACATTCGTGCTCCTATGAAGTAAGCAAGCATATGGACCCTGATGCAGTAACAGTTATATATTCCTGTAAAGAATCTTTTATACACATACTCTTGTAAAGGGTTTAACCATAGGATGCAGAGTACCTACAATACTGGAAAATCCAGAGTAAGAAATACAATCTCTGCTTAGGAGAGGGATTTGTAAGCTGTGCTATCACTGTTCATGTCTCCACAAATAAAGTTTTGTATCTATCCTTGGCAAAGTTCAAGGTTTTGAGTAAGGTGATAGTTGATAAGGGATGTTTTCCTTTTTAAAGTATTAAATTCTGAAAATACATATAGTTCAGGATTAACCTTCTGAATTGTGAAAATACTTGGATCAAATCTTGATATACTAAGGTGCTTCATATTCAGTATTTATTTGTGACATGTCCCTGGCACAGTATTATTGCTTGGCATGCTTTGAAGCCTGTTACTGCACTTGCACTCTGTTCAGGAGAACTAGAGTGACTGCACTTTTAGAGTAGAGCTCAAAAGAGAATATGGACCAAATTTAAGTATCCGCTCAAATCTCTTCTCCTCTATTGAAACAGGCTCTAAATGAACATAAAGGTCAGACAGGAGGGGTTTTTTTTTGCTTCTGTGTGCAGGGTTTGTTTTCATTTTATGCATGTTTATAGATATGTTGCTGAGTTGTCTGTGTATCTGGTGTGTTTCCATCTTTTTGAATTACATCAACAGAGAAAAAAAGCTTACAATGGTATAAAATGCTAGACCAGTTCTTACTTATCTCTGGTCCAAATCAGCAAGTTAGAAAAAGGACTGGCTTTATTATTCTGAAGACAAATTCCTGTTTGGTATGAAACCATTAAAGCTGCAGGGAAAAAAAAAAGTGACCTAAGGACCTCAACCTTTCTCTTCCACAAAGTCAGAATACCCTTCTCCAAGCACCTGTCCCAGCTGTCCTCATAGGACTAGCAGAGCATGGAAGATGTGAAGGTAGGGTCTGACAGGTTGTTGGCTGCCATTGCATTTGTCCGAAGTCAGAATAAATCATTCAGTCTCTGATCAGGAGAAATTAGGTTGCCTAGGAAAAGACCAGCAGAGGGTAGAAAGGCAGTTTTATCTTCAACTGAACAAAGTACAGATTCAGAATATTCTTCCCTTTTTTCTCAGCTTTACAAACAAAACTAGGAACACTTTTTCCAGTGCAGTATATTGGAAGGCATTGCTTTCCGCAAGGATATTGCACTTGGTTGGGGGTACCAGAGAAAAAAAAGACTTGTGAACATGAGTAAGTGCTCAAAGGAATCTCCAGTTTCAATTTCCTGTCCTCAGGTCTGTTTTCTTTCTCTCCTGTGTTTTCCCAAGGTATGTGTTTTTTCTTTGTTTATGTATGATGATTTCTTCCCTACTCTATCTACGCAACAGCATTTTCCTTTTTATGTTTTATTCTTTCACCTCTCAAGCTCTTCACCTCCTCCAAATGTGTTGCTTCTGCATCATTCGGAGGAGCACAACCACAGGGGAGAAAAGAAAGCAGTGAGTTCTCCAAACAACTAGGCTGCAGTCTCACTCCCAAACCTGGGTACATATTTCTGGGTATGAAAGAAAAGTATTTGAAAGTCTAGTGAGACTGTTGCATTGTTAAGGCAGAAAACTCATAGGAGAAGAGAGAGGAGCTACCAAGGAAGGACCAAGCATAGCCTGGACCAATCTTGGCAATGTGATCCTGTGAAACAAAGCTTTTGGGAGTGAGAATTCCAGGGCAGAGTTGTAAACCAAGAGACTTATTTAGTTCTCTGTTTTCTATTTTTAAATGTTGATGTAAATAAACAAGATTGCATTATCAGCATCTTCTCACACAAACAACCTGCAAGTTCCAAAGTCTGGCTTAGATCAAAAAAGAGGAAACAGTATATATTTATGCAGAGTGAATAATACATGAATCCCTTGCTCTCCAAGTGTAATATTGTGTTCTTTAGAATGTCATTCATTAATCTATATGGCACAAATAGTGAGAGCAGGTCAGTATGTTTGAAGATAATTAGGAATTGATTAGCACATGAGAAGCCAAATGAAGAGACACATTTTCCCCAATGACTGAAACTGTTGAATAGACTAGACCTAAGTGCAATCTCCTTGGATAGTGGTAGCATGCACCAGCTGTTTATGCTTATTTGGTAGTTTACTATGATTCTTGCATGCTTTTTATTCACTAATTTTCAGGACACAATCTGTCATACTTGTGGATTTTACCTCTACTCTTGGTTTCTACAAATAGAACTTTGCATTTTGCATTAGTAAATCTATGCTGTTTAAATAGAGGCAAAACTTGGCAAGTGAGAGAAACTGTTCTGCATGATTCCTTTTCCTCATTGTTATTTTGCACTCTGCTTACTGTATGGTTGTGTAATAATTTTTAAGTAGCTCACTAATGAAAATTTTCAATAGAACCAAGCCTTTGGGACAGCCTGAAAAACACTCCCAGTCAATAGAAAACTCATCAGTGAGAAGAGTTCTTGAAGGTATTTCAGTAAGGTAGAATCCAATACTGAGTCTTAACCACATTGCCATTGCATCCAAGTTTTTAGTCTTCCTTGTCTGTCAGTCTTGTAGCATGATCACAGGAATGGTCTATCCCCTTTTCACAGACTCTCTTGAATTTCCAGGATGAATCTGACTTTGCTTGCTTAATTAGTTAATACATTTTCAAAAGGTATTTCAAGCTCACTTGCATAGGCAAGCTTTGCATATTAAAAATTTCCAAATAAGAATGATTTCTGGAATTTTTGCACACGACTTCATTGCTCTCATCTCTCTGATTCCACTTCATGAAATACGAAAGCAAAACCAAAAAAAAAAAGGCTACCCCATAACTGGGTGTCTTTGCCGGGTGGTACAATATACAATACAGTCCAGAGAGAATAGTGCACATCCTTTTAGATGACTCCAGGAGTCCATCTAGGATTCAAAGTATATACTATACTTTGAATCCATGGTAACTTTTAAACTATTTACCACATGCTTCATTGATAGCATATGATGCTCATTTATTAATCACAGTGTAATGCAGTGCATGTCAAATAGTTTTCAAGTCTATATATTAAGGGTATATAATTCCATTTGTCAGTCTTAGGAAAGAATGAAATCACTTTTGCTTGAAAAGGCCTGTTTCCTATAAAATCAAAATTCTTGACGTTAACTGTATTCCTGTCTTAAGTTTTTGTGTTTTTTAACAATTTTTCTTGATTATGATGACAACCTAGTTATTAATGTGCTGAAGACTTTTATTTCTTTAAAGTTTTTTCCTTAGCTGATCACATACCTATTCTGAAATTTCCCTGCTTCCTCGTGTTTTTAATATGGATGTAAATCATACTAGCTTTGTCAACTAATAATTTTAAGACTCCTAACCATGAGACATGCTAATGTAAGCCTCTTTATCTGTCTCAGATGATATGAAAAGTAATGGAAATTCATTAATTCTATCTGATCTTCATCTGAGCATTCAGTACATCACCATTTGGAAAGATACTAGTTAAAATGAAAAATAGCAAAATAGATAAAAATATGGGAGAACTGGCTAAAGACAATATGACAACACTGTTGTGGGGTAACCTTAGTAAAAACTCCCGGTACAGAAGGAAGGAGGGTGACCCAGAAATGACGTACCCAAAAGCAGATATTACAGTTTCCGCCTTCGGAACTCTTAAAACCAGGAGAGAGGCTGGAGAAGTTTTCTTTTAGACTTCCGGCTTGCTGAGAAAAAACGTAGCTTTCTCTCCCCTCTGGGCCATCTGGTGAGGTCCCCTCAGGCCATTGCCTGAGGCTGCCGGCCGAGATAGTGTGGAGTGGGAGGGGAGGGGGGAACCCCGGCCAGTTATTCAGTTCCTCACAGCAGCTCCATGCGAGAGGAAACCAGATCGGCTCTGCCCGAGCCGAGAGGGGCTTCATTCTGCTGCCCCAGGTCAAGGAGCCTTGCCAACTTCGCCCCACCTGGCCCCACCAGGCCGGCTCCACAGCGCAGCGGGGAGAAGGCTTGGGCTGGCCCCCTGCAGTTCGGACGCGGCTTAGATAGAGAACGGTGCAGACGAGCTCCTCTCCCTCAGCTCAAATGCTGAGCATACTACACCTGAACAATGCGGACAGAGGCCATGTGACCATCGCCTGGCTGAAAGACAAATTAACTTTTTTTTTTTGATATCAGGATGGGACTCGAAAACATCCATTTTTCCTCCCACACAGAAAGAGAAAAAATGAAGACACCTACAAAAGGTACAACATAAAGACTCCAAGTTAATAAATGTATCAAAGCCTATATCCAAAAAAGGAGGAGGAGTGTCCTAACCAAGGCTGAAATTTCTCTTGGAAATATGTGTTGATAAACTCAGCTATAATATACCCTGTAATATATGAACAATGGTCTAAAAGAGTGAAAAAGGGGGATGTAATGTTCTAGCTACAGCCAGTGGACTAAGACTCTTGTGTAAAGATTCCATACCCTGGGAATAATAGAAGAAGACTTATATTGCTGATAATGAAAAAAGGGGATTTCATTGCTGCTGTAATAGAAATGTTCATCCTCAAAAGAGTACCTCCACGACCATCATATACCCACTGTAGTGGTCCTGGGAAAGCTACTAAAGTGGGAGGGATTTTCCAAAACAAGCAGATCTTTTCTTCCGGATGGCTACTTGTTGTGAGGCTGACAGCCATAGGAACTGTATTTCCTATGGGGAAGCAACATACTAAAACAAGAAAAACTTCTCTCCCTGCATGAACGGAGAAAAGAACTGTACCAGAGGTGGTAAATTATTTAAAAGTCGAAATGTCTTTTTGTATGGTCATTGGGAAAGAAATGGAGAAGTGGGGGGAAAGAAGGGTGCTCTAAAGGTTTTGTTCTGATTCCTGATTGTTATTATTCCTGTTTTAAGTCTGTTAGTAAATTCTCTTTATATTCCTTAAAGTCTAAACCTGCTTTGCCTACTTCTAATCCTTATCTCATAACTAAAATTAAGTAATTTTAGTAAGTGTGCTGATGTTTAGTCAAAAACTCAAATAGGAGAATTAAAACCACTACAAATTAGTGTTTCCACCCGGTTTCCAGTTTCTCAAACCTCTCAACCACACCAAATACATTAGTTGAAAGAATAACTGTGATGCAAAAAAATTGTCTGTAGATTTCCTCAAGGATTGGTTTTGAAGGTTGATCTCATATAATAGTTTAATGAAGGATCTTGGCAGAAATGGTAGGAATATGGTAAAGAAATTTGCTTATGACAAAATTTGGGAAGTATTGTCAACAAAGAAGAAATTGGATGACCTAAAAGACTGCAGTAATAGAATAGTATTACATTTAATAATGAAAAGTGCCAGGTAATGCATTTAGAGACTAATAACAAGAATTTCTTCCAGAAGTTAGGGACTGATCAGTTGCAAAGGACAATGATCTGTGTCAGCCGGGGTATGGCAATAGGACAGGTCTGTGGAAAGTGAACTTAGCACAAGGATCTATCTGCTTAACTATTTTCTGTAGAGAAGGCGAAGCATTAGTGCACCACTGTGCACTACACTGGTGAGACCTTCCTTGGAATCCTCTTAAACAGCTCTATCTGTGTTCAAATTTTTCTGAGCTTTGTAAAGTTAGACTTTCTGAAGCACTGGATATAATATATCAGTTTGTCTAACTTGTTTTCCTGTTGCTAAGCAACATGCTGTTCCCAGTGTAAGAATTAACTTGCCTGGAACTGTCATGAGCTGATACCTAGTCGAATGATGAGTTTTTCTCTCTTTGGGGCTTATGTACACTTTTATATGCAGTTTGGCTGCATGTAATTCAGTATATTATTTATATAAAGATAGATTCTAGCCTGTAAAATCTTAATTCTTGCACAATCATGACTGATAACCACATCTCTAGAAGAGTATAGAGGGCTGTTGAGGGCAACAAAAGGACAGTTAAGGAGAATCTTTATCCTTTATTGGATTTGAAGTGAAACATAGTGGCAAATATGAGGAAAAGGATGAGGTACTTCATGTCTTTTTTCTCCCAGTCTTCAGTTGTAAGACCAGTTCTTCTCTGGGTATCTCCCCCCTGGGCTGGAAGACAGGGATGAGGAACAGAAGGAAGTCCCCGTATTCCAAGGGAAAATGGTCAGCTACCTGCTATATCTGCTACATCTCTTAAACACACACAGGTCCATGGGGGTGGATGAATCCACACAAGGGTACTGAGGGAACCAGCAGAAGTGCTCACCACGCCCTTTTCAATCAATCCATACTAACTGGTCCCAGGTGAATAGAGGTTAGCAAAGTGGGGCCAATTTACTGGAAGGGCAGGGTGAAAATTCCATGGAACTACAGACCTGGCAGTCTGACCTCAGTGCTGGGGAAGGTGATGGAGCAGATCATGCTCCATGCAGATCATCAAATGCCATCATGCAGCACTTGCAGAACAACTAGGGGATGAGGCCAGCCAGCATGGGTTTAGGAAAAGCATGTGCTGCCTGCCCAACCTGATCTTCTATAAAAAGGTGAACCTTTTAGTGGATGAGGAAAAGGCTGTGGATTTTGTCTACCTGGAGTCTGACACCATTTCCCAGAGCATTCTCCTAGAGAAACTGGCTGCTTATGGCTTGGAAGGTGCATACTGTTTGCTGGGTGAAAACCTGGGCAGGCCCAGAGTGTGGTGGTGAATGGAGTTACATCCTGCTGGTGGCTGGTCACTAGTAGGGCTCCTCAAGGCCCAGTATTAGGGACAATCCTGTTCAATATCTTTATTGATGATCTGGATGAGGAGATAGACTGCACCCTCAGTCAGTTTGCAGATGATACTAAGTTGGGTGGAATATTGATCTGCTGGAGTGTAGGAAGGCTCTGCAGAGGTATCTGGAGAGGTTGGATCAATGGGCCAAGGCCAACTGTCCTAGAAGGTGTTGAATCTTGTGAGGTTCAACAAGGCCAAGTGCCCAGTCCTTTACTTGGGTAACAACAACCCCATGCAGAGCTACAGGCTGTGGGCTGAGGGGCTGGAAAGCTGCCCATCATAAAAGGACCTGGGGGTGCTGGTCAACAGCAGCTGAACACAAGCCAGAGTGTGCCCAGGTGGCCAAGAGGCCAATGGCATCCTGACCTACATGAGAAATAGTGTGGACTAGTGATCTATTTGGCACTAGTGAGGCCACACCTTGAATCCTGTGTCCAGTTTTGGGCCCTTCACTACGAGAAAGGCATTGAGGTGCTATAGTGAGTCCAGAGAAGAGCAATGGAGCTGAACAAGGCTCTAGAGGGTAAGTGCTATGAGGAATGGCTGAGAGAGCTGGGGTTATTTAGCCTGGAGAAAAGGAGGCTCAAGGGAGAGCTTATCACTCTCTACAACTGCCTGAAAGGAGGCTGTAGCCAGGTGGGCTTGGCCTCTTCTCCCCAGGTAACAAGTAACAGCGCAAGAGGAAATGACCTCAAGTTTCCCCAGGAAAGGTTTAGGTTGGATAGCAGAAAAAAATCTTCACAGGAATGGTTGTCAAGCAATGGATCAGGCTGTCCAGGGAAATGGTTGAGTCACCATCCCTGAAGGTATTTGAAAGATGTGTAGATGTGACACTTAGGGACACGATTTAGCAGTGGACTTGACAGTGTACAAGTAAGAGTTGGAATCGATGATCTTAAAGGTTTTTTACAACCTTATTCATTCTATGATTCTATGGCTTTATGTCTCTCATATCCTTTGGTTTACAGGAGAACAGAGTGAGCAGAACTTTTAGTGCTTTAACAATGAAGAAGCATGTTAGGCCCTCACATTCAGTCCACTGAAATCACTAAGAGGCAATATACAGTAAGCAATCTTTTTTGCAAGAGCTTATCAACACCTAAAATCTTCAGAAACTGATCAAAGCATGCTAGATAATATAAAGTTGCAAGAGTCTCAGAAGAGTAATGGTCAGGCATATGGTTTGTAGGCTCTGTAAACCTTGTTCCCAGCTTGAGGAAGCACACTGTCATCTTAGTTTTGGCCCAACAAAATGATTCCTTAGACATTCTGGCATGGTGAACAATTATTTTTACAGTTGTTTTCAGAGAGGACAGCTTGGGAAGTCCCTCTCAAACTAAGAAATCCTGTTCTAAGTATTTGGACTCTGTAGACACCGAAAAGTTTGGCTTAGGCTGTTCCTTTGAGTTTCTCTAGGTTCACAAATTCCCTCCAGGAGGTGTGGAAACCTTGAGTCCCTACGCATGAGCTCTGTGCTGTGAACTGGCACTCACCAGCTTCAGAAGTCTCATTGTGATACAAATGCATTGTCACGACCTCTAACCCCAGTCCTGTGTACATAATGAGGCCTTCTGCTGTTTCAGGCCTGGAAACAGTAGAATCTCGAGTTTTCATAAGCATATTGCTAGCCTCTTGAAATCATTAAACTTGTGACTCATGGTCAAAATTGCCTTCCAGTTTAGCTAGAAAAAGAATAGATATCAGAGATATTCCCCTGCTCCAAGCCTGCCTGTGTTTATGCTGTGCATTTATGAAACCAAAATGCTTATAAAAATATTTTTATTTCAATGAGTATGCATTTTTTTACAAAATCCTTGCTTTGTGTTTGAAATCTTTTATATATTGAAACTTCTGCAGGATTGGGCTTTAAGTTTATAAGGATGGAGGGAACTAACAGGGCTTTAGGGTTCCTGAGAGCATCATGTTGCGAAGGAAGGTTGCCATGCAGTTTTGAACTACCATTACATATCCAATAAAGACTGATGAGACACGGATGAAATGTTGCAACACAACATGGACTTTTTGCTTGATGTCATAAAATGCCACAGGTAGCAATCACAACCCTATTCACATTGCTCCTAAGGGAGGAAAAAAAAAAGCCTCCTACATGCTGTTACAGCTGAACTGGCAGATAGCTTTATCATTTGCTCACAGCTGTATATTGGGTTTTTTAGCCACAGGATTTACTCCATCACTGGACTACAATATGGGTGTGTGTGCGTGTGTGTGTGTGTGTGTGATTGTGCATGGAAGGATGGATCAAGTAGCATATCTTTAGAAAAACAAAATAAAATACTAATGAGGGCTGTGTGGTTTTTCATGTTTTGTGACATCAATTCAAAGGCTTCACAACTCCAGAGGAAGATTTTAATTTTCTGCTTTCAAAAACAACAGTTCAGACACAGTATGTCTAATGCTTATCACTGAGCTTCTGGCTCTCCACTCCTAATATGAGCCAAAGAGAAATAGATATGTCAGATATATGCCTTTGTCTGATCCTCAATGCTTTTCCTTGTAAATTCATGAAGCATGGGGAAATGAAGGACAAAAGAAAGCAATAGCTAATGCAGTTTTTATGTAAATGGTCACAACAGATATTTGAAACATGATAGTGAAAGGGTCTTAGAGGAAAAGGGGCAAGGCAAGAGAGACAATGGTAATTCTGATTTATATATCTTTGCAATATTTAAAACTCCACAGTTATTTTTGTTAGTAGCTACAAAAGATGCAAATCACGGATGAGAAGCAATCCAAAAGAGGGAGTAGTACTTTCACAAGTGGTTTAAGAAACTATTCACAAAATTATTTGATATAGATAGATCTGTTGGGGAATGTACATTTGAAGTGAAACATCAGTTTACTTACTGATGTAGTCACAGAGTACTCAGGTTGTATTCAGCTTGAATTCACTGAGAAGAATATGAAGAAAGCATAGCTTTAATTCATCCAAAAGGTTAGCTTACCCACTGTTGTTTACAGGGTTCTTAGAGGCTTTCTTTCAAGTTTATTGACTGAATTATTTTGTCAAAGTGTGCAACTATAAGTGATCCAGCCATTTTGCCTCTCTTTATCCATGTACAAAGCGGGGAGCCATTGGAGATGGCTTTCTGTGTAAGAAGAGGCTTCTGCTGTGCTGGCATCTTCCTCCTCTCCTGTCTTGGACTATGGCATCTAAGGGAGAACACTGGATACACAGTGGACACATTCTCAACTGAACCTGAAGAACCCAGCATGGAACTCAGGATGTGCTATGGCAGATTCATAAGGCAAAAACTGCAGTTTCTGGGAACCCAGAGAAGTACCCTGCTATGAAGCACTGCTACCCTAGCTTCACTTGGATTTCATACTAGGGAGAAAAGTGTGTGACAGAAATTCCCATTTTTTTTGGTGGAATGAAGCCAGTAGAGAGTGTGTTGCAACCTGTTTGCTGATTCCTTTGGAGCCATCCCAGGTGTTGTTGGGAGCGTATTAGAGAGTGTCATTACTAGCTCCAAAGGAAGAGTCTTGATCAAAACAACTATATTAGTTTTTTAATCTTTTGTACAGCACATCAGTCCCACAGAGTGGGAAGCAAGAAACTGGCTTATCTTGAATACTTTTATCAGAGCTAATCACACTTTTAACACTGGATTACTTTTTCACTTATCTCATTTTGCTTAAAATGCAAATTAATTTGTCTGACCAGCAAAATGAAAATAACAAACACCTCTGAAAAAGTTTAAAACTACACTCATTGACATTTGCAATAGAATGTTATGCAAATAGTTGCTGGCTAGGAAGGGAGAGGGAAATGAGCCAAGAAAAGGTGACAAGGGAGACAAGTAGCAAGAAAGATTTACCTTTTGCAGACTTGGCTACCTGACTGGCTGAATTGATTAGAAAAATAATTAGTAAGCTCCTAACTCATAAGCAAAAGCTGCTTTTGAAAAGCGGTATCTGAGAAGCAACAGCATCTGACTGTTGCAACTCCTATGATTTTGAAGCCATAACCAGGTTATGGCCACTGCAGAGGATTATGGTTTCAATGTTTTGCTTTGCCAGATTCAAGAAAGCAACTATTTTATTGATGCTAAGTTATTTACTGAAGTTAATGTAAGTTCCTCTTTGTGACCAGACTGAAAATAATATTTGTACAGACAAGGAAAAGAAGGCACTTGGTACTTAAGACAGAGCAGTATTTGCCATCAGAGTATTGCAAACATGAAGAAAACTCAGCAAAATGGAACCTTTATTTGTTATGTAGTAATTAAAATAACTTTTTTACAGGCTTTCTGAGATAGTTAAGCAGACAATCTTGTTTTCCTGGAACCACTCAGGCACAGAACGGGCAAGGTCCCAAGCTCGAAGAAAATCTCCTTTTAGCAGATGTCTTAGCAAACAGCATTCCTGATGACACTTTTGGAGGATGTTTTCAGTCTAACACAGTGACAAACTTACTTCTTGTGTTTTGATTCTTCTTTTCCTAAAAGTTTCTGCTATCATGTGCACCCCAGGCTTAGTTCTACTTACCAGGTTTGTTGTCCATAGACAATAATATGTTGAGGCTGTTGCCACACCACTATTTTTTCAATATTTTTGCTATATCATCTCAAAGGCAAAGGTCTACCACAGCTGGAATTCTTCTAATATCATGTTCCAAAAAAAGTGGTGGTGTACCCTGATGTTCTGAATACCAGAGATTTTCAAGATTTTTATGACTTTTAATGATGAAAAATTGTTCAGATTGCTTATAGAACCAAATCTATGTGCTTTCTTGATGTTCTGTCCCAATTTTAGGAAGCAAATTTCTTTCATCTTTATCTTGTTATGTAAAAAATATTATGAATAACCTAAGAGAGATGCTTTTATCTGAAGCTTTTGTAAGTGCTTGTATACCTAAACAGACCTTTCCTATTATAACTTGAATAAAGCAAAAAATTGCACTTGACTGCAAAGTGCATGTGTGCTTTGCATTCTGAGTGGAATACAAAGCTCAGTGTACCTAAGCGTTATGAAATCAGAATCAAGTTATGATGAAGTTCAGGTTATAGGAACAGCAATGTTTTTGTCTCTGGTTTTTTTTTTAATATTCTTGCACTGTTCCAAACACACTGGTTTTCTGATCCAAGTGCAAGGTCTCCAAATGCTACCATAATAAATAAAAGAAAAAAACAACTGTTATTTTTCTCATTGATTATTCCTCTCTTATGCTGCCCTCAAATATTATTTTCTTTTTGTTTTCTATAAAGAATGCTTGATTTTTAGAATGTTCCATTTAGGAAAAAAACCACAACCAAACAAGGAATCTATTCTATTATTTCTGTAGAACAATCTATATGACATATATGCAAACTAGGTTTCATGGAAAGTAGGCATTGAGGCACATCCTGCTTCTTCCTAGGGACCACTATATGTCTAATGGAAATTAATGTTAAAAAATATATTGCTCTGTTAAGGTCCATAATTATTTAATTGTAGTATTTTCTGCAGTGTAAGTTGCAGAATTCAACTATATTCAGCTAAATATTCTAAGTGGTTCTGCACATAATTTTTTTCACCTTTTTCCCCCATTTTATGACCAATTTTGTTTTATGCAGGTATGACCCTGTTTTTGGTGAAGAATATTCAGCATGAATCTCAGCAAGTGGGCTTATACAGTGAGTTTATGCATTTTTGAACACTGTAAACAAAAGTGCTTGTGTTAAATGAGCTCTTTATGTTCCAAGTCATTTGGTATAGAGGTGGAGTAACCATTGTAGAAAAACTGAACTTCTTAGGGGGAAACTGTATGTTAGATAAACAAAAGAATTATTTTTTAAAAATCTCTCCACCCCTCTCTTTGTTCTGTCTTGTCTTGAACTTTCCTCCCCCTTATATTTTGTAGGTTTACCTGACTAAAGTTGAATGATTACCATAAAAAGACTCCAAGATGCTTTTAGTGATTAATCTGTATTACCAGCTTAGTGGATGGCATTCTCTGTTTGGGTGGATACTGATCAAAAGCCTCAGTGCTCCATTGTGGAGTACTGCGCTTTTACCAATGCTTCTCATCTTGACATTCCTCACAAAAGTTACTATTTTTTATCCTATATTATCTTTCAATCTGCACATAGGAGTGCTAGTCATAGCCTGTGCCTTGGGTAGTGTATGTTTCCTCAGCAGTTTACAGTCTATGCACAGGACAAGAGAACTGTTTCTCAAAATGGGTGAGCATGAAGACACACTGCGATATGGTTAGCATGGCTGCCGGTGGTCTTAGCTATAAATCAAAGTTTCGGTAAGCAACTTGAAGGCAGAGAAAGAAAATGCTTAGTAAGTATTCTATGAGTTTGCATTGGACAAAGTGAAAATGTTGTTAGAAAATGAAATAAAAAGACAGTGAGTCTGACACTGGCACAAATGGAGGTGAAAGTTACCCCAACCTGAATGAGGGCTGTTAGGTCAGGAGTGGGGTGGAGCTTGAAGGGAAGCATATCCTATGCTTGAGGTACAAAAATACAGGAATGAGAAAGGTTAGTCAGTTATCGGTGTCACACAGGTAGTGTTAAAGCCATAATTGGTCTGACTTTTACTTTTGTTCACAGGCAACACTATAAACTGCTATAGGTGAGACAACATGCAGTTTCAGTTGTATTCTCAATGGCTTGTATGTCTGGAGGCTTTGCAAACACTACAGAAAGCACTTAAAGCAAAGATGTTTCCAGAAACAGACTGCAGGTAATATTTCTGGGGAAAAGTACCTGTCCTGGGAGTAACTACTTTAAATAAATGCTTATGTTTATTTGAAAACATTTCTATGAGACTTCATTCTGTCATTTGCAGAATAATATATAAAAGCTTGGACCAGATCTACACCAACTTTTTAGTGTAGCTGCTGTTATGTTAAGCATAAAAGTGGACATAAACCACATATTTAATTTTCTGCAAATGGATACGAAAAAATAAATCCCAGTGTTAGGTACTGTTGCAGATCTGCGGCGTACTGCTGGAGAAATATTTTAATCAGAAAAATGCCATTTTAGTTTACTGTGTGACTGTGACATTACAAACGGAAGGACCACGTAACACATTCTGACTTTCAACCATGAAAATTTGAGGAGACCGTACTAGGTCACATATCCCTGACCAGGCTCAAAAAAAGTCAGCAGTATCTGCACTGACACTATACAGGGGCCATGGATGGTTTCAAGTCTAGGTTTCAGGTGTACTGGCAAGCTGAATCTCTGTGTGCTCAGGAGAGTGCTAAAGCAGTGATCTGACTCTTCTGTCCTGTTTTTCCCTGTTCCCTCAATGTTCATTTTTTGACAAACCAGGCTTTTGTGCTACATTTGAATTTCTTAACAGTTCTTCAATATTGGCTGCTACTGCAGTCAGTGAGACCAAGCATCATCATAATTCCAAGAGATCAACTAGACATGCTTGTGCCAATAGGTACTTTTGTTTTCTCAGCAATAAGGATTTCTTTGAGCTTCACAGACTGTGAAGCAAATGCGGTTCCTGCCCTGAGGAAGGAACATAGGTATATGTATTTTGTACAAGTTTTTTCTGCATAATATTTTAAACAGGATTCCCTGGCAGAGAATGAATTCTGGATTATTTATTATTGGAAGGGCACAGTTTGCCTAATCATGACTTATCCATTGTACTTGCCAATGGTTTGAAACATAATTCTTAATATTTCACTATGGTCAAAGAGCATTAAGATCAGTTTGTGCAGATCTAGAGTAGTGACTTCTTTCTTCAGGAATTCATAAACACAATCTCATATGCAGGCTGTGACTGGTCAGGCAAAACCTATCATACTGTTTCCAGTTCACTCTGAAGCATATAAGCAGTCTCCACTTCCACTTAAGACAATTATTGTTTTGGAACCAAACTAAAACACATGAATTTTATTGATTCAGAAATGGCTTTTTGTGGGCATTTGTATGGATGAAGCTTTTCTTACTCAAATGTCCAGAAAGAGGAGTTGTAAACACAATGTGAACCTTGTGAAGAAGAATTGTATTTTTCAATAGCATCATTTGTCTGCATTTTGAATTAAAATTCTACAATTTTGCATATGTAAGAGGGAGGCAGAACACCCAGGATCTGCCTGATACCTATCTCTCCACTGGGAGAAAGAACTCTGTATGAATAATACAGCCCTAGAGTAAGCTTCCTTTTAACTGGTATAGTAGGATGATTCTGTAGCAAAATGAACTACTTGCTGATGCACTGGAATGACAAGACATATTAATGACTTCATATCAGCAATGTAAAATTCATTGTGTTAATTGATTACTAAAGGTAATGTTATTATTGCCATGATTAATTTATGACTGTGCATCATGACTGGGCTTTCACGACAATGTATTAAAAAGGGAGCTGTAGTTATGGTCTTACCAGTAGCTTTTCACATTTATGTATTAGGTGACTTTAAATTTACTGACTGAATAAAACCATTATTTTCTTTTCCCATATGAATAAATGAACTTTTTGTGCCTTCTCTTGCATCTTGAACTCTTACATAGTGAAAAGTATTGCAGGACCAGATGAAGACCCAGCAGGGATAAGTCTGGTTGTGTCAGTGAGACTGCTTTTTATTAAAAAAGAGACTTAGTCATGGCTCAAGACCATAAGCAGAGCTTTAAATGTCTCTGTTCCCTGATTTGTCTAGTCATTAGGGGTCCAGACCTAGCTTGGCCCACCTTCTGGCTATTTGCTGCTTTCAGCAGATCAGTTTTGAAGGCAGGTGGCATACCTTGCCCCTCTCAATAACTGAAAGCCATATGGTTAATCTCACATCTCCTGGGATGAGCTCCATTTTCCAACCATTATGAGAGTTCTCTAAGAGCTAGCCATTATACAAATGGTGTACAACCTACCATCACAGCAGACTAAATTAGTTGTTGACTGCAACAGATTTTTCAGGCTTACCACAGCATGGGCAGAGATTTGGTTCCCACATGCTAAACCTGGTTAGCAGTGGCCCATTAGGGAAGAGAGAAGTTCATATATTTCTGGAAAAGGCACTCTGCATATGTATTAGTGACTGGAATGGAGCATCTGGGAAATCAGGGAAGCAGAGATAGGTATTCAGTAAAGAAAGACTAGTATGCTTTTGGGGACTTTGTATTTGGGTCTTGGAAATGGGTATGAAGCAATTATGTCAGAACTTAAGACTGAATAAGCATTCTTGTGTGCAATTTTAAGACTGTTTATCTCTGTCTGAGAGTTATTTGAGTATGTATGAAAGGTGGCTGGGTAATAAGAATAATTTGAGGGTAACTTAGATGCTCTTACAGAAGTACTAACAGACAACTTTTTGAGTATTCTATTGGATAACAGTAGTTTTTCTGAATACAAATGTCATTACTACATACTGAAATTCTATTGAGTTGTTCACATGATAAGACTCATGACAGCTGAAATGACAACACATGTTCCTGCTAATGGTGAGAGAGAAGAATTCAAACAAAAGGAATATACCACCTTAACTATCAGAGCAATGTCAAGACTACTTGGAACAAGTTTTTGTGAGAAAGCAAGTCCTTGCACTTTTAGATTCAGATAAAGGGTTCAGACTCCTATCTCGTGTTCAGTGGCCTTCGAAGTAGTGTGTGCGCATATATCAGGATGCTCAAAGCAATCCATTGGAGTATAGGAAAAGGATAAAAACTTGAGAAGTGGGCCCATGAGAACCTCATGCAGTTCAACAAGTTCAAGAGCAAGGTGCTGCACCTGGGTCAGGGTAGTCCCAGATATGATCACAGACTGGGAGACGAATTTATTGAAAGCAGCTCTGCTGAGAAGGCCTTGGAGCTCTCATGGATGAAAATGTGGACATGAGCCAACAATGTGTGCTTGCAACCCAAAAATCCAATGGTATTCTGGGCTGCATCCAAAGCAGCATGGCCAGCAGGGTGAGAGAGGTCTTTCTGCTTCTCTGCTCTGCTCTGGTGAGACCCCACCTGCAGTGCTGCATCCAGCTCTGGGGTCCCAGCACAGGAAAGACATGAGCCTGTTAGAGCAGGTCGATAGGAGGCCACAAAGATGATCAGTGGGCTGGAGCACCTCTTCTACAAAGACAGTGTGAGAGAGCTGGGCTTGTTCAGGCTGGGGAAGGGAAGACATCAGGGACACCTCATTGTGGCCTTCCAGTACCTTAAGAGGGCCCATTAAAAAGAAGATTTGTTATAATGGGCAGATGGTGACAGAACAAAAGGCAATGACTTTAAACTGAAAGAGGGCAGGTCTAAGTTAGATTTTAGGAAGAAGTTCTTTATTCAAAGGGTGGTGAAGCACTTCTGCTATTGCCCAGAGACTTTTTGGGTGCCCTATCCCTGGAAATTTTCAAGGTCAGTTTGGATGTGGCCCTGAGCAATCTGATCCAGTGGGTGGCATCCCTGGCCAAGGCAGAAGGGCTGGGGCTAGATGGTCTTTAAGGTCCCTTCCAACCCAAATAATTACATGTTTCTATGATTCTATGATTTTTGTACCATTAATAAATAAAATAAATTTTAAAATAGTTGTTTATCTCATACTTTTAGTTTTCTATTTTCATGTATGTTTTATAATATATATAATATATTAATACAGGTGTCAATGTATACATTTTGCAAATAAATAAAAAATACTGGGTATGTGTTCAGAAATTTTTAGTTGATGGAGTGAACAACCAAACCAGCCTGAAGCCACCCCTCTAGTGTATATGTGACAGTTTTGCTTTCACTCTGGCTTAATAAATAGTCACAGATATAAGAAAAGTATCATGAGAAGGAAGCATTCCTAAAAGTCTGGTACATTGAAAGACCTCCTGCAACTGTGAGTGTTTCTGTTGCCTGCATTGCTTTCTGTATTTCTAGCATATCAGAAACATTTCCCAGTAAGTGTCATTCATGTTAATCCCACAAAAAGCTTTCATAAGTAGTCTCTCCCAAACAATAGAAGTTTCACTGAAAAATTCTATAAAGCTCTTTCCTGAAGTTCCCTGCTTTATTTCATTTAAAATATTTATTTACTTAGAAGTCATTACAATGAATTGCATTACATAAAAATGATGGGCACTGTGTTGGTGAATATAAATTGTGAGAAATACATTTATCATTCTTGTGTACATGTGAGCTTACTCTTGCACTCTCAAAGCTTTGTCCAAGAATATGGCTGGATGACTTCTAAAATCAATGACAATTAGGATCATGTACATACTTATACCTACAGGGTCTCTGTGTTCTCTATTAATAATGTCCAACAAATACAAATTTTATGCATGGAGTGGTTGATGCTGCATTTTACAGAATGTTAATAAATTCAGAACATGAAGGAATAGCATTAAGTGTCAAGAGCTCTTCTTGTCTATGGCATGATGAATATATCTATCACTTTACAAGAGTGATGCAAATGCAGAAATCTTGTTTGGGACATGCAGTCTCATGTTTAGAAGAAATACCTTGTTCTGATTTGCCTTTGATGTTACTTGTATACCAGGTTTATGAAACAGACTTTGCCAGTACAAGCAAGTTGGCTTTGAATATGGGTATGAAAAATGTCAGCTCTTGTATGAGCAGAGAATAAGGCAATGGACTTTATGTCATTTAAAAGGGAAGTAAATTTCCACCAGCAGCAAAACTCCTTCTTTATTTATGGGCAATATGGACATGGTATTTTATTTCAGGAGTGAATGTTAGAAATTAATTTCCTGCAATCCCCCACTTGACACTGTGGAGTGGCCTTAGTATACACGAATTGGATTTTAGATTAAAAAACATCTGGAAGGTGAAGTCCACCTGCAGATGAGCATTTGGGCAATGGGACTAGAGTAAGCAAGTGAAATATATAAAAACCCATGGATATCTGCTCTCTAACACTGACTGTTTCACTCTATTTGTCCTAAAGACTTGCTAATTTGGACAGAATTTTTGTATCTCCTTTGAAAGGGGATTAGTTTCCAGTGCTGTTGTACCAGAATAACTGTGTTGGTACAGAATCTGTGAAATGGAGCAGTCTTCCTCAAGAAAAAAAAACCCAGTTATCCTTAAATGTTATCTGGAGACACTGCTGCTGCAAAAAGAAACTTCTTATCACAAATTACAGGTCAAGCAGCAAGCCACGTAACGGGCCCTTCAGTAGGATCAGTAGCCAAGTGGGAACTGCTCTTCTGTTTGCTCTTGTCTTAGTGAAGCAATGGCTGAAGGCCTTTTTGAAAGCTCAGGTCGTATTTGTAGTAAATGCAGGGAAACCAGTGGACACTTCATGCTTAAATGAACATAGTCTGTTTCTCACTGATGGTGGCCAGGTAATGGCAGTTTTAGCCAATTCTGAAAATAACCTTATTTCTGATTAGATCGCTCCTGCTGAAGTAGTCTAACAAATAAGATATTTATCAGAATGTTTTATAGGGTTTCAGTTAATTATATTTTCCTGTATCATAGAGAACATTAGCTTTCTGAGTGGGTCATTTTGAAAGTGCTCTTTGTGATAGCACTAGGACAATATAGATTGCTTTTAGTGACTTTAGTAGCTTTGTGTGCTCAATTTAGAAAGGAAAAACTAAGTTTTATAGCCTCATATCTGATTTGTAGCACTTCAGATGGGGCAGGACCTGCATACAGGACATGCTAATAAATAGTATTGTAGAACCAGTTCCTTTTAGCAGAACATTTTTAGAGCTGCTTATAGATTAAACTTTTACTTCTAGCAACATAAGATCTGACAATAGCATGCCTTTTCTCTTGCTGTCATTAGGAGCTTTGGAAGAAGAAATCACTATTAATTATATTACATAAAGTGTGTGCCTTACTTTTGAGGAGATGGAATAACAAAGTCCAGTATGGGTTTTATCTCTCCACTTTTTCTCTTGTCTAATGTTTCACTGATCATTAAACTTTGTGTGCTTCCAGGGACTGAGAAGAACTATGAAGTACCTATAAATTCTGATTAATTTTTGTACACAAATATTGTCTTTTCCCCTCCCCCTGCCCACCCTGCTCCCCCCCCCCAAAAGGCAGATTTGATTATATGAAGGAGAGAACATTGAAAACATAATTTTCTTGTTCTTTATTATTAAGTTTTATTGCTAGCACATTAAAGTGATTTCTTGATACTGGGTAATGGCTGTCATCTCCAGGGCATATGTGATCCCTACTCTGCTTTAATTTAAAGGCACAGAACATTAGGCTGTGGTCCAGTTATCCACTTCAAAGTGCAGGTAACTTTGCATGTAAAAGAGTGGTTTGCGAACCAGTGTGTTAGTGAAATGTAATAGCTAACCACACACGAATACACCCTGAATAAGGAAAATAACCAGTCTGCAGAACCTTCATTCTTCCCTTTGTTAGATGTCACAGAGCCAAGGAAGATGTGATGGCATTCATTCTGTCACTGTCTCTCTTACTGGTTTTACAGAGCATCATAAAAGATTCAGAAGCACAAGTATTTTGGTTTCCAATGCTCTTAATTATTTTTAGTAGTAAATAGTAAAATTTCTATTTCTTTCTAAAAATAGTTACAAAAAACACCCTCATCAAACAGCAGTGATTGATGGAAACTTTCTGAACCTGAGTATTTTATGTCACAATCAGATTTTCTATAAAAAAATACATAAATAAACCAAATGAAACTGTATTTCTTTCAGATCTTCTTTATAAAACAACCTGGGCAAAACCATTGGACTTACAGTCATGGAGTTTTATGTCACTATTGTAATCACAGTGGTAGAGGCAGGGACTCTGTCTTGCAGGTCAAAGTGTTATCTCTGCCTGCAGAGTCCTACCTGGAACAGGTGAACAAGTATATCAAGAGCTAAGAGTCTGCTACCAGAGCAGATCTAATTTTCTTTTTCCCATGAACTAATGGAGAAGGAAAGAGAACAACTGGAGACACAGTGTTCATGTTCCTCTGCACATTCAGTCAAGTGCTTAGGGTTTCAGTGTCTGAGCTGTACATCTTTGAATAGGTATTAATAGCAAAAATGATACCATGGTAAGCTCCAGAAAATGTGAAAAAAATGGTACTTTAGATCTTTTCTCTTACCCTGTCTTATATCAAAAGAATGCCTATTTTAGCAGCCACTTTTAACTTCAACTTTAAAAATTCTGGAGTGAAATAGAGAGTTATCCAGGTACAAAACTCATATTAGCTTCTATTTGAAATTTCCTGCATCTTCTTTTTTCAGGTCTATTTTTTCCCCATAGTATAAATAGAGCTGTTAATAATGCTTCACACCACTGTCACTGAAAAGGTGAAGTCCTTTTTCATTATAAGCCTATCTTCCATGATTTATCCTAAGAAAACCTTGGAAATTGCTCTTTCTGCTTCAAAATTTGCATGCAAGGTTGGTGGCCAGGGTTTAGCTTTTGACCAAGTTTGATAACATTTCAGTCAGTCTTCTAATTTAGTTTTTAATAAAAGGCAATAGCGAAAGGTGACATAATGATGGATGCCTGCACTATGGTGTGTCAGGGCTTCTCAGTTGCCTGTCTTTCTGCCAGCAACTGGACATGCTGTGATCGTAAGTGCCAAGGAGCTAAAACAAAATGACGGTTCTATTTCCTAGTGCTGCCAAAACTGAAGTTTGGATGCTCATAAAACACGGATGATCCTGTCTTCCTTAATACCTGATTTATTTCAGTAACTAGCTTCCGATACATTTTAAGATATTTGAAAACAAAGCAAAATGCCCCATAAACTTAGAGAAGTGAAAAACAATTCCACTTTCCTACTGCAGGCTTTCGAAAGAAAACATGGTATTGTTTTACAGCAGGAGGTGCTGATATCTTATGATCCCAGAATGAAAGGCAGAGTCTGTCAACTGTCATTTAAAATCCCATTTTTTTTTTTGGTATTAACACTATAAAGGAAAAGAAGATGGTGTATATAATCTTACATAGCTTCAGATGCTGGGAAACCCTAGATGCACGGCATAAAACAGGTCTCCAACCAGGGCACAACATACTGTGTGGATCCTCTCCATGGGAAGTACATTCCTTTTTAATCATTTGAGATTTTACACATTGTTCTCAAAGGAAAACAATTGTATGAATTTCTACTCTCAGAAAAAAAGGGTGTTCACATGAGACCTTCCTGCTGCACTTTTTAAAGGCAAGGTCACAGAGGTGATGTAAATACTGGTGCTGTGTGGGAGCTGCACAGGGGCTCTGCTGTTACAATGAGGTTACCCTGAAGCCATGGGATATGTGCAGCACAACAGCCTGAAGGCCAGGCTCTATGGGCGTGATAGCAGAGCACAGACCCCCACCCACTCAGGTTAACTGTTGTTTGGATCAATAATTCTATGAGTTACAATGCTCTTCAGGGTGAGATCACCTCAGGGATGCACTTGTAACCTCAAACACCAAGAGCTCCAAAAGTCTGGTTAGTAACTCTGTGCTGGTTTTTATAACTAGGACATAGAATCATAAAATCATAGACTCATAGAATGGTTTGGGTTGGAAGGAACCTTAATGATCATCTAGTCCCCAGCACAGTCAGTTCCTGTTTGGAAGTGGGTTGTGTTCAGTGTTTCAGCTTCCTCACATCAGTCGTATGTATAGGTTCTTGTAATTGGACTACTTCTTTTTATAGCATTTAGTAAAGCCAAGCCAAATGCAACTGTGCCTATACAAACAAAATACAAACTGTGGTTATCTCCCACAGATTGGTGTCATCTATGTGGTCACAGCATGAGAATTGCACTGACCTATCCTTAAAAATGTATGTATTCTTACTCCTAAAAAACCTGCAATAATTGTCCAAGTTTTTGTGTGATGTTCACAAGTGAAATATACCGTGTGTTATCATTCAGAAATTCTTTGAAAAGTCATGTGTGACTCTGTGCTCTCTTGCCTTTTACACATCTCCTTCTGATGACATCTACACTTGCTCTGGAACTTATGTCTAGAATTTCTGAAACTGAATCACAGCAGCACATAGAATTGAAAGCTTTCAGTAATTTGTCTATTATGTATTGCTGGAGAACCAGCTTTTCTTCAGCAGCTCAATTACTGCTTTTTTTTACTCCAGAAATTCCTCCTAGTATGTCAGTGATCTTAAAACTTGTATTTGGGATCACATCCTCATCTGGGCAGATTTAGGACTCTCTGGTGGTCTGCAATGCTAAACAGAGCTGGGAACAGAACACAGGAGTATTAAATGCCTGACAGCTTGGGGGAATAGGAGGTAAAAACTTATATGGGACTGAGGAACAGAGGAATGAGAAGCTGTTGGTAAAGTCATTAACGAACCCATGCCTGGGGTGTGCTCAGCTAGCATAGTTATAGGCATAAAAATTTCTTCAGTGAGTGGAGTAGTTCAAGGATACTAAAATTAAACTCATTCACTATAAAATACCTTGAAAGTTGTAACTTCTCACAAGTACCAAGGAAAAAGTGACAAGAGATTCCTTTGTTATCTATATAAGTGTGGGGTTTGATTTCCAGTGGCTGGCAGTGGTGATGCTCAAGTACAGAGCAGGGTACTTACATCTCAGCTATGGCCAATACCAGTCTTTAAGCTCTATTTTTATATGATCACCTCTGATGCTTGACTTTGGGTAACAAATCCCAAAATATTACTTCTAAAGTTTATTCTCTCTTAACAACATCTAAAATTTGAAACTTTTTCCTTATATTTTATTTGTTCATGATTCTCTAAAGGACATGGAATTACATCCATATGAAGTATGAATAGAAAAGATAAAACATGGCTTCTAATGAAGTCAATGAAGAATTTTCCAGTGACTCACATAGTGAGAGCACTTCACACTTAGAGCCTGTAAAGTTCTCTTCAGTGTTTAAATATGTTGAATACCTGTTTAGTTATCCTGAGACAATGGCTTGGCAATGCACAGCATTGGTACTTGAATTTCACTCACATTCTCCAACAACTCATTTATGTGAGGTGAAATGTAATGTAGAGGGTTTGATTTATGCAGATTGATAGGGAGAGATTACATTTGAAATTATTCCTTGGACTAAGAGTGCAGTGTCTGTAAGGCTTGAGATGTATGCAGTTATAGTTATTGTCTGGAAAATTACCTTTCAAGAGCAACAAAAAAAGTAAAAAATATTTCTAAATCTGAGTGTTAGAAAAGGAAGAAATAGAGATGAAAATCATAATTTGTTTGTAGCTCTCTGCTCTGGCAGTGCCATCACAGAAATCCTGGGAATTTCAGGCTGAGGAGGATGGAAACATGCTTTGAAACACATTCAGACTCAAAGGCTTGAAAATGGTAGTGTCTCATCTGAAAATGTGATCTGATAAAAAGCTGATCAAAGAATCCCAGATTAAGACAGGGTGACAGCCTATTTGGTTATGGAGGAAGAAGAACACATAGATATATTTCGAGGTATATATACTGCTTCATACTGAAAGTATGCTGGGTGTGCTCCTTTCTATTTCTGCTAAGCTCTCAAAATAGCAGCCATGTTGACTTATATAATACACAAATCTGCTGGGCAGGTGGTTTTGCTAAATGTAATCCAGAAATGAAACACAGAAACAGTGCAGATGCAACTCAAATTTCTTTTAAAATATGAGTAAATAGCCATGGAATTAGTTAAAAAGATTTAGTTAGTTCTAACCATTATTCCTTCCATTGAAGCTTACAAATACTTCAAAACATGAAGAGGAAGATAATAATATTGCTAATGTGGTGAATTTTTGTTTTGTACATTAACTTAGGAGGAATGTCATTTGTGCTCAATGAATTCAGCTTCAGTTACTGTAAAACAAGCAGAAAATGTGTGTATTAGTTATAATATCCCAGTTATATATGCTAATTGATAAACATCTGCCAAAAAAGGTACTATTTTTCAGACAAATTGCATAGTTGCTTGATATCCTTGTATTGAATTCCAGTGTGACTGAACTAATGGCATAAATATATGGAAACCATGTGAAACAACAGTGTTACATCTTCGAAATATGTCTCATATTCTGCTTCAGTATGAAGCAAATAGTGGCTTTATAACATTTTTTAAGGCTTGTTTGTTTAAGGATAAGGCACTGTCAGGAATACACCAGTGGAGCACCTTGTAAGTACAAATGTGCAGAGTTATCCCAAGGAAGCCCTGTTACAGATGCATAGGTCCCCTTTGACTGAAAAGGATTTTCATTGTAGTGTGTACACGGGACAAAGTACAAAATCTTAGGAAAATAAAACAGAGCTTTGCGTTTCAGTACATGGAGAAAGATTAGTTTTGCCAGTCCTCTATCTCCAGGACCTTTGGGCTACACCAGCATTCTATCTTCCTCTGGGAACCCGTGCAGTATCGGTGTGACAAGAGCCTTGACCCTGAAATAAATCCATGGTGAAGAACATGGGTATGACTGGTAAGCACTAAGATGTACTGACGTTGATACTCTTGGACTTAATTTTTTACTGGTGTATAATTTAAACTGTATTTTTGCCTCAAGTCCAGTCAAGGTTAATTTGTATTTGTAAATCTTAATGCAACAAACAAAGTGTATCTGTCCATCTGTGAAATGCCCATTATGTATTTTCTACTTAACTCTAGCAACAGAAACACTTAGCTTTCTGGATAGTGTCTTACTCCAAATGGAATGCCTCTGTGACAATATTGCACATCACAGCTGTAGGTTACCTAAATAGGCATTATATCCATTCGGGTTATTTTACATTCTTCAGTACAGCTATTATATTTCATAAAAAATAGGAAAACATGGATATTGTAAGTAGCAAGAAAACCAGCAGGTTGATAATTGCTCTATGCTCACTAATGTGAATTACTAAATGGCTCATCTATAATTGTAATTAACACCTCCTGCCTCAGCTTTGCAATTAACTGATGTTGCTGCAAATTTTTATTATATATTTAATCTTTATGTTGTTTCTCTGGCCTGCTCCTGTATTAAATTTATCATTAAACCTACAAACTATACAGTGAGGTGCCATGGCATCTACTCATTAGTAACATGAGGCCCTTGTACAAAGGCTGGCTGTATCTCCAGGGAATTCACAGTCAACACACTCCGTTCTGGTTTAGTAAATGTACCTGCTGTGTATCCTTTCACATTTGCTGAATCTGTTTTAACTTAATTTGAATTCATGTTGTGTGTGAGTTTTCTGTGCTTATAGTCACTTGATGAACTTTTCTTCTAGATACTGTGTTTTTGGGAAGTCACAAACAGTGAGTAAGAAATTCTGGGGCAAAACCACATCCCACTAGAAAGGTTTAGAGGGGAGAAATCCCCACAGGCCTGGTTAGCAGGGTGAGGTGCAACCTGTCACCGTGCCAGCCTGGCTGTTTCCCAGCTGCCAGGCTCAGGAGCTGCCCAGGTCTATGGCAACCCCAGAGTGGGAACAAGCTGTCTCTGCTTCCTGCTCCTGCGGCCCAGGGCTCCGGGAACACGGGGCTGCCCTGCTCCCACAGCCTGCCAGCTGCCTGGGAGCCCCTGAGGCACTGCCAGGTGCCTGCCTTGGCAGAGGGGCAGCTCTCCTGCCCTGGCAGGCAGGCAGGTGCTTGGCTCCAGGGCTGCCCAGCTCCTGCTCCTGGGCCCTGCAGCCTTCCCTGCCACATGGACACACAGAAGGCAGGCTCCATACGTGGCCCCTTCCCAGACAATCTGGGAACCTGGCATCTTGGGGAGAATATTTTGGTTTCATAAGAAAGTGTACGTGGGCAAATTAACATCAGGAGAGGAGGAAGACTGATTTTCAGGCTGTTGCTGGAGCTGCAGGCTCTCTCTGGTGTGCAGGCAGTGTCTCTGGTGTGCAGGCAGTGTCTCTCCTAGTGAGTTCTCTGATTCCACTCTGGGGCTTGCCCACAAAAGCAAAGCAGTGCCCAGAGTGCACCACCATAGCCTTTTTCACTGTAGCTTTTCTCTCACTTCCAGTGCAGAGAAGCCCTATAGCATTTCTTCTACTTCACACTGTGGAAAAAATTACCCATACTTAAAACTCTTCATAACATTGGGGGAATTTTTGTCTGCTGTCACAAAAACCCAAGCTCCTTTTTGGCTCAAAATTCTGTTTCCATAAAGCAAACAAAAGTATGAAAGACTTCCTTGGGCTCAATATCAAGAAAAATGCCTTCTGGGCACTTTTCCTGTATGGTTTGGTTGTTTTGAATGAAAGAAATAAGCGAGCATAGATGGAATTCAATCCAGTTCTTTTCAGCTCAGAGATAAGAGTTTTTGACACTAGGTGGTACTACAGACAAAGGCCAATATTTGCAAACTTTGACAGTAAGGAATCAGCAGCTCTAAACCTGGCATCTAATTTGGTGGCCTGATTATTGGTTTCCACATCTCATATTATTCCTGAGATAAATATATTCCATTATATCTGGTTTTGGAGTGTTGTGCTTTCAGCTCCTTGCAAAATTTGCTATCAATCAGGTAATCTTTCAAAAACCTGTGAAATTATTTGATATAGTTTTATGGTAAATCTAATACTGAATATTACTCGTGAATACAAACAGGCACGTATAATATTTTGAGCCTTCTGTGTTCAATTCTGAAAGTATATTTCTCAAGAACAACACTGGGAATATATTGCTATTTCAGCTGCCCCCTCAACACTTTTCCCTGCATAATGTGTTTTATGGCTTTATTTAGAGCATGGGGATCCATCTCTCAAGGGCATTTCTGAAGATATTTTCCTTCCATCTAACATCACCTTCCACTCTCAGGTGAATGAGCCTGTTATTTCCTTGAATTTTCACTCCTGTTTCTGAATTTCTGCTTTTTTCCTCTTTCTGTTTCTCTGCAGCTACATCTGCCTCAGTCACTGCCAGATCAAGACTCTCTGCTCCTTCTTATAAGCGCTGTGCTTGTTTAGGAATTCATAGTCTTTCATTTGTTGCCCGGGTCTGTAGACTCCATTAGATGTGATTTTTGCTAACAGGCAAAGGAGGATTGAAACTTCTTTGGATGGTGAAATACAGTTGATGCCAGAAGCAAGGAACTCTAGCCTAAAAAAATCTATAACTAGCTTTAAAACTTTTTTTTATTTTCTTCCTGTAGTATCCTGGATTTTAAAAAACCAGTTTTTCACTGTGTTTATTACTGCAGAAGTTAAAATCAATGTGTGTTAGCTGTCTTTTCACAGGCATCTCAGTGAACTGCCTGCTGGTCCTATGTGATTCAAATCACCCTTAAAAGTACTTTATGTATAAGACAACACAAAAGTAGTTAAAACAATACAACATGGCTAGGTTTTTTCTGAAAAATACATATGCTGCTCTAAAACTACACTATTACATATATAGAATCTGTCATTTACAGTGGATGTGATGGTGAGAAGATTGATTTTTAAATAAATAAATGTATTGAAAAGCGACTGAAGCACACTTTTGTGCACTGTTGGTAAATAAATACAAACAAGAGAACTGTTTTATTCAAATAATTTCAAAAAATAAGAAAAAACAATAAGAATTGTGCTGTTTTTTTTTTCTGAACCAGTAAGCTTTTCAGATTTAGCTTTTCTAAGTTGTATATACACAAGCATATGCACTTACTTAACAGTTAGCTGAGGTAAACTGGAAATGAATGTAGTTGGATTTTTTTAAATTGTCTTTGTATTCTATAAATATTTTTAACTGTACATATGAGAAAAAGATAAATAGAAGTGGACATGACATACTAGAAATATTACTTCAGTACAGAATTATGTGCTCCACCATGAATTGTTTATACTAAAGAATGGAAATCCTCAATAGTATATCTAAATTAGAAAATATTTATTCCTGCTTTTAAAAGTGAAAGGGAAGTGAACATAGCTGTGGTTACACTTCAGACAATTGGACTCAAGGTCTGAATTCTTTCCTGACCAATTTCTAACTACATGAGGCTGAAAGATGAGGTATAGCTTGAGCAGGTGAGGTTTGCGTGGTGATTCCCCAGCACATGTAACAGACCTAAATATCATTGTTCATAGACTGGAATTGCTAATGATAAGACCAACTCATTAAGGGTCATTTGAGTCATCATCTTTGGATTAAACCTTAGCTCAAAAATACTTAGCAATAAATGATAGCTTTACAACTTCTCCAGGTTGCTATGCATTGTGTGAAGAGAAGCTCTTGTGGCAGCTGATGGAAGCATTATCCAAAATCAAATGCAATGTCCCTGAAGGAAAGAACAGAGCAGTGACAGCTGCCACAACCTTCACAGCCAGCACCATGCTCCACGAGCTGACGAGGAAGGGCAGGTGGAACCAGAGCTGCACTCCTTGCTCGGGGAGTCCAAGCATTTCTGGTGGTTTTCAGTGCTCTGGGTTTTATCTGCTGAGAGCCTAGACTATGTTCATTTTTGCCCAGATGCTAGGATCTGGGGGACAGAAACGAACCACACATAACCATGTAGAAAACCCTTGATTGCTGAGGTCATCCCAATTGTACCTTGCTTAGGTTTACTGCATAAATGGTTAATGTCTGCTTTTATATGTATTGCACCCACTTTCTCTTTTCCTTTTATTTAAAATGAGATTAAATGTCTCTTAAAACACATGTATTAATAAAAAGTAGTATCTAGAGAAACACTCAAGAGAGATATTAAAACAATTTAACTTAAGCAGCAGGTTATAAATCAAGTCAATATTGCAGGACAGTAGTCTGATTGCATTTTAATTGCATGACAAAATGCCTATCCAAAATTAATCAAAAACTATAGTGCTAAACTCTGCTTTTATATAGAGAAAACACATTGCAAACTCATAACATCAGCTGTCTTTTCTTTGTGCTTCCTGTTCTTGAATAGGTTCTGCCCAAGGAGGTGGCTGAGAAGGGCCCTACCAGGGCAAGGCCAGTGCTCTTGGTGTTGCAGTGTGGGGCACATCAGTTAATTAGAGTCAATCAGACTAACACCCAAATTGTTTCTCTAAGGCTTGGCACAGATATGATATAGATTATTATAGTAGCCTAACAAAAAATGTGGTAAAATATTCTGAATAATAATGACCTTGCTGTAGGCAGTACTGCTGGAGTTACCAATACTTGGATGGTGATCATTCCTTTTCCCTGTTTGAGAGATGTGGGAAAGAGCCTACACTGCTGGGACTGTAAGTGCAGGAGGCAAGTCTTGAGGAAACTTCTGAACAAAGCTCAGTCTACCTGCCAAGCAGAGACTGTATTTTGGAGAGACTTTTAATTTCTCCATATCTTGGCTACTGTGTGATGTGGCCTCTTCCTTTTCCCCACTGATGACTTTGCAAAGTGCTGAAGAGGGAAGTCGTGGGAGATGAGGGACTCAGATCCGTGACCATCAGTGAAGGCCTTATCAGGCTCTTCAAACGGCAGAAGGTTATTTCTGGTTAGTTTTGTCTTCTGCCAAATGGCATGCAGATTTCTTATGCTTATTCCCTTTGGGGCAATGAGCTGTGTCCGCTGAATACCCGGTTCTGGTATTACCTCTGAAGAAATGCTGTAGTGATGCATTTTTCCAAAGTAATGCTGAAGTTTTAAAAGTAACATACTATTTACATGTGAAATAACTGGAATGTGTCTGTATTGCTTTTATAGGCAGCACAAACACACCTGGATTGATAAATAAAGTTTCCTTTGTCATCTTCCAATGTCAACTTTATTTCCTTTTCTCCATTCTGTTTTCCTTTAACACTGCAAAACTGAGATATCTCTTCTACAAATGGCACACATTAAAATATTAATGGTTTTGGCTTATTACTAAAGGCCTTTTCTCCTCCTAACTTATTGTTTCCCTGGCAGTTATAAATATGTTGCAGAAGATGGCAGACATGCAAATCCATCAGTATATCCTTCAGTTACTCTCAACATTTACACTGGAGTCAGGCATCATGGCACTGCGCTCTGCAAAGTGGAAACTCTGAGTTTCAAATGCATTTAGGGAGCTGACTACATTGATTTCAAGTACTGAAATATTTTAGAGACACTGAGTTTTAGGAAACTAACTCTCATTGACTTTCAATAAGGATCTTCAGAGTTAAATCTTGCAAAATGCTGAGTATTCCTAAAATTCAGTGAGTAGCCACAGCTTTCCCTAAAAACAATTGGGTTTGAGGCTGTCCAACACTTTAGAAAACTGCTCAGCACTTTTCCAGGTCAAGCTTTAAAAAATGTTTCTGTCAGGTTGCTATAATCAGTTTGAAAATTCATGGCCACTTTTGGAAATGCTTGCAGGTCCTGAGTGTGCAGCTTCACTGTGAGATATTAAAAGTGGTTCACTAACAGGAAGATTTTATAATAGACAACCAGACGTAATCGCTTTATTATGAGGCTCTCCTAACAGCTCAGAGAAAGCTTTGTTGTTCTCTAACCATTTATTCACATTTAAAAAGTGATCATTCTGTCTCTTTTAAAGAACTACAGCCTTCTACTATATAAATAGTGCTTTGATGTTACAGGGTATTGACTCCACATACCATATACCGCATTATGTCAACTGGGTGGAAACTGCACTGTTTGTCGTATTTTGGTGTGATTAAGATCCTTATGAAATCTTTTGTATCTGCATGTAAAAAACCCCAGTGACTAAAAAAAAAAAAAAAAAATTTCATCCTACAAGGAATATGTTCTCTTTTTTCAGGCAAATGATCTCATTTGAAAACAGAAAGAACTCAGTCAGTGAGTTCTGAAGAGCCTGACTTTTAGCCTGCTCCCTGAAGTGGACACCAGAGTTGCGTGTCAGGCTCCCTGAGCTGAGCAGGGCAGGGGTTGGGCATGGCAGAGCAGGATTCCAGAGATTGGTGTGCTGAGTAGATTAGTGCTTCTAGCTCTGAAGGAGCACAAGAAGTATGAGAAAACAAAAGGGTTTAACTGTCTGAATCCCATCTTCTTCTGGGGACCATTTCTTTCTTCAGACTCTGAGAAAGAAACAAACCAACCTGCACAGCATATAGATAGGTACTCTGATCCTAAACTACATTTAAGAACACCCTGAGAATACTTTGTGAATGAATATAAGCAAAAAAAGCTTATACTCAGTCTTGAGTGTTGCACCAGGCTGCTCCTAAGACTGAATGAAATGCCAAAGAAGATGTCCAGAAAAGTAATTTGGGAAACTGTTAATTAAAATGCAAGGAACATTGACAATTTCTTTAGAATTTTGCAATTTCATGGTCGTGCATCATCCACAAAGTTTTCAGGACTGCACCTTTAATTTCTCTCTACTTTAGACACTTCATCTTTTTTCAAAACATGCCAGACTGTATTAAAGAACCATGGCAGAGAAGTTTAAAGTTTTCTTAAGCAATGAATAATTTTAAAACTAAAATTAAGGTGGTTTTATTACCAAATATTTAAAAATATATTTTTAACTAATGGTCTAAACACATTCTTTAAAAATCGAAAATTTAGCCCATTATAGATTTCCAAATTGCTCTATCATTCTTGTCAGTTCACCTTTACTGATTAAGAAAACATTTCAAGGTGGCTTTATCCCAAAATATTGCCTGCATGTGGATTTACACACAGAAAACCACTGCAACTAGAATGGAAACTACTGTTTTAATGCAAATACACAAGGACACCTAACTGAAGTGTTTTGTTGGGTTTTCAAAGTTCTTAAGGAATACAACGAATATTTCCCTCTTCTGTTCCCAGTTTCAGTCTAGAGCTTTTGTTTACTGTTGGCTTCCATAGACAGAAAAATCATCATCAATATAATTAATTCCAATTCTACTTTCTGGTTTCCTGTGACAGCAATGTTTAAATTGCCAGTGTTAGTAATTTTAAATGTTTTTGATTATTCCTTGAAAAGCTTTGCAAGTGTTCTTTAATTCCTTCTGGATTATTTCATGATAGATTTTATATGGTAATCAGTCTGAATTCCTAAAATAAGCATTAAAGATATTTTAAGAGGCAGACTTAGCTTTTAGTCATGAATAACTGGAGTAAGTTCAGATAATTTTTGGAGCTCTAGAGGTTATTCTAAATGTTATAGGTGAGGCAACTTTGTTTTGGCAATGAACAGTAATTGCATAGTAATACAATAGTAATATTTATAGAGAGGTCAAATATATTTCAGACGATCTTACTAATATCACTTTAAAATTGTATTACTTTGTGAGGTACTACCTTAATATCAGGTGCCTTTTAATAACAGTCTAGTTCAGCTTTTCCATCCCTACCGGGAATCAAACAAGCCCTTTCTTGTGAATTAGTGTTAATAAGTCTGCAATAGATTCAGCTGTGGGATAATGAATGACTCACTTGTTCTTGCTGGAAGAGCTCAAGTGGGCTTCTTGCAACATGCTGAGCTATTATTCCCTGGTGGGGTCATGCATCTTGTCAGCCACTTAACAGCAGTGGCTGCAGGACATATTTGGGCATTTTATAATCAGAATAATCCCAACTTTTAGACCTTGCTTGTAAGGATTTCAGTCTTCTGCAGAGGCACAATTGAAAGACATGTCACAATGTCCTTACAGTGATAAGCACATGTAAATTAGCTCCTAAGTTATCTAAATTCAGCTTCCTTTTCTGCAAAGTACCGTAATTTATGACATAATCATGCTAGTTACTTTCTTATATTTATAATCACCTTATGAGCATTTACAAACATGCAGGATATGTATCATTGTGCTAATTCCTACCTGACAGGTGGGAAAACCCTTCTGCTATTGCAATAAAATTCATTAGTATTTAGGTGTGGTTTTCCTGGACCAGGAAGGAGCTGTAAGGGGAGACAGTGAAACAGCTCATATTTAGTCCTTTTATGTTAGGGTGTGCTTGGGTGGAGAGTATGCATGGTCATCTAGTTCCTCCTTCTCTCCTTCCACTCAGTTGTTTACTGCATTTGATACTTGTAGGAAGCACTTGTATCATATTAATATTGAGGTGCTCTACCTAGCAGTCTCTGTGTGAGATGTTATATATATTATACAAAATAAAACATGGTCACTGTGCTGTAGACTGTGCTAACAAATATACCTACAATTTCAAAGGGAGTTCTTGGAAGGGTAGTAGTGGTATGCCCTGGAGACTGATTTGCTTGACACCACCTGTATTTGTCTCCACAATGTATTCCTGCTCTATTCATTAATCTCCTCCTGCAAGAAAATCTCTTATTGACACCTGACATACACCCCATTAGAGAGTTTGTACAAGTGCTATTCCTCCACACATCTGGGCTCCCATTTCCTTTTCTAATACCTATTTCTGTCTTTTGGGCTTTTCCTTCTCTGAGGTTACTCCTAACTGCTACTTTTCTTCTTACTTTTCTCATGCTCTCCATCTCCTTTTCTACATAGCTTTTCTACATAGCCCTTGTATTTCTCTTCTCTCAGATATCCCTTAGATTTCAGCTCTTTGTGCTCTCATTCTTCAGACCTCAGCTGGGATTTCTTTTAGGGAATGAGATAATTTCATACAAGCCCATGCTTTAATTCCTTTACAGATACTATATTAAAAACATGTGATGCAGGAGTGTTTTTGTAAAGATCAGGTACAAACATATGCAGAAGTAGCTTTAAGTCTTAGATCTACCTCTTTCATTATCCCTTCAGGCAATATTTTACTTTTCTACATTTTTAGGAAAACCTTTTCTGTCCCTGTCTTCTTCCTTTTCTTATTCTGAATTTCTTTGAGACATGAGAAAACTAAAGGAAGAAGACTGCATCTTTGACAGTGCAACTCTATTTATGAACCACCTAAGCTAGTTTATCACATATCAACAATATGTTATCCCCAAAGACTTTCTTCCCAAGCACTGTAAGCCCAAATCTGTGAAGGACTCACTGATTTTCTCTATGTGTTCTCTTACACATCTTTTGAGCTGAACAGAAGACAATACTTGGTGTACTGAATTCTTCCTGATCAGTTGTTGGCAAGCAGCAGGTTCCATGCACACAGGCTGCATTTACACCTGTTTAGGGAAATGGGCTGCTTTTACACCCATTTGGTGCTATAACTGAAAATATTTAAATAGTTGTTCAGATAACTCACTGTCTTAGGTACAGTGAGAAATACAAAAACTGTGTCCATTTACTGAACTGCTCTGTAACAAAGCTCACAGAATAGTCTGCCAGCTGACAAGCAATTTAACTGGAAGGCTGCTGCCAGCTACATCAAATACATGCTTTTCTTTTAAACTGCTGCGATCAATAATTGTACATCTGATGGCAGAATGAAATCAGTGTCCTGAGCTGAGCCTGTACTGTTCATTTTATCTCACTGAACCTCATCCCTGACTCATCAGCAGAGCTTGACTTCCCTTGTTGGATTGCTAGTTGTGGCAATTTTTTAGCATATGTGTATTGTAGTCAGTAGCGTCGGAAGGTTAGGGTGACCTATCAAACACAATTTATTTAAACAAAGGTTTGACTGAAAGTCTTCGATGGAAAAAGTGTCTTGTATTAAAATGGTCTACACAAATCTTTCAATGTAAGCCAATTACAAACCAGCATGTGATCAGTAACTGCTCACTTCTGAGCAGAATATCTTAAATAACCCCTTTGGAGAGGTACACTTGAGACTATCAGTTGCCTCAAGTATCACACTCTTACATTTACTTTACACCTGGAGATACTGTGCAATTGTTGATGTATTTTATTTTGGTAGTATCATTGTGATTATGCTCCTGTATAATATAACACAAGGCGTAGCAGAATAAATGCATCCTTCACCCTTTTTATGAGTCTTCCCTCTCTCTCTCTTCAAGTGTGCTATCAGTGTAAAACAGACATCTCTTAGCCCTCTCTCTGCTCTTTTCCTCTGTGTTCATCATGCAGTGGACAGGCCATTTAGATGAGATAGTAGAAAGGAAGTTATTTGAATCATACGATAACATAATGCCCACTTATATGCTCAGTAGTTATAAAAGTGATTGAAAGCACAGAGGGACAGGCAATTACTGGGTTTCCTTTATACTCAGTGCAAAGAAATGACTGCTTCTGGTATGTCATTTAACCTAGATACAGAGATGCAAAATAATTAATAAGCAGTATATTCTGAAGTGTTTACTTCTTCCTGTTGCCTATAAAAAGACATGAATAAAGCAGTTCAGATTTAAATAACACATTATTAATGCTAATATTGATACTAATAAATATGTTCCAAAATGGAATTTTGCTGCCTAACTTAGGTGCTGAATGTCCTCTCGAGTTCAAGAAATCCCCATCCCCATCTTTCTTGCAAAGAAAGATACACATTTCTAAATAGGCTCTGTGTCATTCCTTCTAAGTCCATGCAGGTGGCTTAGATATCTTGAAAGATCTCAAATAGGTGTAGACACCCATGTTTAGATACCTGGATTACTTTTCAGACATCTAAAATGAAGTGGATGAATTATATCCACAATATAAAAATTATCTTTAGAGGTTAAACTGGTTGCCTCAGACAGACTTTTAGCTTTGAAATAAAAGATCACTGGAATCTGTCTCAGATTTAACTAATGGGCCAACATTACATAGTGAATGCAACTGTTTAGAGGCTGATTTTGTTATCACACTGAAAAATATCAAGTGCAATACCATTGAAGTCTGTTTAACTACAGCGACAGAGGCTAGAATTAAGGCACAATCAGATCCCACAGAAAATATTCCCAACTTCAATGATAAAATGCAAATTGTTTCAATGATAAAATGCAAATTCCTTTCTTTGAGGTTGCAGAAGTTTATGACTTACTATTTGTGAGTAGAGAGCAAAGGACCATTAAATTGTATACATTTAAAAAACCCCCAAAACTCAGTACTGTAACTACTGTTCTCTTAAAAGCCTGTAATTGATCAAGTATGTTTAAAGCGGTATTTTGATTTCACTGCTGTCATTCCGTATCATTATTTACACTACATAATCAAGTTTTCAAACTAAGAAAAGGATTTTTTTTTTTATTATGCATAGACTGCTAAAATCTATAGCTTTTATGAAAGAAAATGTTGCTCTTCCAGAATGAAGTTGCTGGCAGGTTTTTAGTGTAATTACAAGATTTGTGGTTTAAGTATTTTTTTTAAAAGACTTCAGATTACAAGCCTGAGCTCAAGATTTTACTTTTAGAGTAAGTAGCATTTATATACAGGAATATAAACTAGATACAGATTTTTCTTTGCATATTTCTGAACTGTCCTTTCGAATAAAAAGAAATATAACCTAAAAGAAGTAAGTAGAAAAGAAAAGAAATAAACCTAATCAGGAAAATTTTTACAAAATTTTGGTAATTCTTGTAGTAATTATAGAAGTAGCTATAAATTAAATGGTTTCATGAGGACCAGCTCTCTGTCTGCAAAAAGAATAGAAATAGATTACTCACAACTTGTAAGTAGTTGAAACAAGACTTATATTTTGACTTTGTGTGTGGACATGCAATAAAAGCATGTTTATACATTTTCTTTTAGTTTTGTTTAGGCAATATCACCTTCAGTGAGAGGCAGAAGGAAAAATAAAGATGTCAGAGAGAGTTCTTGTATTCAGTTATCCACAGGTGTTACATATTTGCCCCTATTTCATGTAGAAGATTCTGAAAATCATAAATTCATGTTAATAAATATTAATGACTATGTAATAGCAATAAATAATTAATAATAATTGATTTTTAATATATGTGCATGTTTGAAAGACTCGCACACAGAATCATGTAGGTTGGAAGGGACTGTGGAAATTCATTTAGTCCCACCAGGTCTTGAAAACGTCCAAAAGCAGGGACAGCTCTTCACCTCTGGTTGTTTTCCTTCACAGCTTGGCTGTCCTCAGAGCTCCTCCTTCCTTACCAGCTGCTGGAGTGTCCCTCCCCCGGCAGAGGGACAGGTCCTGGCCTGCGGGCATTCAGGCACTGCCTCCCTTTTGCCAGGTGTGTGTGCACCATTTGAATCAGGGGAAACATTTGTTTACTTTGTTCTGGGGTACTTCAGTAAAATTCATGTATTATTGATTGTTTCGGGGATTGGTTATGCTGGCCTAGCAGAGTAAGGGAAATTCAAAAGAATGAATTTGGTAGCTTTAGCAATGTAAAAATATTTCTTTTCACAATTTTCAAGTAGAAATCAAGAAGCAAGTGTCTCTTCCCTCTCTGGTATATGGTCTTTATTTCTTATACCTGGTTGTACAATTTTTATTCCAGCTGCTCCTCATGGACTGTGTCTCTCCATTCCACATTTTCTCCATACATTTCACCAGGTTGTAGCTGCCAGTGTAAGATAATAAATTCAGTTTTAAAGTTGATTTTTGGTATTATAATGAGACATAGTTCAGAACTTACAGGAGATTTGATTATGGTACTTTCTTAGCAACTGTTCCTGGAAATTTAAATTATTTTTCTAACCTACTTCTTCAATATGCTCTTTTTATCCTACATAATACTCTTTGCCTTAAGATACATCACATTTCTCTGCAAGAACACGTTTAGGGTGGATTTCATCTGAACAAATGTAGATACCTGTAGTACTTTGTGAATTAGTCACCTGAAGCTCCCTTTGTAGTCATTGCAGAGAAATAGACATCCCCAGGGTGTGATGTGTATTATCCTACGCTACACAGTGGAAACAGATCAGATGAATGACTCCCCGGACATGCCTGTTGCTCTACATCAATTATATGGGAAGGCCAGAGTGAGAAGCTCAGATGTAAATGTCCATACTGTAGCCATTTGAACTCGTAAAAAAATAAGTTCTACCCAAAGATCAGTTACAAGGTTTATGGTTAGCATTTGTTACATAAAATACATTTTTAAATACAATTTAAATTTTATATAATTTTTATTTATGCCCCTACATATAATAAAATGAAATTTTCACATTTGAATAAATCCTTCTCTAACTCTGAAGCATTCTTTTTTATGGTTACTGTTTTGAATCAGATTGAACCCTCTACTTGCAGAATGTGCATTACTCATGCTTCGTATGGTATCAACATATGCATGTATTAGTCCTGTTTCTCCAAGCAATGATTTAGGACAGAATTGTATAAATAGTTTGAGACAAGATTTTCCAGTGCCTTTTCTGAATAAGTAATATTAATGATAACAATAATAAAAATCTAATAATATTGATTTAATATTATTAATACTAATGAGATATGAACATTTGTGTTTTAAAATAAACATTGACTAGGCTAAAACGTCAATGTTTTATTTTATTCTGTAGAAAAAAGATGGGATTCTGGAATCTCTTCTCACTTTTATGTGCTGAAAAGAACAGAAAAAAAGTTTGTTTAGATGACCTTCTGACAAGATGTATGTATATACTTTTGATGGCTTACAAAATCCTACACTTCCATTTGCTAATAGTAACCATATCTGTAGGAACATGGAAGTAATTTATTTCAAGAGATAACTGATGCCACTTGAGTTCTGATACTTGTTGCTCTGGATATTAAAGTTCAGACATCTTTTGACCCAGGTAAAATCGCTTTCATTATGTTTTTTCACCTGAACTGGAGAGCACATTCCCTCAAAATTCCATCTTAGTTTGTGAGCCCTGCAGTGTATGACTTATGAAAGCAGGTGTCTCACTCTTTCAGATCAGTCCTTTATGCAGCCATCAGCTTTGTCTTATAGATATTTATATGATTTATATTTATTTCTAGGTTTTTTTTAAAGAAGACAGTAATTTGCTTGATGATTTTAAATTTCAGTCCATGCTCAACATTTTCTGTGTGTGCCTAGTTTTTATGACATGCTAATGTTAAAGTTTTTGTGGTAATTTATAGGAAAATGAAGAAAATAAACTGGATGATGACTTATTTAGTGCTGGATTAACTCAGGGAATGTTATTATGCATTTGCAATTTGTTTGTACTTGTTGTAAGATACAGCCCCTACTAAGTTTTGAATGCACCGTGTGTTCTGTCCTAATTGCTCGTTCCTCGTACCTATAATTCTTTAGGCACTGACTGCTCATCAGAGCATGTGCAGCACTGCGTGCTCTGTGCTGAGCAAATCAGCACCTGCCTCAGGACTGAGTGTGATTAGGATCCAGAGTCAGGTTGGACAGATTGCAGAAGCAGGCGCAACGAGCCGCGTTTGATAGGCATTTGCAAAGCATTTGTACCATGCACTCTCAGTGCATGAGTAGCAGTGATTTTATAGTCAGTGTGCCATTGTACAAACTTGAAAATTAATTTTCTCTTGCTTTAAAGATAGCACTAACTCCATGTTCTGCATCCTGGCAGAACTTTTTCTTTTTGCATTTTCATCATCGGATGCTTACGACAGGATTTTTTTCTACTTGTTATTGGGAAAAACAAATTACAAACAAACAAACAAGCTCAACCACCACCAACAGAATACTCCAAACCCAAAAAGCCCAAACTAAAACCCAGAAAAATACCTGCTAAGTGAAACTAAAAAGCCTGAATCTTCTAGTTCATTGTCCAGGGAACAGAGTCTCTCCCTCCTACCATTCCCTACAGTGATACTGTGCACGGTTGTTTTGCTTTGGCTTCCCTTTGATGGGAGTCCCCTCACAGACTAGAGAAGCATGTACATGCAACAAAAAGACAGTAGGACAGCCAGATAAGCAAGACACTGAATTTAGGGTTCCCTGCCCCAGAGGAGCACTCCAACCCTTGGGCACTTATATTATGTGAAATGTGGAGCCACTAAGTACTCCTTTGATAAGTGCACCCTGCTCAGTGTGGGCTGCGTGGGGGAGTCACTGTGTCATTCCCTAGCTCTGGGCTCTGTTCTCAGCACAGATGTGTGGGAAATTTAACTGGCCTTCCTACAAGTCCTTTGTTGCATCTGAATATAATATCTTTCAAGGACTTCATAGCTCTCAATCTCCCAGTCAAGAGGAGGCACTTATCCTTCAGCTGCTTGCTGATGAGATGATTTTTTGTGTTGGTAGCAGGTATTTGTTAGTATTTTACTATCAAGTGCTTTGCAAACATTTTAAAATTCATTTGCAAAATAAAGCAAAATGCAGTATTTGGAAGGGTGCTTGTCCAACCATCCATCCTGCATTATGCACAACTGAAAATGCTGCAGTCAACAGGAGTACTGAATTCCTGCTACTGCTTTTGTCCAAGTGCTGCATTCTCCATTCACACATAGTGCCTGCAACACTGAAGAGGTGCTCAGTTTTCCATGTTACATGTTCACAGAATCATTCACTGTTTTGGGTTGGAAGGGACCTTGAAGATTATCTTGTTCCAGCTCCCCTACCTTTGGCAAGGACACCTTCCACTAGATCAAGCTGCCCAGGGCCCCATCCAACCTGGCCTTCAACTCTTCCAGGGATAGGGCGTTCACAGCTTCTCTGGGTAACCTGTACCAGTGCCTCACCATCCTCACAGCAAAGAATTTTTTCCCTCTTACCTAATTATTCCTATTATCTAATCTCCCCTCTTTCAGTTTAAATCTCTTTCTCCTTGTCCTAGCCCTACATGCCCTTGTAAAAACTCCCTTTCCAGTTCTTAATTTTATCTGCCTATTTAGTCTTTATTATTTTCTGACCCTGTCTATAAGCCTAAAGAAGTGGGAAAGTACAGATTCACACTGTTAACTTTGGGCTATTTTCTCATGACCATTAGGAATTTGTTTCTGTCAACATAGCTGATATACCAATGGGTACTGAGCACGAACCAGTTTTACCTACTGCCACCTTAGGCTAACTTTTCTAATGTTATATGATGTCTGTCTTCCTTGTTTTGTGTTCCATTCTGTAGCTGTGAATTGAAGAAATCATTTACATGCCAGTAAAAATAGAAAACCACTGTTTTTCTCATTTTTGGGTAATTGCTGAGACATTGCTTATACTTTTCCGCAGGTCTTTCTTTTTTCTCATTGTATTTACTTATTTGTCATGGGGTGTGCCTCTCTACTTTAAACCAGACCTTCTATTCAGTGCCATAATTATTATTCTGTGCTGCTGAACCGTATTTTGCTGCCACTTTGGCAACCTTTTTTACCTTATCAAGGCTGCGTTAAAATCTTTGAGATCATCATCAGATTGTTGATCGAATTCTTCCCTCCTCTTCCTTTGTATTTGGCTTATTGTGGAATGGCTCCATCCCAGAGCTCTGCAGAGCAATGATTATATTTTCTTCTCTTTATATGCTATCTCCTACTTCAATTTTTCACAATCACAATATAATATTCTTTTCCTTTGCTGATGGCTCTCAGCTCCCTCTCTCTGTTTCCTGGTACTTCAGCTGCAGCCCATGTTTTGTCGCAGTGTTTGGCAGAAATTCAGCACTGAACACCTTAATTTTAAAGTGAATTTGGACAAGATGGAAGTAAAACTAATTATCTCATGGCAGAAGATTGCAACAGCCCCTTCTGCAACCATGTAATTTAATAGTCCAGTGTTCTCTCTGCACCTAAGATTTCAATATTGTTTTTGGATCAATGTTTTTTAAAAAAAAGACTAAGTAATGTATATATTCTGACAAGAGATGGGTTTTTCACTTAAAGAATCCTGCTGGAGAGAAACTATTCATATTCTGTTGCCAGAGTGATGATGTTTTAGTCATTGACAATGTTAATCCTGTATTACTCAAAGAATGTGCTTGTGCTGATGTTAGGAGTATACTTAGTCCAAATGCTTCTTCACAATTTATGAAGTTATTCCAAATTGCTAAACTAAACTGCTTTTCTCTAGATTATTCAGGGTTTTCATTTAAAATTTAGTTTTAAATTTAGAAGTTATTGTTGACTTATTTCTTAAGCTAATCAGAGTGACCTTTTAGTGACCTTGCCAGTGCAGTTTTTCTCTCAAGGAGAGTAGGATATCACATTTTTCCTCAAGGAATTTGTCAGTCCTCAATGTTTGTCTTGATGATTTTGTTTGTAAGTTTATTAATACTTGTGTGAACTAGTATTTGACCCTCTGATATTAAAATTAGAGTTGAAACCTTACATCATTTATTGTGTTACAATAAAGTACTTGTGGTATAAAAGACACAAAATTGCAAAGGAAAGAGTCAATTAGGAAAATATTGATTCTCCACTAGTTATTGCAGTACAATTTTTCCTTTAAAAAGTTCAAACAGCTGCTTAAGCCCTGCTTTTCTTGACTCTGTATTTTCTGTCATCTTGTTGCAATAACAGTTCTTATCCCCCAAACACTTCTGTGTGGGTTTGATTTCAATCTGAGGAGCAATTGCTTTGATCACTGTTGGGTTATTCAAATTGATGGGGCCTAAATGCATATAGTGCTTTATTCCGTGTTTGCTTCAGAAAGAGCCCAGGACATTTGCAAAGGTTGTGTTTCTCCCACCTCCCTCCACTTTTATTCCATCTTCTCTCTTCCTTTCATGTACCTTCAGCTTAGATTCTTAACGTTTTCCCCTATTCCCTCGTGGTCAAATAAACCTTTTGTTTGAAACAGATGAATCCTTTATCTCTTTATTAATCAGATTTTGAAATTTAGCTGGGGACCTAGTTTCTGTCCTACCAGATCAAGCAGTTTATGTTGCTTAAACAGGAAAACCTGTGCTGAAGTTATTAGTCCTTGAAAACTTATTAAGTAACAATATTTTATTATTTTGCTGAAGAGGGAATAGAAGGCACTGATGAGCTGAATGAGCTTGTTTGACAAAATAAGAGAAGCTCACTAAATAACAATTTAGTAGTCCTTGAAGAAAGAAAAGTGCAGAAAGAGAGAGGAAGCAGCCTGACAGATCCCCATATGTAGAATCTGCTGTTTGTTTGCCTGCTGTTGTAATTGTTCCCATTCACATTCTTTGCCTGCCTTTATTTCCCACATTTAAATGAATTTAAATTGTGAATAATGACTGTATTGGCATTGCTTCTTACCATCCAGTAGACCCCTGAAGGTATTTAAATGTGCTGTGTCCAGTGTCCACGACATATAAAGTGTCTGGGTAAAGCTACCGTTTCAGATTTACAATTAAGGAAGATAAACGTTCTCTTTTTCACATTAACATACAAAAAAAAAAAGGATATTTGCTTTTCTGTTTTGGATATTTTTCATGATAGTGTGTATGGGTTAGGGAATTGATCAAGTAAAATACCTAAGAGCAATCAGAGACTATTGTGGCTCCCTGAAAGGAATCTGCACACCAGAGGCTGTCTGTCCCCAGGTGGGCTTCTGTCTCCAAGTAAGTGCACAGGGAGAACCCAGCCATTGTTGGCAGCCCCCTGAAGTCCTACCCAAACACGTTGGTGTCTCCCTAAAGCACAGCTCTCACTGGTGTCCTTTATCAGCATTCTAGAGAGTAACAAACTGTTTTCTCTGTTTCAGTTCTCAGCTACAGTACCTTGTCAATAGACACCTGACATTAGTCTTCCAAAAAGATCTGCAGGGGTTGGGGTGTTATGTGTTTGGTTTTTGTTTTTGATTGATAGAGGTGCCACCTTATGTATTATTTATAATAATTGCTGAAGCCAGAGACCTAAACAGAAGGGCCTCTTTGTGCAGTCCTAGGGAAGATCCTTGAACCTGGATTTGGTGTGGATGGTGCTGTTTTCTGAAGCCCTGACTCGCCAGCCTGGCATTGGGAGAGATATTGCCCATCTGCATTTCCCATGCCTTAGAAACAGACAGGTACCTTGGGGCTCTGGGGGAAGAATTCCAGATATCATAAAGACAGTGACAAAACCCAGACAAACTTCTGGGAGTAGGGAATAGGGAAAGAGGAAGATTGGAACACAGCATATTGCTGCAGAACAACTCATGAAGAATAATTATTTGTGCATGAATCAGTAATTGTCAGTGAATAGATGAGTAAGTCAGACTTGTACAATACTTGAACTGAACCAAAGGCCAAGTCTCCTTCACTTGTGTCCATGCAAAATCTTCATGGGCCTGCCTGGCAGAAACAGAATATCCTGAGGCATCCTTGTCTATAGCTATTGAAAACCAGTAGGATTCCTCTTGGCATTAGGATAAAGGAGGATGGAACATGAGGAAGTTGAATTGTACAACACTTCTCATGCCTACTTAAAGAAATCTGTGGCATGAGCAACCCATACCAGAGGTAGGCTAAAGCCAAATAGGAAGCAAGTCTCTGGCAGAAGCAATTTATGTACCTCTATGTATGTTGCATTTGGCCTTCAGAAAATAGCAAGCGAACATCAACTCTTGGGAAAAAAAGGGCTACTTTGTGTCCCTGACAGTAAAGTCATTAGGTACACTGGTATTGGTTTCAAAAGTACTAGCGTCTTGTTTAAAGTTAACATAATGCATATTTTTATGTATACAATATATATTTTTTATATGCGCTGTAAATTGGGATCAGGTACTTGATCTACCCTGAACACATATTCTGTTTGGATTCTATTCAGTATTACTAAAATAAGTTATCCCTGGAAGAATTTGCTGTGTGCTCTAGACAGTGTTCTCACACTTACCTTCACTATGTGCAAAAGCCTGAATTCAGTTAAGGGAATGGGAGATATGTTTAAAATATAACCTGTAATTTAACAGGGACATCACATAAGTCTAACCTAATGGAAGTTATTCCCTTTGTGAGAAAGTTGCAGACAATTAATTTCCTATGTATATTTGACTGCAGACAACTTGATTTTTAAAAACACCTTCCATATATTTTGTCAACCACAAAAGGATATTGTTGCTTAGGTAAAATGTGATATATGTTTTTCTATTTCATACTTTAATCTTTTGAAAAGAAAATTAAACAAGTGTGCTTATCCGGTTGTTATGGTTTCAGGCTACCTTACTAAGCTACCATTTACCAAAGCATACCTCAAGGTACTGTCAAAAACAGTACTAAAATTTTGCTCCAAGTGAAATACATTGCATATTGATAAATTTTGGTGTAGTGCTCTGATTGCTGAGACTTTACTGTGATGGCATACGTAAATGGGTTTGTTCTTGGAAGGTACTGGGATGACATTGATGCCTCTTTCTACATAGTATGGGGTGACCTTGCTCATTTTTTTCCTATAGAAACAACTGCTTATTCTGTATGTGTGTCTTGTTTCCTTGGGAGAACTCATTCAGGACAAAAGTGAAAAGCAAAGTTAATGCAGATCAGTACAATATGCAGTATAGAAAACTGCTGAAATACTGCATGACAGACTCAGCTAAACCTTTTAGGTATGCTCTGCTCAGTCATGTATATCCCTCTGAATTTTAAATTACCTTATTCATATGCTTTCAGATAGTTCTGCTTTTGCAAAGTCCTTCTCATTCTCAGTGCTGAGACTCTACTCTCATGAAGGTACCATCAGGGTGAGTTCCCTACTATTTGTTCACTTGTGGAATCAGCATCCCTAATTTTGACAGAGGTCAAAATACTTCAGCCTCCTCTGCAATCCCAAAGGTCTTTTGGATATATATTTTCTGTACCCAGTTTTCTCTCAAGCTTGCAAAGTGTTTAATTAATGTACATATTTTGACACCTCATGACCTATCTGCTACTTTCTTGTTGGTTGCCTTCACAGAGCTTTGATTTCTGCTCTCTGGCCAGAACAGCTTCCTTACTGAGCAATACTTTAGGTTTAGAACTCTTTTTGTCTTTCTGTTCTTCTTTTATAAAGGGTTGTGCCTACCTCCTGAGACTGCTACACAGCACTTCAGAAAGTCACTGTAGAGTATTAGGCCTTTTAATTTCCTTTGTTTTGACTGTACTATGTTCTGATCCTGGTTTTCTGTCCCCATGCACTTAGTAGGGACTCCTTCTGATTTGAAGTGTAGCTATGCTAACTGTGCATGGCTTTATTCCTAGAATTTGCATGCTTGTTTGATCTTCTTGCCACTGGAATATCAGTGCAGCAACTGGAATTGTTAGCAAGTTTTCTTTGACTTTCTGCGCTTTCTAGTCAACTTGCTCCTACTCACACAAGTCAATGTAAGGATATGCAGAAGTGTGTGGATTGTTTTTTTAGTCTGAAGGACTAAAGCTTTCCAAATTAATTCTCTTTGTTTCCTGAATATTCCCTATTGTGATGCTGATTACTTGCTGCTGAAGCCACTTGTTTTTACTATTTCATGCTAGCTTACCTCTGATTCCTTTGACATTACCTGTTTACAAAGATCCTGTGGCTGCTAATTACAGGATTTTGAGAGGCTCCCATCCCTGTAGTTTGACTGTGGCCCAAACTTTTTAGATTTTCTGTCTGCTGAGAGTAAATTTATGAAAACTAACTCAATCAAATTAATTTCCATTGTATCAAAGTTTGAGGGCAGTAATTTTGTTTTGCAATCTTCTTCATGAAGGGAGAGTTTAAACATAGACAAACATTTAAAAAATGGTTTTGCTTTATAAGCTTTGGAGAGTATAACAAAAAACAGTAGGAAGGAAAAGAGCAACAACACGAACCCAGTAAAAATATGTGTCCTTTCATATTGCAGTGCAATTTGTTTTTACTGGTCATCAATCTTAGTGATCACTTCAGTTAGTAAAAACAAAATGCTTTCCAAAAACCATTGCCTAGATGTACTGATGGTTTGACCTTCATTTAAAGATGATTTGTAAAGAGGAATTTAGAAATGATATTTTTTCTTCAGAGTCTGTACCAAATAAAGTCAGGATTCTGCACCTTTCACAGTGTTAATTTAACTACGGAAAAGCTAGTTATAGTTGCATCCTCACTGAATCTAAAATGCTTACTAGAAAGTTTCTGTCTATAGATTTTGCATCTTTTTATCAATGTCAGAAGCTCAAAGTTTAATCTTGTGTAATAAAGCTTCCACCTTCTTTCTAAAACGACTGCTTTACTATGTTACTGTTCCTCTGATCTTATTGCTCTTAGTGTTAACAAAAGAAATGACCTGACTAGTCCCTGGAATGGCTTAATAATTCAGATATTGTTTCATAGTGCCTTTGAAATGTTTACCAGCAGGATGCTTATTGAGGATCTTTATTTTCTATTCTTGGCAGTTTTCTAACTACTCTCTTATAAAAGTACATCAACATATGCGTAGAGTAAACATTCTGGCAAGCTAATACAGCCACAGCTAGGCAATATTGAGTATTAATAAATCATTGCAGATCAGCCACATATTCTTCAGATTGTATCTCAGCTGGTTCTGGAAGCTGACATGTAATATTCCCTCCTCTTCCCCACAGCAACTATTTACGTAAAGCAATTACTAATTTGAACTTCAATATTTTTTAGGTATGTATCTCCATTAGGATGTGTATTACATTGCCAGACATGGTATATTGAGAGGAATTAACTCATTTTTATGAAATAAGAATCAATCCTAGCTTTGAATCAAATCCAGACAAAACATTCTCAAGGTTCAGAAAAGTTTATTCTTGGCTATTTAATCTGCCTCAGTACTTTAAGGATGGAAAGCAAAAGAAAAAAGTACATACAGGTAAAGACTTTCTCCAAAGGTATGCTTTTAATAATACTTCCTTAGTAATCCTATTTGGAAAGCTTAAGAAATTATGAAAAAACAGTATAAATGCTGATTCTAAAATGAAGAATCAAACCAATGTCTTTTGGATATCTTTCCTTCATCTATATCAGTGACAAAGAATCAAGTACTGCATTAATCTATGCCAGGTTTAAAGAGAAATCAGATACTGGTTTGTTTTGTTCAAATAATACTTTGATGTATCTGGTAATTTGATGTACTCTTAAAAAGTATTAAGGATTTTTTTTGGAAATTCTTGATCTTCATGAATTGACTAACTTATCTCTTTCTATACCAAGTGATCTTTAGCTGGGGTAATTTATATTCCTGTGCCATTATGTATAAAAAACATTTCATTCTGAGCACAAAGATGTATCAGTCACAATTTAAAAATATACATCATTCCACAGTGGAAAGTAGTTAACACTAGTCTGATTATTTTTTAACTAGTCTTTATCAGAGTTAATTTTATGTAGAAGGGGTAGAAATTAATTTTCCTGTTATTTGGCATTGTTAAGCATTTAGAATTAGAAAGGATGTCTTTAGGTTGAATGACAAATTTTATCCATGATATTAGGTACCATGATGATGGATGTAAGACAATAATTTATATTATCTTGCTCTTCTATTGAATAAAGGATGCCCACAATGGATTCTTGAAATCTGGATTGAATTTTGAAAGGTACATTAAAATCTGTCAGTTGACGGGCTTCAATTACTTGCAACTGATGTATAGTTTGAAAGACAAGATAAGAGTTGGCAACAGTGGCAACACAGTACATGAATCTCACCACTTATGAGATCTTTTTTTCTCTCACATCATGCAGAGAGTTATTTCAAGCTGAGTAACTGTTATAATGTAATTCCTGAAACATGAAGAAGCTAACTAAAAGCCATAATTTTTAAATTATAATTTGGGGAACATATTTTTGTGTTTTCCTTAAGTAATCAATTAAATCATACATTTTTTTGTGGAGTCAGATGTTATTTTAAAGTAGTTATGCTTCCTTCCATTACTTAAAAAAATGACACTGTAGCTGTTGAACTATGCACATATTCTTCACTGTTGCAATGACCTATCAAAAGACAAATGTAGAATGATCTGTGAGCAGAGAGAAACTAGAGATCAGAGGAGCATATATGATATAGTATCATAATGGTAGGGTAGGAAAAAAAGATGAGCAAGGAGGCTTAAAAATGTCACTATTCTGTAGTGACAGCCATTTCCCCCTTTGGTCTGGAAATAGAAGGTTTTGGCCAAATCCTGTTGACAGTGACTCCTCCTGAGGTTGATCAAAATGTCTAAAACTTCATCTTGCTCTTTTATGTTAATATTTATAATGTGCAGCAGAGAGCAGAAAATCCCCAGAAGACATAAGGAAACCAGTGTAAATCTCAGCTGCTGACTCTCTGCAGCTGCTTCAGGCCGACATTTCCTAATAAAAGTTGTCTAGGTCGAGGGAAATACAAAACGCAAATAGCATGACTGTCAGAAGAAAATAATAATTGTAAAATCAGCTTGGTTTTACTAATCTGTCTGTAATTGTTCTTCCGAGCAGGAGTAATGAATTTTTAACCTGGAAATAACTTAAGTATACTAATTCACAGCATCATAACAGGATATTTATAGACAGGATGCCGTTTTATGTCTACAACAAGTTCCATACTTATAAATTTTAATTCTGTGCTGGATATCATTCATTCTTTCATTACCCAGCTGTGAGAACAGTGCATAGCATATAGGGTAACTGTAACACTTCTGCAGTGTTACTTACACAAGATGAAAAATTTGTGGTAAATAAGAAATTAGGGACATTCTGAAGGCTTTCAGAAGAAATAAAATGATCAATTTTTTCATACAACTGAAGAGCATCTGTGGAGTGAGGTGAGGGGGAAGTGTAAGTGTTCCCCTTAAAATAGCAGCTGGTTTCACATCACTGACAAATCTGAAATAGTGATTTTGTAGCCTATAGTGAAATAGGCTACAAAACTTTGGCATTCTAAACCTACTATTAACCTTCTGCAGAGGGCAATTGAGGAAAAAAAAGAAACACAGGCAGGGACAATTCAAGTGCTAGCAGCAGCACCATCTTCAAAAGAAATCAAAAAGCTGTACATCAGCTTGAGTCACTGCTCACCAGACCATAAAGGCATTGCCTCTTGCTCCTCTTAATTGTGGTGCTGCAGCATTTATTCATGGGCATAAACTGTGATTTGTATCTGTTTGGGAATATGAGACCCCACTAGTTGATTATAGTGGTACAACTGCTATTTTTCTACACAAGGAAAAGGTGACATGTTGGACTGAAGATCATCAATGCTGTCTCTTACCTATTCTTGATAAAATGCTAGCAAAGCTCTTGTCATTCAGATTTTAAAATAGACATTAGGTCTGTTTCTGCCCAAGAGTCAATGCATTTAAGAGCAAACTATGATTCCCAGATAAGGTTTTTATTTTATAAAATAATTCCATGCAATGAAATACAGACAGTAGCAACTGAAATACAGAGCTCTTATGGTCTTAAAGAAGAACTTGTCAGAAAACATGGGAGATCACACAAAGATCATCATTATCCATTTATTACTTCAGGTGCACCTCTGAGATCCTTCTGCTCTAGTATTCTTGCTGGTCACTTCAAAGAAACAAAGCCTCTGATAGAATTAGAGAGCAACTCTTGCCTTTCAAAAGTTTAATAAACCTTTATGGATTTTTAGGAGATACTGAGCTGATTGACAGGGTCATGTTACTCATCTTGCTGAATGATTCAGAAGTCCAGGTATTTCACCCAGAGGAAAACTGCAGGGTTTTATGAAGTAGTACTGAGCTATATCAAGTTCCTTATCACCAATAAAAACTTCACATTAGTCAAAGTCAAATCCATTTTTTGTCCAGGAAACCTCATACCAGACATTTTCTTGAAATGACCTCCAGGAATGAGAGTTAGCTTCAGATTAAAACATCTGCATTTATTTGTCTGCAATGCAGGTGTCTACATGCAGGTGTGGTAATGGTGTGAGTTCCCTTGGGAGTCACTGTAGACCTCATCAGCACAGGCAGGGATAGCAGCGAGGCCTGTTCCACCATCCCAGCTGGGAGCAGAGCAGCCAGGGACACCAGACAGCACCAGCCCCAGATATTGGACACTTCCTTACGGACGAGGCTGGGCAGAGGCTGGGTGTTGCACAGCTGGCAACAGAAGAAACACGCGGGGCTCAGAGCAGCAGTTGCATCTCCAGGCAGGACCGACCAAAAGTCCTGCCCTTCTTTATTTACCTATTTTTATATGTTTCTATAGACAATCAAGGATTGGTGAGAAGGGTCAACCCCCTGAAGGTTTACAGGACAAAGACACGGTCAATTATCTTTCTCCACCCCAGAGAAAGGAATGAAAAACAATTCCACAAGTGCAAAACAATCCCAGCCAGTTAAGAAAAACAAGGACCATGTTTACAGAAAAAGCATGGGAAACTACAGTTACAGTGTTACAACTCATGGGGCCCTGTAAAACCAGGGCAACATCTAGGCCCAGCTTAACATGGCCCATAGCCCATGGCTGGGCAGGGCTGGGCTGTGGGAAGCTGGAGATCTGCCCTGCTGTGACATCCTGGGGGCAGGGGCTGATGGCACCAAGGGACCGGCGTGGGGTTCTGTGCTGTGGGCAGGATGAGGGGGAGATCTCTGGAAAGCTGGGCAGATCCTGGACAATGTTTCAAATTTATGAGCATTTAAACTACATTTTGGTTTTCACATCTCAGCCCAAAGCAATCACACAGATGCAGAATAACTAACTCAAAAATCACTCACACTACCTTTACTAAAGGGAGAATGGACATGTGAGCTTTACACAGATTCAAGGCTACCTTCTTTTAGTAGAAAAGGTGCTTTCACCACTTTCTTTTCTGTTTTTCCAGCTCTCTTCACTTTCCCTGCTGAAAGAAAGCATGAGCAAAAAATGGCAGAGCTTTCCTGATGACGAGGAACCCTGTTATGGGCATAGGGGAGTTGGTGCTTGTGACAGGGACTGGTGCTGTCTCTGGGATTTGCAAGCTTCTGCTGCCCTCAGTGACAAGCACCTCCAGTGGGAGCAGCCATGCAGCAAGAGGTTTTGAAATGGAGAAGAGAGAATTTCCTCCCTGTCACAGGTCGCCAAAACTCCAGCGACCCTCCAGAGTATTTAATATTATTATAATGCTTGGTGGTATTATGGTAACCACCAGCTTAATAAATATTTCTGATTAATAAAATTTTGTTTTTTATGTTGATTTGTTTCACTGTTTTCTTCACTAAAGAGACAAGAATGGCTCTTCATTCTGCTTCCATCTAAGCAAAGCATTAGGACAAATATAATTATTGATCCAGCCCTAACAATTGCCAACAGAATAGCTTGTTACAGAGTTGTGAACAATAGCTAAGAAAACATTGAACTTTTTTTGGGACTGAGCACACATTTTATATTTGTCCTGGCTGAAGTTATTTTTCCTGTAGTTTGAGGTTCAAATTAAAGAAATGGGAATTGGAGACTGAGCCCTCAAAATATACTTATCGACTTTATTTTGTGGTAAAAGAGGAGATGGGATTAACTATTTTTCTGTCTCTTTTCCTTGGGGAAGCCCATAAGCCTTTCTTTTCTTCTCTTTCTTTTCCTTTCCTTTTTTTTCACCTCACAAAAGCAAGCACAGCTTTCCCAGAATTTTAGCCATCAGAGCCAGTAAATTGAACATAACTATGTTATTCTGAAGTGGGATGCTGAAATTATGAGTAGAGAAATAATTCCAATACAATATGATGTGATTCAATCCAGTTTTTACATTCTGCATGAGGAGATAACTGGATGACTATTCCCAAGACCAAAAACTGCTCCTCCTAGCCTTCCCTGCCACACCTCAGCCCTTGGAGGCCCTTTAGCAGTCTCATCAAATCATAGAATCGTAGAATGGTTTGGGTTAGAAGGGACATTCAGAGGTCAGCTGGTCCAACATCTTCAGCTAGTCCAACTTCCCCTGCAATGAGCAGGGACATCTTCATGATCACATTGCCCAAAGCTCCATCCAGCCTGACCTTGAATATTGCCAGGGATGGGACACCCATCACCTCCCAGTGGAGGTGTTTCCTCATCCTTATAGCCACTTGTCCTTTTACAACAGGTTCTGCTAAAATGTCTGTCCCCACCTTTCTTATAGTCCCCCTCGAAGGCTGCAATATGGTCTCCCCAGAGCCTTCTCTTTGTAGTGATGAGTCACTGTGGGCTCCCACCTCTCTCAGACTTTTCCTCCTTTTGCTGGGGTCTCAAGAAATTCCATTACAGAAAGATCTGTAGCTATGGTTGTTCCTCATAAAGGAGAAAGAAAAGGTAGAGATATTAATGCATTTATTGATGCAAATATATAGAAACAGATAACCCACCAGACTGGTGTAAGTTATTCGGTAAACCTATTTTTCTGTGTCAATGAGTTTTGATTTGGATCACTAATTGATAATGTTTTTAGCAATATTTTTAATACTGCTTATGGACTACTTCTGAGTCGTTTACTCAGAGTCCATCTTGTAACCTGCTTGTCTCTTGTAATCCTTCAGTCACATGATTACTTGATTCTCAGATGCTTTTCAGGGCAGCCCTCAGAGGTTTCTCATGCATACACATATTCATATTAGTTGTGGACCAATCACTTTCAGTCCTGGCATTTTTTTAAGGTGAAGAAAGTATTATTGAAAAGTAGTATTTTTTTCTCTGAATGATGAAAAGGTTAATGGTAAAGTTAAATGCTAAATAAAATCTTAGTGTTCATAGTTCAAAACAAATAAAATTTATGCTTTTATATCTTCCTGAAGGCGATACAATACTCAAGCTTCCCTAACATATATGAGGATTGCATAAGTGACCTCTGCCAAAGTTTTTGAATTGTTATACTTGATTACTTATTGAACTATCCCTACAATCTTATTACCCTCACTACATGGACTTATTGTGGTCCCACATTACAGTATGTGCCTTTTAGAATCCAGTCCCTGAAATGCTGCTATAAAATTGTCTTATCTGTCCCTCATTACCTTTATTTTTTAATCCCTTTATTAGTTTCTTCTGCAATTCCAGTAGGCTTCAATTTTCTCATATTCTGATCTTTGACTTTTTCCTGGTTTCATACATTCTCAGTTTCCTTAATCCAGCACCACTTAAATGTTCTCTTTGTTTTTTTGCTCTTTATATTTTCTTCTTGGAGCTTACTTGCATCTTTAGTAAACCTGTTTCCACCTTTCTCTTTGAAATACTTCTTCCAGCAGTTATATTTGTCAAAAAAAGGAAAATGAAAAAGTTTCATAATCCTCTTTCTTGTCAAATATGCCTTCCAGAAAACAAAATTCCACACCAACAGGAATTTTGTTTAAATGCTTTCTTTATCATATGAGTTTTAAGATCTCAAATTAATGCTAATAATAGGAGGTTGCTTAAATTCACAACAAAACACAAATGCTATTTTGCAGTTCAAAGTTTCAAGAGGATTTTCATTTAAATTCAGTTCCCTCTTTTTTTCCTATCAAATGAACCAAATGCTTTCCATTACAGCACTAGTGTATCTCCACCTTGCTGGTGCCAGAAGTCCACTGAGGAAAAGATTTTACTGGAGGAGGCAATGGTAGGCTCCTACACTGCATGGAATGAGTAAATGGTTGGCTTAAAACTGTGACAAAGTGCTGTGATGTTGGGCCAACTGCCCAATAGCATAGCAATCGAGAGGAACTTGGAAACAAGTCATGTTATTAATTCTTTTCCTGCCAGAATTTAGGATTTATTAATTTTAGGGACAAAAAGCAGTATAGTTCCCTGTAAAGTGGGAACCCACGTTTTGTGGCATTTCCTAGAAGCAAATGGTTAACAATTCTGGGGAATAATTTTTTGCACTTTTTTTTATAAGACAGCAGTGAACAGCTATTAGAGGTGACCTTACAATGAGGAGAAAGAGTTATAATAAGAATTAAATATTTGTTGTTATTTTCTACTACCTAGCTTTGTTTTGAGCTATGTGAGGAAGTTTCATTTGTTAACAATAAGATATTCTCCCCCTTGTAGAAACATTCAGTTATATAACTTGTAGGCTGATCCAGGTTGCAGGAAAGTAAATGATAACTCTCCCATAGAGGGTAGTAAAAGCAGGATACACCCAGTAATTCATTCAACAATCTGGGAATGGACCCAGAGGGGAAAAGAAATGGAGAAAAGCATTTGTTTAAAAACTTTTGTTTGTTTACATCTGACTCCAATGCTCTTTGAAAACCAATACAGAGGCTGGGAAAGGTAATGAAACCCATGGAGAAGTTTCTGGATAGGCCATACACGTTCTCAAGGGCAGAGACAATGCAAGGTTATCACTAATAGTCTTTATATGTGAGTTGTTTATTAATTAACTCCTGTGAGTCTCCTGTGAGACCTGGGAGACAAGAATTCACAAAAGAGGAAAGTAGAAATGCAACTGAAATGCTCTTGTGATACTTTGTGCTGATGCACATAGATACAGTACAAGGCTATGTAGGTTCTATATGGCTGATAATCACAAAAATAAAATAAGTGGTAATTATTAAGTAGGCTAGAACCTTTTACTTGATTTTAGATACTTTTTCAGATCCCACATCAGAATTTGTATTTGGGGGATTTGGAATGCATGATAATAGGAAGAAGTCAAAGAATACGCGTTCTGCCCATTTACAGCAAAGTTCCTTAATTGCTAAAATCTAGGAACTAACTTATCAGTAGTTTTCTCTACCCTTCATCACATTTGAAAAGATCTGTGTTATGAGCCAGTAATTTTACCAGATAAAACCTGGCAAACTACAAAATGTTAAGCTATGTGCATTTTAATTTAGGTGCTTTTCTAAGACCAACATACATTGCAATTGTAGAAAAATTCATATCAGTTGAGTTATAACTGAGATGAATGTGCCTGAAAACAATTCAGATGAGATTTAGACAATGCTGAAGACGCTTATCCTGCTCTGATCTGTCCAGATATAATTGATTTAGATATCAGTTTGTAGAGTCATAAAAATAACAGTGGTTTGATGTTGTTAAAGAGCTCAAGGTTCTTGTTACATTTCAGCAAATAGTCAGATATTCTCCATTCAAATTCACGGGGAAGTCTGCACAAGCATGCCCAAGAAATTAATAGATGTTTGCTTTGCCTAAGATCCTGTATAACACTGATCACAGAATTGCAAAAAATCATTTACCTGATCTACTTCTCTCAAGTTTTAGGTCAATCCTGATAGGTTTTTATTCCTGGCAATATTTAGAAATGAACTAGTAACCAATGTCACTATGGTTACACAGGAAGTCTGAGTGCTTCTCTAGTATGTTTTGCTCAAGAGTCAAAAGAAATGGCTTTTTGTTTATTCATAAGAACTTCTCCAATTCAGCTCTTTGGTAATTGAATTGTATATTCAGCCTCAGAGAGAATATCCAAAAGGATCATCTGTTCCCATCATAAAAATAAAAAGCACCCAAGATCTCTTTTTAAAAACTCAATTGGAAGTTTTCTTTGATTGAATTTGCTACTGAAATGTTTCCCTGTTACAATCTCTATGTAACTGTGCTAAGAGCATTTAGTATAACAGGATATGTTGCAATTTCTAGAAATATAAATTTACCATTTTTTTAGCATAGTGCTTAGAGAACCTGTAGCAGCATTTCAGATTTCAAAAATGTCCACTATGGAAATATTTGCACAGTTTTATTGGTGCAAAATACGTAATCTGGTCTTCCTCCTCAAAGTTGTTTAGCCTTGTACCAGAAGATTCTTAGATAGATTTTTGGTTCAAATACCTGCAGAGACCATTCTAAGAAAAATATCCAAAGCAGGAAAAAGTATTGTTTTCAAATCAGATGTCTTTTATCTTCAGCATTTGAATTAGCAGCTGCTTATGCTATTTTAAAAAGCAGTACTATTATCAGTGTCAGGAAGGCTGATGGAGTTCTCCCTCACGTATTGTGTGAGCCCACAGCAAATTTTTTATTTTTCAGAAACTTCCCCCTACGCACAGATAGAGCCTTGCTATGTTTGTTGAGTAAAGCAGTATTAGTTATTCGCTTTCAATATCTGCTTTCTGACTTTTACCTTGAAACTCTGGTGTATTTACAATCATTAATCAGATGTCTGGAGAATGGACAGGTGTTTTAGTTACATGGGCAATGTTGGAGCTGAAACTCTGAGAGTTTCCTGTATTTTGTCATATGTATAAGTAGTTTTTGAAAAACATCTCAACTTTGCTGCAGATGCTGCAACAGGGATATTTTAAGAACTTTTAATCATAATGCATCAGTAAATTTCTGGTAGATTTTGTTTTCAATGAGACATATCAATGAAACTAAAAACAGAGCCTTTGCTGTATCAGAGAACAAAATGGATCTTCCTACTCAATCATCTGCTTTCAAAAACCCAAGTACTGGGATATCACCAGACTACTGAAATCAGCTTTGGTTTTCTTTCCAAAATGGCCATAGCTTTAAAGCAAAGGAGCTGTAAAAAAAGAATTGGAGTTATTTTGAAGGATGTACAAGATTTGAATCTTTTTAGGATATAATTCTAATCGTTTTTACAGAAATAGAAAGTTGGTAGCACTTATGTTTATTGTTTTTTCTATTAAAAGGAAGACAGGGAAACTAGGATTTTCATATAACCAAGGAATTATGGTTAAAGCTCGGCTGTCAAACAAGTTTCAATGTAAAATCAGAAACATTACCAAGTACTGTTTGATTTTCTTTCCCCCTTCATATTGCTTATTTTTCCATCTACTACAGAAGTCTTTGATGGGCTCACTAATTTGCAGGGTGAAAAAAATTTCTCTAGCTATGGAGATAGTTAAAGCAAATATATAGTTGAAGTTTTCAAATCGTATGAAGCATAATCATGATGTCTGAAAGCAGGGGTAAAAGAATCTAAACACTGAATTTTGGATGATTTGGATAACTTTAGCTACATTTGCACAGTGAATACTTGCTGTAAAGACGTTTTTAAATAACTTTTGAAGCTTGATTTTTAGTTCTCATACTAAAATGGTAGTAAGTTCTAAGGATCATATTTGAAACATTTTACAGGAATTAGTGTTTGGGCAAAACCTGCAAAATTAAATTCAATTCAAAGTTATACTGGTGTGCTTGGATTGAAGATATGGGCTCTATATTGATTTCATGTGCTAACTTCAGAAATAATGTTCTGGGTTGAAATTTTATTTTCAAATACACTTAATACTTGAGAGAATTAAAAAAATCTGGGGTTTTAGCCTAAAGTCCTAGGCAATCTTAAAGCATGGCTGAAAATATAATCAAAGAACATTGATAGTTCTAATAAATAAAATTTCTTAAAAGTAATTATTTTTCCTTATGCTGACATGATGCTAAATGCAGAGCTCCACTCTTTTCATGCCTTTGGTCATTACTGCTGACAATTTTGTTACAGAAGCATGCTGTTGATGCACTTGAAAGACATCTTTTTTGCTTTGACCTGTATTCAGGGCAAAATGCCTCAATTTCAAGATCACATCCAACAAAATAATGACTAGCTCTTCCAAGAAGCATTGTTTGGTTCAAGGCTAAAAGACTTTTTATTCAACAACTGCTTTCTTATTAAACTCAAACAGGAGATAGGAACTAGTTGCATAAAGGGTGTTTGGTATTTATTTCTCCCAACAATCTAATGTTACTTACCTTTTAAAACTATTTTGTGCATAATGATAATAAATCAAGGAAAATGATAATGCCACATAGAAAAATTAATTTATGTGACTGTGATTTATTCATTCTGTCCATGACCCAAATACATATCCCAATGTTAAAACTGAAATCAGTTTAGAAGAATGAGAGGTGTGCAGAAAGGTGAGGAAATTCTTAGAAATTTTATGCACTTTGCTTAAACAAGAATACTCAAAATCTTCTGTTGTGCAGATATGTTTCCTTCCTGCCTAATATAGAATGCTGTTTTGAAACATGCTTTAGGATGATTATAATTTTACACACAGAAACAGTGTGAGTTCAGCAGACTTCCCCGCTCGATTTGCTCATTTGTAATGTCATCCTTCCCAATCATGCTTGTCTCTTTTGATATACTGCCTCTCATGAAAACTCTGAGCCCTGTAAATGTCTCTATAATGACTATCTCACTGAAGCTCTGGTCGTTGAAGGCAGCTACCATAATGCAAATAATAAATAATAATACTGTCTGTACATAACTACAGCAAAGCCAGTGAAGCAATACATGTTCCTTGATATACAGGGATTCTAATGAGGTACTGTGTCAGGGTCAGATCTTTTCCCTGTATAACACGGCACTGTGTCAAAGCAGGAGCTGGAACTCAACTTCTGCAATCAGATCTACATTTGAATTTTTACACAGCTTGGTGACTCTTTGAGAACCTACTGATCCACTCTTCCACATTTATTGAGTGAAATACTTTTATCCTTTGTAGTCTCTATATCTCTATACCTAGTGGTGTTACATACATGTTATCTACTCTCCTATAAATTATTAAGCGACAGGGGAAGGCATCTTCTAAATAATGTATTCTGAACTTTTAATAGTATATGCTTAGCTCCTATTCTTATTTCCATGTTAATTGAATCCCATAATCTGAAATTCATATGCCAGAAAAAATAATGAAGAGGACTGAACAAAATTCCAAGTAAGACCTGTCAACATTACTTAGAGGTTTGACCCTGCAGGTTCTGAACTCTTAACACAGTCATTAGAATAGCTGTAATGAACTTTCAAGATGCAGTGATTGAAGGATTGTAGTTTCAACTGTTTTGAATATGAGCTTCATTAGGCTAAAAGTCTAAGCTGTTAGCATTGAGATGCCTCAGTGAAGTCATGTTCCATGTATTTCCATTCAGTAGTGCAGTGCCTTGGTAAGACTTCATTTTGTAGCCACATCTCACCAGAGGCCTTTAGCATGTATGCTTCTGTGGAATGTTATGGTATTTAATTAAAACTGCCCTTATTTTCAAACTACTCTAGAAACAAAAAGAAGCAATTAAATTTAATAGAAACTGCAGTCTCTAAACAAAGATACATATGTGTGTGCCCATGTACTGCATAGTTAAGGGAAACACTAACATAACACTAGAATTAGAAAAGCAGTTCTTTAATTTCAAGGGTTGGATTGCCAGCAGTGAACTAGAAAAGGAAATGTTTTCGATACAAGACTTTTTGTATGCACTGGTTCCCTACATCAGACGCACTAATTTACATTTTGGAATCATTTTCTGTTCTGATTACTTGCTCTTGCTGAGCAGTGGAGAAAAAAAAGTCAGATTAAAAAGTACAATAATAGAGCTATCTTGCCAAACTCATTGCACTCAGACAACTGCAAGGCTTCCTCCCCTTGCAGTAATTTGACTGAGAATATACCCACTGTGTTGAGATTTATGCACTGGGAATGGAGCACAGAATTATTCCAACAACTTGCCAGAATTTTGAAAGCACAAGCTTTCAAGTCTAAAGCAGTATTTCTGTTGCTTAAATGCCACTTGTAGGCAATAAGAAAACTACTGCTAATGTATTTGGTTTCAGTACTTTCACTCTACAGCAAGTGTGTTAACATATAAAACAACAGTAACTGGTCCTCCGGGAAATTCCAATACAGCAGAGCTGCTATTTCTGGAAAGCTATTTTTATATATGGAACGCCACTGGGCTGTGTAATATTTTGCTATTAGGTGAACACATTGAAAAGATTTAATTGGCATGTGATTTCAGCTGTCTTCTCAGGGGACTAGTGGTAACTTTATGTGCTGATTCAGTTCACTGTACCTGTAGGACTGCTGTTAAAGGAAAACCAGTGGCTTGGATCCATTGGAGGAAGACTGATGGCTAATTTTCCAACATACAAAACCCAAGAGAAATTCCTGAGTACCCTTTAAATGGTGTATCTGCCATTAACTTATATATTTCACTTAAGGAATCTTTACATAGACTCAATTTTCCACCACGCTGTGTGCTGTGAATGGCTAGAATTGCCTTGATACAAAAACTGGGCTATCATGGAACTAAGTTGTTCTTGCATGCCACTGGTGTGGTAGACCTATGAGGTAGCTGTGCTGAGGGATTCCTTTTGCTATGCCCTTAGGACAGAAGAAGAGGATTTACTCTTTCCTTCCTGGTGCATGGACTGAGCTAGACCTGTGTGAAAGGGATGCAGTTAATGAATTATTTCTCTCCTAAAAGTGCTTGTGAAAGATGTTTGGGGTTAAACATAGACCAGATCAAAAATCTACTGAAAGCCCTTAAATTAAGTCAAGCTTGGGTTGACTTGCAAGTTTGGCACTTGACTTGTTTTTTGGTCAAGACACTTTTTCATGTTGAACACAAAGGATAGGCAAGATACGTTCTTTGTTCTTCAACTCGAATAGGCTCTGGGATTCAGGTGGATGGTGATTCTGACAGCTCTCAGGACAAAAAATATCCTACACAGATAAAACACTCCTTTAGATCAGATACCTTTTCTCTGCAGTCATTACATTAGGTGAACTGTAATGATTCAGTGAACTGTTGAAGCTATTTTTCCATGTACCATGCCAGGCAGCTGAGCTATTTGTCTCTATTAGGACTTTCCACACCCTAAGCAGGGTGGCCGTTTACTCATTGTAGTGCTAATTATACACTGTTGTGATAGTCCCTCCTTGCCTCTGTTTTCTTCTTTTTCTTCATACAAAATGCTAATTTCTCTCAAAGTGAAAAATTACTATAAATTGAGATCTGTGCCTTTTTTTCCCCCAAGACCTAGGCAAATAAAAAAATATGCTCTTCCCAAATTCAGCCACCTCTTCTTAGGTGATCCCTGCTGCTTAGATATTTGCAGGTCTTCAAACTCCCTCCCTATAAACTGTGGCTGCTCGTGCTATGCCTCTTGTTGTGGCATTGCCTTGATAACCCCTAATATTTCATTGCTTGCCTGTGCTTATTCTGCCTGCTTGTCACCTTTCCTCAGCTCTGTTAGATTTTTCTTACAAATTTTTCAGGGCTTTCTGTACGTGTTCTCACTGGGCTATGTGCATTAAGCTCCCACATACTTCCAGAACAGGTGGAATAGACACTTGATATTCTAATGCAAGGATTTTAATCCAGTGATGGAGGTTAATCTGAGCATGTTAATTCTTAAAAGACTCAGAGGAAGCCAAGCTGAACACAACAGGCAGAAATTCTGGGCAGGAGCTCTCAGTTGGACAGAGAGAGTAGATTCCAAAGCAGTGTTTTAATTGCTACTAATAACAGCAGTGCTCAGTGGTGGAAACATAGATTTCTTTCTGTAACTTGTTCCCACCATCTACTCATTATCATGGCAGCTGATCAAGCTGGGATCTTAGAGGCAGTCGTTGAACCAAACTATGAGCCTTTGTCCTTGGCCAGGGAACTAGAGGTGACAGGAAAACAGAGATGGCACAGGAGCAGAAGAGCTGCTGGTAACAATGAGATTATTTCCTTCATGTCCATGCCAAGCCTGTTATGTACTGATGTTTGGCTTGAAACAGAAAAAGAATGGAAACCCTGTCCTGCTGCCTTATAACTGTAAAGCATTCATGAGTCAGATAAGTTCCTGTAGTGCCCTGAATTGTTATCTGCTTCCTTTGGATATAACTGGTAGACAGGGTCAACATGTCAACACTGCCCCTGCCCCTCAGCACTGCCTGCCTGTCTTTTTGTGAGTGTGGGGCAGGCACAAGGGGTATCATTTGGAAATTTGGGGAATAGGACTGATTGTCTCTGAGAGGTCTCCTGAATTTGAGGGTAATTTTTGTGTTGCTTGGGGGAATCTGCTTGAAAGATGTAGCTATCCACTGAGTATCAGATAAAGAGCAGGCTCCATTTCCTCTCTTAGCTGGTGAAAGAGTACCCAGCAGACACTTTCTGGATTCCCTTGGGAAGAGATGGAGGGTTCTGATGGTCAGTGTTTGAGACCCTGAGGGATCTTGATGGCCCATCATGCTGGAGTCCCTTCTGGAATTGCCCCAGGTTATAAATCCTGCATGTCTTAAGCATCTCTCTGTTTATTTTTCTGCAATGGAAGAAATGATCTTGGGAAGTGGACATCACATCTGCTTCCAGTGACTAAAGAACAGCATAACTGACTAGCTGAGCTAGGCAACTAACTTTAATATGCTTGTAAGTGTATCTAGTTTTGATTCTTCCTCTTGTCTCTTCTTTTCTTTTTCTTCTTCTTTTTATCTTTTCTCTCCCTCCTGCCCCACCCTTCCAAATTGGCCTTTTCAGCAGAAAGAAATAAGCCCAGGAGTACTACAGTTTCAGCTATTGAAACCTATCCCTTATCTACCTCTCCTCTGGGAACACTTGAGAAAGGTCAGATCTCCCAGTTTCTGCTACACTGGACAGAAACTTTAGGGATTAATTAAAATGAAAGAGTGAAAATCCATCTGTCCTCAAGTCTTTTTACCTTTCTTTGAGTAAAGTAGAGACCTTTGAGAAAAAAAATCCTGCCTACTCATGGACTGTGTTTAAAAAGGGAAGGGAAAAAACCGCAAGATTGCTACTGGGAGCAGACCTGACAGATTCTGCTTTCTACAAATTTGAAGTTTCCATAGTCTTTCTTCCATCTCATTTGTTTTAAAATTTAGTGGGAATATTAAACATTATGCTGTGAAATTTTGCACATGAAACTGGGATGGTCTCTGAACAAAGTGTTACTAAAAATATCGTCCAGTTTTATGCATATAGAACTCAACTGAGAATGCCTTGGGCATGTATTAATGCTATGGTAACACTGGAGAACGAGTACATATGATCAGTGCCTCAGTGTTTGCCAGGTATCATATTAAAGTGAAAGTTTTTTGTAGTTAAGAAAATACTTTTTTCCGTGGCACACTTTTTTTACCCCTAGAGGTTGTTTTTTTTTTTTTTTTAAAATAGAAGTATGTCAAATAGTTTTCATGTACTGAGGTGTATTTGAACATATGTTAACCAAGCATATGCTTTGGGGTTTTTTTGAAGTTTGTTTATTGAATTTGAAACTATAAGCATAGAATTTCAAAAAAGTATATAGAGAAAAGTTCTTTGAAGGTTAACTAATAAACAACAATTTAAAAATAATAAAAGACAATAATATAAAGTAGTTCCTCTGTAAGGGCATGCATTTTGCTTTGACTCCACAGAATGCAAACTCTTCCTTTCCTGACAAGGTATTATAACTAGACTTTTCATGAATGTCAGAAATAATTTGAATTTCAGCTGATGTTCTTTTTATTTCTGCATGTATTAATATTCCCGGATTTAGAGTCTGGTCAATAGAGTTAATGCCACCAATAATAAGGCTGCATCCAGCTTTTGTCAATCAGAGCTAAGAGCTTTCTTCTCTGCTTGAATTGAAATCTCTTTCCTATCTCTTATTAACTTCTATTAGTCTCATTATTAAGTCTTTAATATTGCCTAAATATGTGAAGTTATAAGAAAAAAATATGCCTTAAGACCCAAATAAATTTTTGGATCTGAGTTCTATAGGCGAGAACTATGCTTAACTCTGGCTCAGACTTACTGTAAAGGGTCTCTCTAGAGAAGGAGGTAAAAGAATAAGTCATAAGCAGTAGAACAAAACCCGTAGGGTGCCTTTCCTTCTGGCTTTTCTATCGTAGCGAGATTGTGCAGCAAATTCTTCTGGCATATGGAGCACACAAAAATTAATTCTTAGGAGGCTGTGGGTCAAAGTACTGACTAAAATTCTAGGTATCTTAAACATCTTAGATACCACAAAGCCATATCCTTTTATGTCTGAAGTGAGTGAGTACTTTGAGTGGCCTGGTACAAATGCTTTGTGGAGTACACATTTAAATAAGGTGAGATTATGTTGATTTGGTTGCATTTGGAAATTTACAAGTAAAAATTACAAACTGTGTCTGAGCCACATTACTGTATCAGCTCCTTGATGTATTTTTAAATGTTATTTCTGGTGTTTTTTTTGCCAGTTTTGATGAAAAGTTTCACAGAACTAGCCTGAAATGATACATTGTTTTCCAGAATTTCTCAGATTCACACTAAAGGATTTTTTAGACTGTTCCCAGTACACACCAACTTTAGTCTTAAGAACACAGGAGAAACCTCAAGTTTTATTTCATTCTAAAGACCATATGGTATTGGAAGGGTGGAACTAAGTAAATATGAATTGAAGTTGCAATACATTTTATACAGCTTTCCTATAAGGTAAATGTCTGGGCTTAGTTCCACTGCAGTGGGCACAAAAAGATGCAAACTATTGCCTAATATTTATATTACTGTAGCAGTCAGCTGTCCTGAGCCTGCTCAGGACTTGGAAGTTTTCTTATGACAAAACAGTCCTTGCCAATAAAAGTCAGAGAATCATAGAATGGCCTGGGTTCAAAGGAACCTTAAAGATCATCTAGTCCCAATTCCTCTTTCACTAGACCTGGTTTCTCAGAGCCCCATCCAGACTGGCCTTGGACACCTCCAGGGAGGGGGCATCCACAACTTCTCTAGACAACACATTCCAGGGCCTCACCACCCTCCCAGTAAAGAATCTCTTCCTAATATCTAATTTAAACCTACTCTCTTTCAGTTTGTAGCCATTCCCTCTTGTTCTTGTAAAAAGTCTCTCTTCATCTTGTAGGCTCCCTTGCAGGCACTGGAAGGCCACAATCAGGCCATCTTGGAGCCTTCTGTTTTCTAAGCTGAACAAACACAAGAAGGCAAAACCAAAACCAAAACCAAAACCAAATACAAAAAGGAGATGAAACCCTCTAAAGTCTGGTATACACTTTAAAAAATTTACTTGATATGAAGTACATGCTTCTTCTTTTTTTTTTTTTTTTCCTCTGCATGTTGCTGCAGAGAGACCTAAGACAAGATTAGGAAGAGAGAATAAGAACCTTCTAGGACAGTTCAGGGAGACAGCACTGACCATGACAGGCACTCTGGGAGAAGCGAAGCTGTGTTGAGCACCTGCTGGCCTTACATAGACAGGTAACACCATAGGAATGAACAGGCTGATCCCAGAGCCTTGTGTCTGGGTAAGGAGCTTAAAACTGGGAAATATTTTAAGTGACAGCTGGTATGATTTTTTTTTTAGGAGTAGATAGTAGTTTTGCTCCAAGAAAAAAAGAATCTGATCAATTGTCCCAGTGTTCTTCTATGGTCAGAAATAATCTAATACATCCTGATTTATTAACCTCACCCACCCAGAATCCAGCCCATCTCTAACAGTTTAGAGATGGAATTTTCTCATACTGAAACTCTTTTAGTCTGATCTTTTGAGGTTGTATTTTTCAAGGAGTAGCCAAGTTCTGTGTGTAATGTGTCTTTCAAACAACACCTCTGAGACTAAGAATTTCTAAGATACCCTTTTTTATAAAAGTGAGTAGAATCTGCCTCTAAGCACTCAGGTTCTCTCTGTGGACTTCACCTGGATCTCTCAAGAGATGTGCATTTGCATTTCTAGGCTACAGTGAAAGTAAGGCAAATGTCTGGCTTTACAGAAAGCTACAGTTATACTGCTTGTCTCTATCAGCACCTTTGCTACTGCACTCAGGGAGTTGTTTGAGGTCTTGGCATTTCAGAAATATTGGCGATACAGCACAGTTTTTTTTCATTCTTGTGTCAAAGACCTGAAGAAGTTCAGATTCACCAAATATGTAGATTGCCGATGCTACATAAAAAATAGACAAATAAAAAAGACCTTTAACATCTGTGGAATTTATGTCTTTGTTAGGTTATTTTCTCAAGTGACCAGTAATTCTGTCAATATTTTTAAAACTCCTAATAAAAGAGTGCATTGATCCACATCAAGCTGTGAAAAATGTTTGGTATTTTGAAGATCTTTTTTATTATTACCACATGCAAATAAACTTTTTAAAAAATGTGTGTAAAAATGGAATTCAGAATATACCCTGTATCCAGCTAATTTTCAAAATCACCATTATTTTTTTGCAGAATTTGACAGTTTATCAAAAACTGAGAAATATTAGAATGACTAGAAACAACTTCTAAGAAGTCTAAATGTTTCCCCAAATCTGTACCATACCTGTCAATTTATACTTGGTGTTGTTCATCTACATTTAGGAAAAGTGTAGAGAAAGATCAAGTAATGGGTCATTTGAAAATCAATTTCTTTGATATAAAATGATATTTTCATAAATTCCTCACAGTTCAATATTGTTTCTTTACTACATATTTTTACAAGTTTTCTGGCACAAAAATTAGTTATGAGAAAGTATTACCAGCTGAGTGAGCAGTAAATGAGAGAGAAAGCATGACATGGCAATGGAAAAAGAACAGTTTTGTAGATTTTCACTCCAGGGTCTGTGAATATTTGGGATTCTGAATTACATGGAAATGCTCTGCAAAAGCATACAGAAAATGTGCTCCCGTGGTCAGAAAGGTTAACTTTGTTGTACAAAGACCTGCACCTCTCTCAGACTGACCTGGGGATCTGCAAACTGAAAAAGATTGAGAAACATCCTCAGCTGTACAAAGGAAATCACCTTTATTGTGCTGTCTGATGTTGTTTTAACCCCACTCTGGAAACAGACTAGAAATTTTTATAAAAGTTACTAATATCACAGTAGATTTTAGCTTTGAAGGAGCTTCTAGTTTGTTAAAGAAAATTAGAGCTCACAGTGGTGGGGAAGGGAATTATTTTTGCTGTTTATTTCAAATAGAAGAGGCCTTAAGGTGCACAATCGAGTAGGTGGGGATTTGGCGTGTGCTCATTTGTCATTTCATGTGGGCTAGCTTTACTGTCTTAAATATTTATTACTTAATCCAAAAAAAGTAATAATAGTAATGCTGTAACATTTCTCTGGCTGTGTTCCCTCTGCAGGGTAATTACTTGTGATGAGTGCTTGGGGGTACGCTGGTCCCAGCTTGAATCTTTGGCTGGAGAGAAAATTATGAAGATGGTTTTTACCTGTCTGAGTTCCAGACCCAAAGCTATTGTGGAAATATTTCATTGACAGAAATACTGTAATAAGATTTCAAATCTCAAACCCTTTAATTACAAGATTAATGGCTTTCAGGCTAGCAAAAATAACTGAAATGTCACTTCCATTTGTTTGTACACTCATTCATTTATTCACTTGGCTAACTAACTTGAGCCAGGTACAGCACTTCCAATAAAGCTAAAGTTGTAATTCCCTTTCTCTGTTGTTATAGTCCCTTTGAAAATGTACAGTGTAGGCTGGGAGTGATTCAGCTACCTCAAATACTTATTCACAAAATGTTCTGTGGAAATACAAAGCCCATATATCAAAAAGGAGTGCACTACTTCTTAACAAGTATATTTTCCAAAAGGCCAAAGTGGGGCACAGAGGAAGGAAATGAAGGAATTCTGAGAATATTCAGCAGGTGACAGGTGAGTCCCATTTTGGTCTCTGGTTTGACAATGTATGCAGGAAACCTTTCGTGTTCATTGATGCTTCTTTTTGAGCCCTCAGGCAAAACTACGATTAATGGGTGAAAATAAGAAATTTCAAGTCTTTGTATGAATTAGTACTCTCCAGAGCTAAAGACGGGATGTACTACTAATAATCTCCCACATTCCTGTTCACAATGACCTGAATGATGAATATGCTGAATTGGTCATGCGTTGGCTGGAAAGCACAGTTGCTGTTTTTCCCACTCCCTATCCCTAGGCTATCCAGTTAGGTGGGGATAAGTTAACATTTTGCTCCCACTGAGGGGTGCTCCAATGCCACTAATGAGCAGGCTTATGCTTGTTTTAGAAAACCAGGCCACCATTACTCAGGTGTAAGCCCAGAATGACTTACACAAGTGTATCTGTTAAACAAAGTCCTTATTCTTTCCAGTTTTTTATTTGTTCCTCGTGGCAGTGTGTATGTGACATAACTGGGATCCTGCATAGTAGGAGCAGAATCCCATCTGTCTGAGGCATCTATAATTGGTTGCTGTCTCACAGTTTCAGAGAAGTAGCTTATCTGAATGATAACCTTTTCTTTCACCACTTAAAACTGTAGTAGGAGAATAAACAATAACTATGCTCTGTATCATATCTTGAACAATAGATTTCAGCACTGAAAATAACATCTTCAGGATAATTTTTACCCAGGTAAGATATTAACAGGGCTGCCACTACTCCTTGTTGCGTGCTTTTACAGTGTATACCTGACCAAGGCATAGAAACACCAGACTGATTTTTCAATGGACATAATTAATAGTATCCAAGTGTGCCAACACACACTTCAGTGGCACTACTCAGAAGAGCAGCCTATAGCTGTAATAGCACAATGGATAGGATCAGGGGATCAATAGAACATTTTAAGCATGAACCCGTGTTGCATTCAGTCCTGAATTCATATTGCATCCATGATCATATGCAGGTATAGGCATTATGAAGTCTTGCATGTCCTGTGGAAAATGACTCCCTTACCAGAGATGGTTGGGGCAATCAAGTCTAGCACCATCTCTCTGGTCAGTCCTTAAGTTAATCACCTTATGCAGTCACTGTTGAAGAAATCAGACCTTCTAAGGGGTTCCCAACATTACATACAACAAGAGCCACAGAGGTACATGGGATGCCCAAGTTCAGGCTTTTCTTAGGACAGTGGGAACCTGATTGAGTTATGAGTGTTTTATATCCGATGGGGAAACTGCTACACTGAGTTTTCTTTTGGATCTACACTTGCCAAGGTGCTGAGGCTTTATATCTTCCATGAACAGTAACTACCTGCAGGTCTTCTTTACATTACAATGCCAAGTGTCCGTCAGGGACTTACACTGTAACAGGTGGTAGAGCATAACACTGCACAACTAATCCTGGCAAACATCTCAGGGCTGACTACTTGTTATTTCACTGAGGTCATTGGTAAGGTTTTGTACTGCTCTGTGAGGGAGAATAATGTGTTATGTGCAGAGTGTTTCATTATCAGATGGAGGCAGAAGAAAATTCCTTCTGGGGACTTAGAAGCTGTTGCAGTGTGGAAACATGCTGTGTGAACAACAGGCTGTGACCAATGCATTAACTTGACATTTTCCTGCTATTGGAGTAAGACATTTATGAGAAAGTACATACTTTTGTTAAAAGCATAGCTACTTCATTCCTAAGCAATTTCAAAACTAATAGGTATTATACTACCTGATTGGTTGGGCTTTTGTATTTCTGGTAATAGGGGTGGTTTTATTATGATCCATTATTACAATTTCTGTTTTACCATTTTTTCTCCAGAAGTTTCTAGAAACTTTATTAGCAGACAAAGTTCATGTCTCAAATAACATAAAACTCTGGAACACAAACTGAAGTAAGGGAGTACAGCACACACTAGAGGGTGATGGCAGAAGGGAACTGGGGGGTAATTACAATAAAAGCAAGCAGTTGTTTAAGCTGGCTGTTTGCACAATGTGGTGATCTTGAACCATCTGGAAATTTGTTTCCATAAACAAATAACATCTGTTTCTCTTCATTGTTGTATAACCTAACCTTTCTTTCGTAGTGTTAAGAAAACTTCAGATGTATTCCTCAACAAGTAGTTGCCTGATTTCTTCTAGGTACTCACAAGAACTGAACATAGGAGGAGGATGTGAAGGAGCAATAGCCATACGAACGTATTCCTGGAGAACATAATTCCTTGATGACAAGGCAGATATACTCAAATTGAAGCAGTTTCTGCAGAACATAGCCATGTGCTGATCAACATAATTTGATAAAGTTATCTGAAATGCAGCATGGGCATGAATGAAGAAACATCCCATTTCTCTTAGCATAAGGAGCTGGTCTATGAGGAGGAAGCATCTAGTTTGTTATTAGTTCTGCTACTAAGGTCTGCAAACTCATAGCATTGAGAATTGTATTTCAGGCAGTGTCTTTGGTAGCATGAACACAGGTTGGCTGGAATGGTAAGTGAAAATGCAGTTATGGTTAACTAGAGAAAAGCTGTTTCAATGGCACCTCTTCTGCTTCATGGATCTCCTTGAGCTGCATCATGGCTTGGTCACCGTCCCACCAAATGACATAGTCCAAAGCTGTGTTTCAATACAGCTGTCTCATGACTGGGTCTGAAGCAGCAAGGCTCTCTTCTTGATGGTTTCATGAAACTGATGCTTGCTAAAAGAGTTTGACAGAAAGTTATTGACAGGCAATGTATCATCAGACCTACCACAGATTGCTCCAGGATGAAATTGCACATGTTAATTATTATCATTTGAGAAGACCATTTGACAGTGGAAGGAAAAGGAATTAAAAAATTTTAGCACATCTAATCCATCCTGTAAGATTCACATAAAAATTTCAGATTGCTTTTAAGGGTGCTAGTTATAATATATTTGGATTGTTGATGATAGATTAATGAAACATGCTATTTTGAAATGGAAAATAAGTTGATCTTTATGTTCTGGGTCAAATTTTGTAGGCAAAATCCTAACTGATCATTCTGGAGAATGATATTCATATTCACCTCTGTGCCTTCATGTACGAATGTAACAATTACATCATGCTCTTTTGTATAACTAGCATGTTTAATGCATCTCAAATATGCCTTCTCATGCCAGCAGGTCCTTCAGCAAAGGCAGTCTGCACATTTCAAATGTCAAAAGGAATTTGTTTAAATGACCTGTAACCTAACATGGTTCATGCTGCTAGAAATCAGTAAATCTGCTCTCCAGCTCACAAAGCCAACATTGAAGTTTGATTTAGGAAAACATGGTTTGAGTATGACTCAGAGCAATGTGAAGATGTTTGACACCGTGGATGTGTATCCATTATGTGTGATTTCCTCTATGTGTGTTTGCATTAATAGAGACATTTTTCAAGTATTTTGTTGTGCTTAAGCTACTGACCAAATATTCTATAATATTGGCAGACAAAATAGTCTATAGCGTTCTTTCAGTAGCTGGGAGAAGTCTCACAATCACTGGTGCTTGTTCTTATGGAGGACTTCCACTTACCAGATATCTTCTGAAAATACAACACAGCAGAGAGAAAACAGTCCAGGAGGTTTCTGGAACATATGGAAGAGAACTTCCTGACACAGCTGGGAAGTGAGCCAAGGGAAGGTGCCCCTCTGAACCTGGTGTTTGTGAACAGAGAAGGATTGGTGGGTGATGTGGTGATCAGAAGCTGTCTTCTGTAGCGTGCACATTGCCCTTCTCTGGACGTGCTGCAGCCCCTCAATGTCTTTCTTCTCATGAGGGGCCCAGAACTCGACACAGGATTTGAGGTGCAGCCTCACCAGTGCTGAGTACAGGGGGACAGTCATTTCGTTGTTTTGTTGGCCATACTATTGCTGATACAGGCCAGGATGCCATTGGCCTTCTTGGCCACCTGGGCACACACTGGCTCGTGTTTGGCTGCTGTCAACCAGCACCCCCCGGTCCTTTTCCACAAGGAAGCTTTCCAGCCACTCTGCCCCCGGCATATAGCTTTGCATGTGGTTTCTATGCCCCAAGGGTCACACCATTTGGCCTTATTGAACCTCAGACAACTGGCCTTGGCCCATCAATCTAGCCTGTCCACATCTGTGGCAGCACAGAGATTTTCCCGTGGGAATTTACTCTTCTCTTTCCTGTGTTTTATAAACATAGATATGGAGTTTGGATGTTATTAAAATGGTCTCTGGAAAGATGGGCAGTTCTACTGGCCAATCAGCCTGGGGGGAAGGTCTTGAACTTACCCAATCCAGAGGACCTTTTGAAAGTCTATATAAGTTTTAAAATTAAATAATAAATTCAGAATTCCACCATCACCTGGTTCTAGCCTTACTCTCAGCTAACCACTCTACAGCGACACACATCCATTCCTACCCCTCAGCAGATCAGTGCTCTCTCCCAACTCAGTCTCATCTGCAAAGTGACTGAGGGTGCCTTTGATCCCCTCATCCAGATAATTGATAAATTTATTACCCAGCACTGGAAGTAGATGATCTACCAAAATAAGCACTGTTATATATAAGGAAAGTACTACAAATATACAAATATAGACTGCAATGGTCTTGCCAGGAAATCGAGGCAAGGTCAATGCTTTCTAGGTGACATATATCACTTTTCTGCATAATGCCTTGGAAAGTGAAACTTCAGATGGCTTGCAAGTGGCTGAACTGAAAACTGCTGCAGACTGCTGAGCCCTGGTAAATCCATATAACTATTGAGTGAAAAGGCATGGAGGAAGTCACTTAGAAACGGTGAGGTAATAACTCCTGCTTGGAGACACCAGGGCTAGAGGGAGGAAAGCTTTGTGGCCTGTCTACTCAAGTAATGAAACCTCTCAGCTACTGCAGTTTTTACTCTGAGGGAAAGGTGGGATCCTGGCTGAGGGGAGGAATTGTGTGAAATTGAGGGCCAGAGTAGGGAAGAGGTTGAGATCATGGTTTTGTGAGGGCTTCCTGCCCATTTCTCCTCTTGGATGTGAAGGTAGGGAAAAGCCATGCTGATGTGTGGGCAGCGTAAGAGTGTGTGTGGGCAGAGAGAGTGTGCAGCCACATGGTACAAAAAGTTGACATTAAAACTCAGTGTTACATTCAGTGGTTTTTGTCTTCCCTCAGTAGCTCAAATCAAACCTAGTCAAAATGATTGTGTTGGAAATCCCTTAAAACAGTTTCCAAACTAATAGAGTATGTCAATTTATTGGGGAGAACTCCCCTATCCCTCTACGAGTTTCCATTAATCAGAGTGTTACAAGTTATAGAATTTATATTTTTCACCCCAAATCACTTAGATGCTTCTCATTTAACATTAAAATTTTTAATTCATAAGATTTGTCTTAATGTTTGGCTTCTTTTATAGGTGCAAGGAAAATCTAAGCATCAGATTACATAGCTGAAGGTAATATCTGAAATAAACTGTACTACAAGGAATAAAGGCCCAATTTCTTTCTCCCTGGACATTTTTCTTATGGATTTTCAAATGTTTCTGTTAGCAGAATTTAGTTCACTTTACCCTCATGGGAAATATATTAAAAATACTATAAAGTGAGCAGAGAGTGAAGAATTTTTTTTATCTGGTAATTCAATGTGATTGTCAAACAAGACATAGTGCAGAAAAAGGAGAAAATAAATACGTTTGAAGTGATCATTTTACTTCTTTAAGCACAGTTTTTCAGATTAGATACCAAAAGAAGAAAAAACATTTCACTGTGTTTAGGATGGATTTAGTTTTAAGCTGAGATATAAAGCTGGTTTAAAGTTTATTTCCCTCAGATCTTCAAATAACATCAAGAGGGTCAGGACTTCCTAGATGGGTTTTGATACTCTTTTCCTCATTGTCTTTTAAAAAAATTATTTATATTTTATATATATGTGTGTATATATACAAATATATAGATACACAACTTGGAACAAGCCAGTTGTCCTACACATGAAAAGTTCTCTAAAATCTCAGTAATAATATTTACTCACTTCACAGCATTATAGTGATGCTCAATTAATGAATATTTGCAAATCACAACAGTATACGCATACTCTGCTTCCCTCTCTGTACCTTGATTTCTAGGTGAATTACAGCTGCTAAATATCATATATATTATCATAAATATGATCATTTATACCATAAATTTACAGCCACCTTATTGTTTATAAGAATTATTATAAAAAATAGAAAACAGTCCCATTATTAATAAACAGTTAGTGCAGCAGTTGTATTCAGCTTATATTCAACTCTTCAGTTCTCAGCAGAAGTGATGTTATGTCTAGAAATCTTTCAGAGACTGGATGATGTTGAAAGATAGCAGAAGTTATCAAACTGTTGAGTTGAATTTGGGGTGGTTTTTTTTTATACGAAGTCTATATCCCTGGTGACTGATATAGACTCATAGAATTAAGCTTCATGGTGTTTAAGGTTGAGAGAGACTATTTAATCTCCTGAATATCACAGGCCATTAAGTATCAGACAGTGATGCTGCATTGAGACCCTTAGTTTCACTGAAACTTTTCGTTCAGCCTAGTCCTGACTTGAAAATCTGAATATGGTGAGAATCTATCATTTTCCTCTGTAGTATGTTCCAGTACCTATTCACTCTCATCGTTAAAAATGTGTGCTTATTTTCTAATTTAAATTTTCTGGCTTCTGCTTCCAGACAATTGGTTCTAGTTATGTATTCCTCTGATTGATTAAAGTCCCCTTTCATACATGAGTATTTTTTACTCATGAAAGCATTTATACACCTTAATCTAGTCACATCCCAGTCTTCTTTCTGATAAGATAAACAGACCAAGCTAGGAGAAAGACATTTTCTCCAGTTCTTAAATGATTTTTGTGTTTCCCCTCTGCTCACAGACTATTTTTAAAAGATCCCTTTTTAAAATGTGGTCACTGGAGCTCTATGATGGCCAGTGAAGTTCCCCTGGGAGTGCAGTTTCAGACAGCCTAAAATTAGGTTTCTGCTTTGACTTGTCTGTTCCATAATTATCCTCCATTCTTTATAAAGAAGCTTAGAGAAGCAGGTCAGGTATCCCCAGGGCTGAAGTTAATTTTTGTGATTACTTCTCTCCACTCCTCTACTGCTGGCCTTTCTTTACTTCTTTTCACCACAGCATCTCCCTAGGTACTCGACTCCTTGGCCTCTGAAGTCCTTCATGGGAACCAAGTTTAAGTCAGTCTAAAACTTTAGAGATACTAGATAGTCTTGCTGATTCAGAGCTGTCAGCTTGGAAATGAAGAGGGAGAGAAAGAACTAGTATCTTAGTTTTGGATGAGATAGTTGTTTTTGTCCCCAGTGGCTGATGCAGTGGTGTGTTTTGGATTTTGGATGACAATAATGTTGATAACACGGTGATGTTTTAGCTGTTACTGAGCAGGGCTTACTCTGATTCAAAGACTTTTCAGCTTCTCATGCTGCCCTGCCAGTGAGAAGGCGTGAGGTGCACAAGGAACTGGGAGAGTACATGTCCAGGACAGCTGACCCCAGTGGACACAAGATATATTCCATACCATAGTCAGCATCCTACTAAGCAATAAAGCTGAGGGCAATTGGCCAACAAGGGGGAGCAGCCCCTGGCTCAGGGATGGGCTGGGCATCAATCAGTGCATGGTGAGCAACTGCATTGTGCACCACTGGCTTTATATATTCTCTTATGATTAATATTATTTTACTTTCCCTTTACAGATATGGTCTGTACTTATCTCAGCCCACAAGATTTACCTCTTTCCCTCTTCTCTCCCTCTATCCTCCACCCCACTTGAGGGGAGTGAGAGAATAGTTGTGTGGTGTTTGGCTGCTGGCTGGGGTTAAACCCCAACAGTCTTTTTTGGTATCAAACATCACGTTCAAAGGGTTGAGATAACAGATCTGACCAGGGATGTGTTAAAAAAAATTATTTTATAAGTTCATTATATTTGTTTAGTAGTCACTTATCATAATGTTGATTTATCTGCCCTCAGAGAATTTGTGCTTGTTCTCAGGGTTATGTTATGTAAGACCTTACTTGCTGTATGGGTTCCCTGTTGTGCTGTTTATCATCCCTGGGGGCTGGATTAAGGTTATCATTTTGCTGTACTGTGTAACACTGGCTTATGATATCATAAAATAAGTGGTTGTGAGACTAATCTAGTATTTGTACTCAGCATTACTGTCATCTCTGTGCTTTGGGAATCTTCTCTCAGGAACTATTAACAATTACACTCCACCTTTTCTCCTCAGAGAGCCTGTGGGAGAGACAAGATGGAACACTCCCCCACTATTTCACCTTCTCCTTCTCCTCCAGGCTAGTTGCAATACCTCTTGAGAGTTTTGAATCCTTGGGATGTTCAAACAAGCGTGTTCCTACCGCTGTCCCCTGAGTGAATTTCAGGTCTTGTTTAAGGTTAAACAGGTATTTAAGAACACCACCCAGAGATCTATCCCAAGGCTGGATAGTTATGAGTGGCAGGATGTGTGGGATATTATGGACAAGAACCTAGGAGAGCAGACACCTCCAATGTTTTGGAACTTCACCCCTAAAAAAGTGCAGAATCCAGAAAAACTGGTAAAATATTTGGAAAAAATATGCCGTGACCCTGATAATTCCAGAGAGAAACAAATCACTGCCACATGCTGGGGCCTGGCCCATGAAGATCCAGCCCTGCTCAACACCCTTTAGGGGATAAAGGAGGTCTCTGGATCTGATGAGAAAATGACAGACACGACAGCAAACACAACAGGCACTGGGGCTATTCAATTGCCTGTGACAGGCACTGCAGCTGCTCCAGCCTGGCAAATGTGAAGCTGGACCAGGGTACCAATCCATGCTGGTAACAGTTGCCCCAATATACATGAGAAGAAATACTGGATGCAAATGTGAGCTTGTTTAATAAGAGAAGAAACTGCTATAAAAAAGGTAAGGAGGAAGAAGAAGATAAGGCAGGAATATCCAAGTGCCATCATGAGAACAAGGGGAGGACGTGACAGAACTCATAAACAAAGTAGCAACTGCCTGATGCCTATCCCTGAGAGAGCTATGAGATATGTGAAAAGATTTCAGCTTAGTCCAGACCAGCACATTGTCACCTGATTGCTCCAGTGCTAGGATAGCAGGACCAGCAGCCTGCAAATAGAGGGCAGAAGAGCCAAGCAGATGGGATCCCTTCCTAGGGAAGGCATTGACAAAGTGATTGGAAAAAGGGCACAAAACCTCAGCCTCTGGATGTGACTTCTATTGGGCAGTAAGGGAAGGTTTCCCTTCAAGGAAGATGTTATGTCATTCAGGCAAATGGATCACCATTGAGAAAGGTATCCAATACCTGAGGGAATTAGCCATGCTGGAGGTGATTTCTGATGAGCAGTGAGAAATAATTCAAAGACCCAGACGAAATCAAGTGTATGTCACCCAGATGGTAGAAGTTTGTATGGAGCTCACCACTGTTATACACCAACTCATGGGCAGTATTGACCCAGAAAGATGGAGAGAGACAAACAGTGGATGAATTGGCTCTCTAATTCCAGGAGCATGAAGAAATTCTCTCTACCCCCAATGGGGCTGTGTCTCAGCTGTGGAGAATGTGTTCCAAAAGTTCCAGCAATTCCTAGTCCACTCCTGTATGGATCAGTATCTCAGCTCTCAGGAGTTAGAGCTCCTCCGCTCAAAAGAGAGGACATAATGATTACACACCACAGACAATCCTGTGGCTTTACTTGAATGACCACAAAGAAGACATGAGAAAGTAGGATGGAAAATCTACCTCAACACCTTCACAGGTGTCTGATTTGCAGGAAAAACAACCACAAAATGCGGTTCTTTAGGAAAACTGCTGCTCCAGTTTCATGCAGGCAGTTTCCCAAACACAGTAGAAGAGCTGATCTTACTTTTGATCTTAATAGAGAGAATTCTGTTTTGCATATACAAAAAGTGAGTAACCAATATGATGATCAGGACTAGAGGGGCCCTGCCTCCAGCCAGGTGGAGGAAGGGGACAACGGGGTTTACCTTGTGATTTTGATGGCCTGGTACATCAAGCCAACAGGAGTATAAGGCTTTAGTGGATACTGGTGCACAGTGTATCCTAATACTACCAAGCTATAGAGAAGCAGAATTTGTATTTATGGAATGACCCGAGTGTCCCAACATCTAATTGTCTTGGTGGCTGAAGTGGCCCTCAATGGGAATGAGTGGCAAAAGCCCCCTGTTGTTACTGGTCTGGAGACTCCATGCATCCTTGGCAGAGACTCAGAAGAGGGTGTTTAAAGGACCCAAAAGGTTGGGCTTTCTGCACAGCTGTCTTGCAGATGGAGGAAATCAGGCAGGTGTCTACTTTGCCCAGCTCTCAGAGGATCCTTGTGGAGTGGAGTTGCTGAAGGTTGAAGAACAACAGGTGCCAATCACTACCACAGCAGAGCACTGACGGCAATATCTCACCAAACATGACTCCCATCCGTAAGCTGATGTGTTGACTGGAGAGCCAAGGAGTCATCAGCAAGGCCTGCCCACCTTTTAACAATCCTGCATGGCCAGTGCAAAGCTCTAATGGAGAATGGAGACTAACAGCAGACTATTGTGGTCTAAATGAAGTCACAGCATCACTGAATGCTGCTGTGCCTGACGTGCTAAAGCTTCCACAAGAACTGTAATTGAAGGCTGCCACACGGTATGCCCCAAATGTGAATGGGTTTTGTTTTCTCAGTCTCTTTAGCAGCAGACTGCAGGTCACAACAGAGGGTAAGACACTTATCCTATCTTTATGTGTTAATGATTTGCAGTAGTTTTTCTTGCTCATTTCACAGAATCCTTTCACTGACGGGGGAAAAAACACTTGAAAGGAAATAAATTAATTAACTTGACATTGCTGAGTGTCTGATAACAAGAATAGACGTAAGCCTGCAGGATTACTAGAATGAACATCCCCACTGGACAAATGCCTTCCTTACTTACCTAAGGCAACTCTTTGATTTAAGTGGAATTCTGGTGATATATAGGAGATGTATGAGATTTGGTCCATTGATTTTTAGTGAGGTTAACAAGTACCTGAGCAGATTTTAAATTGAGTTTTGAAGCTACACATTTTTACTAAGCTGGTAAGTCCCTGTAATGCATCCTACCAAGGTGTCTCCTGATTTACAGAGAAAGGGGACTTCCAAACACAAAGAAGTGAAACTCATGTGGAAGGCCCCTAAACACGTCATTTCAAACTTTTATTGTGTAAAGTATTTTGCCCTTTGTATACACCTAAAATTCTTGGGATAAGGACTAAATACACATAGGACAACACCTAAATACAATTAACGATAGATTGTATCCATCTGGTTTTTTTAATAGTTAATAAAAATGTCAGAAAATGCAAGAGCAAATTGGCTGTTAGATGTTAGATTAACCCCAGTTATGTGAACATGTATTAATTTTCCCAAAACAATGAAGAATAAACTTTTCTTATATATATTTTCATGACTCATTCATGCAAAAAATTTCTAAACTATCTGTAAAATATATGAACTAAATCCTATAAAGGACTGATTTATACTAATAAAGCCTAAGCCAAAAGCAGTGAACAAGGAGTATCTCAGAGTTAACCAGAAGGGAACACTGCAGAAAGATGCATATTTATTTTACACCTTCCTTTAAAGACAAGGTATTTACCTGCAGTGATGAGCCAGTTATCTCCCACCACATGGGCCCTACATCCAGAAATGCAGCAGGTGGCTGCATGTAGCATATAAATTCCTGAATGCATGGCCCAGGTTCCACTGTTGTTTAAAATACTCTTGGTACTGTCTGGCTTGTTAAAACACTGACTCTGGCTTGGTTATTGGCTCCCATCGTGCTTACATATTTTTATTAGCAAATCATTCACCAAAATGAGTAAAAAGGTCAAAGGAACAGGAACAGATACATACTTCTTAAACACCAAAGTATTTTTCATCCCAACCTGAATAATATGACTGGTGCTATACTGTTTAGCTGCATTAACTCCAGAGCCCTTCCACCAATGCAGCAGTCCTACCTCTAGCATGATTCAGCAGTGCAATTACTGAACTGTTTTGTAAAATGAAAGTGTAGAGGGGAATCATAGCTTGTCTTCATGGGGGAGAAACAGGATAGGGATTGTGTTGCTGGTTTTCTAGAGACTGTATGGCAGCCCCTAATTAATTGAGCAGATTTTAGGAGCTCTCTGCCTTATAAAGACATGATTTAGTCGGGAATGTGGGCTAGAATTCTGGTCTCTGGTGTGGGAGGACAGCCTGCAGATGGCAGGTGCTGGCACACGGTATGGTCCGTCCATTGTGATGACCCAAAGATAGAGCTGGGCACAGGCAATTACATCCTCCACACACTGAAGATAAATGAGTGTGTAATTACAGAGCTGGTGCTCCAGGCAATTGACTGGTCTTTTTTTTTCCTGGGTGATGAATGTAAAGTCTACATTAATTAAAAAACTTAGCTTCTGTTTATTTTTGTAGTAACTGCAATATTTTCATATGTTCTTAGCTCTGAGGTCTCTGTTTTGTTCCATGAAAGGTCTAATAGTATAGAATAACTTGCTAGAGCACAATGAGTTTGTTTTTGCTCTCACATTGCAAGTTTTTGCTACACATAGTTGAAAATCAACAGAAGGACACTGCAATTTGCTAAAATCAATATAATTAGAGAAAAAAAAAATTGATGTACTGGAAAAAACACAATTCAATGAACTGCAAGGCATGATTGAAATGCTTAATGAGCTGCTGAACTGTAGTGCTCTAGGTTTGGCATGTTCTGGGACCTGGGTGCTTCTGATGCCATCCTGGCTCCCCAAAACACTTCAAAGCACCATTTCATGTCAGCAGCTGCATTAGAATGAATATGTGTCATGCCTGCTGCCATTTCAGGAAGTTACTTATGCTGAGGAACTTTACACCAAAATGTCAGACTTGTACCTATATTCTTCATGTTATTAAGATTTAGTGCTGCTGCTAAGGTGAATGAGCAGCACCGTAGTTGTACTGCCCTTTGCACAGTTTAATTCTACCAAGAGTTGTCTGTTAAAAATATTTTGACTTTACGTTGTTATTGACTACTTACAGTCCTATAAGTAAGCTTTGGGCTTTGTTCTTTCAGAATTAAACTATGCAGCCAGGGCTGGAGCCTCATGCATTAAGTCTATTACCTTTGGGGTTTTTTCATTTTCCCTCTCCTGACCCAGATCTGCCACGAAACAGGAAATAAGGAGATAAGCCAATCAAGGATGGTTTGATTCAGACCTCTGCTTTTTCTCTGACCTAGTCCATGAGACTTAGCTAGGTGGATCCTGTGAGGGGTGTATCCCTGCCCCTCTGCACCAGCTCATCTCATTTCCCCTTGCTAGGTTTGTGACAGGGCAGGAACGATGGCATGAGGCTGCAGTGAGATAAACAACTCTTCTGCTGTGACTTCTGTGTGGGATGCTTCATGAAGAGGCCCAACCTTTCCTACAGCACAGGACCTGGTCTCCTTTGCCCTCTGTATCTTCACAGGTGATATGTCTCAGTGGTTAAAGGAGACTGGGGCCCCATGTCACAACTGCAGGAGCTACAGGGACTCCTCAAGGCAACGCAGGCTAGGGTGAACCCTTGAGTGTGTCCCACACTTGTGCAGGACAGCTGACACATCTACAGTGTGGGAAACATGCCACTACCCACTAACACTGGGTAAATTAAGCAAAAGCGGAGAAATTATTTGCTTGGACTGTGGTGCTTTGGATATAATTTTCTTTCCGCCATTTCGCTTCTGAGATTATGGACTCCTAGTAAACAGAAAATTTATGCATAGAAAAACAAACAAAAAGGAGAGGGCCAATTTTTACTACTCCTTCTAAATATAATATTAAATGAGAATGATCCTGTAAGGGACATTTGTTTATCTTAGCTTTGGAAAAGCAACAGCATATCTCTTTTATTTCTGCCTGCTGCAGTAGCAGTGACTGTGCACTATTTAAGGGCTCATCTTCTCAGGAAGCAACAAGAGCAGGCTAATCCCCAGGGAAGGCAAGCAGAAGCTGGGGTAATGGCAAGGTGCAGGACAGTGACCTCATAAGAAAAGTCTCACTGTGCCTAAGCAAGGAGAACAGGGCAAGTCTAGTGATAGTAACTGGGAACTGTAACAGTCCAGAAAAGTCTGAGGTCAAATTAGGAGGTGAGGATGTTGGCCAGGCACAGGCACACCTCCAACATGGCTCAGGCCAGAACCAAAGAAAACAACTACAGGTTAAATGCACGAGTAAAGAAGGGGGAGGCCCTGACAGAGTTTTTTATGTCTTGCACAGTTTTTTGCCCTAGCAGCCTGGTCCCAGCTTAGCTTTCATCCCAGGTGCACCGTGTCAGGGCTGGCCAGCAGCACAGGCAGCAGCCCCTTGTGGGGACAGAGATTGAGACTGAACTGACCTGAAGGACAGGAAGGCCACGTCTTCTGTAGGATGTTGAGAAATGGAGAATGTATACTCCTCTTCAAGAGGATCACTCTGTGCCTGGGACCCACCGACAATCAGGATTTTAGGAAATATATACTACATCCATGTCATGATGTTTTTTGCAGGGCAAACCTGAGATGATAACAAGATTACCACCTGTATTTCAAAAATAAAACAGAAAACTGCCCCACGACTGAAAAAGAGGTAGATTACATAAAACAAATGCTCTGCAGAAAGACATAACAAATTTCTATTCCACTCTGGAGAGGTTTCTGAGCACTATTATCATATTGTGATGCTATGCTACAATTAATCAGCCTTTTTAGTGATGTTGTAATAAACTCAGAGGTTCAGATTTTCAGCTTATGAAAGTCAATATGGGTCCACTGATTTCAATGAAACTGTGCCAGGTGAATATCTGGCTGCAGACATCAAGGGGAGTTGTACAGAGATGTTTAATAAAGCAAGAGACTTGTGTTTTCACAGTAGATAAATGACTTCCCGAGTGATGCTGCAGTCTCTTGTGGCACCTCTTCTCCAAGAAGTTTTATTTTAATCATTCTCATAAAGTTCCCTTAACTGCAACAATAATGCTAAGTGCTTGACACAAAGCAAAGGAAATCAGATTTCAGGATAACTACTGGAATGAAATGTTGCTCCCAGGTTGCTGGCTAGGTTTTGGTGTTTTTTCTGCTAGAATTTTTATTCTGGTATTTCCTTCCTTTTAGTAGTACCAAAAGTACATAAAACCCCAACTTCTTTGGTCCTTAAACAGACAGACATCCAAATGCTCACTGTAAGTAAAGCCTGTAACACAAAGTGTCATTGATGCAGTTTTATCTACGTTTTTTGTTGTATAAAAGAATGGTCTTAAGACCAACTGCTCAGTTTATCACATCAGTAATCCTGCTGCACTTTCACCTGATAAAAACAGATGCAACTGTACAATAAATATGAAGGAATCAATGAAGTACTCAAAGTTGTTTAAATGGATTTAGTTTGGGATAGCACAGCACACTCGTGCTTATGAAATTTTGTGTGAGAAAGTCTCATTTAAACCTTGTCTGATGACAGTAAAGCAATGAATTTAGCAGCACGAATATAGTATTACTAAAACACATAAATATTGCATAAATTGTCTTCTGTTTACCTCTCAATGAATCAATAGGTACTGCATATGCTCAATAGTTCTGATACAAACAAACATATTTATTTATTTATTTATATGCCCAGATATGTATATTTGAGTCAAATCTGAGCCATTCACGTTTGACAGATTTGAACTAGGTCTTCAGTCAAAACTGATTCTTGCTTGCACATCTCTGTATGTGATTAAGAATCTCAGATTCCTTTATACATGAATTGGTTCATTTAAGATTTTCTTCCAATCTAATTTTCTTCCATTTGTTAGTCCATATAAGTTCTACTCAGATTAATTTCAGACAAGTTCGTAAACAGTGCAAGTGGAAGCAGCTTTATTGACTTCCTAAGGGTTTTTGGCATGAATTTAAATACAGTCTAAAGGCAGCTATGGCAGTAGGCACCATAGACAGCATCAACATATCTTGGAGCAGCACCATCATTTCTATATGCAATAAAATAAAATGTAAGTAGCAGTTTATAGAAAAATTCTAGAATTTTGAGGTCCATTCAGATTCAGGAAGCTCTGACTTTTATGCTTAAGAGTAGGACCCCATTGGCAATACTGTAATCAGTTGCATTTTTGCTGAAAACCTAGTTAAATGTGAGGCATTTAAAAAGAAGAAAGAGCTAATTGAGTTACCACTTGTGAACAATTTGTAGCATTTGACTTGATTCATAAAAGCAAAGATCCTTCCAGGATCCAAGGAATAACTGGGGTTTAATAATGCAGTGTCATCCTCTCCCTCATCCTTCAAGCATCTCTTATGTTACCTCAAGGTCTCCACCTGGGTGGACTAGCATAAGCAGAGACTGATGAATCTTATTACAACCAAACAAGCTTTAGTAAATTTCAAGTAGAAATATGCAGGTTGGACATCAGTAAAACTAATGAAACACTGGAAGAGATTGCTCACAGACCCTAGCATGTTTCTTTCACTGGAAGTTTTTAGAAGAACTGGGAAAAGTACAGCTGCCCCTTATGTTAGAGAGGTAAATGGTTAGGATGACAGTGTTGTGTGTTTTCTAACTTTTACCTTACTCTTGTATGGTCTGTAATAACCAGGTGATCTCTATGTCTAAGCACGTCAGCTGCAGTGATTGGAAGGCTGCTGGCTTGTCCTGCAGCATTCTGCTGGGATGCTCTGGCTTCTCCCCAATACAAACTGACCATGGCAGCTGCAGGCCTTCCTGTTCCTTAGCTCGACATCAGCAAAGCCTTTCCCACACAGATAGCTGGCAGTTCTCTTCTTCACAGTGTAATTGGTTACTCACCTCTAGGTATTAACTGAAATATAAGCAATTAACAATTCCAGGAATTAAGAGGTGCTATGGGTTTACCTGACCCCCCAAAATAGATTATCTTCAAATACTCATCCTGAGGGCCAAAAAGGCATTGTATTCTGCTTTGAATTGCTGTAAGATAGAATTACTGTCCTGTTTAGAGTTCATCACCCCGTCTTGTGATATTCTGTTTCATTCATTTCAGAAACAGCACTGGTGGAATGGTAATATAAATTGGTTTCTATGGTTGCATCTCTTGTAATTCCAGAAGTAGTATCTGCACTCCCATAAACAAACTCATTAAAATCTGCTTGAGCTTGCCTTGGATGCCCTCAGAGAGAGAGAGATTGTTGCTGGCTTCTCACTTTTCCTATTTATTATAATCTCTTCTAGTTTAGTAAACTGCTTGAGAATTCAGAGTCAATTCTCAGTGACTTAATCTGAATAATACAGCTCTTCTGCATTCCCAGAAGAGCATGCCACCAGCATACCTTCCAGAAAGATGCCACAAATCTCCACAGTGTGCTGTGACCTACAGAAAAGCCTCAATTTACCACTTTAATGCAACAGAAAATTTCTGTGGCCCCATATGATAATTCCAGAAATGTACAGAAATGTGTTTTCTCTCTATAATTCATAATACTATATGTTCATATAACCCAAATTAGGCCTAACAAGTGTCCCTTCCAGAAAATGATGTCATGAATGAATTCCTATAACACAGGAGAAGCTAGTATGACATAGTCAGATTTTGTAGTGGCCTGCTATTTACCACTTATCTGGTACCCAGTGTAAGGGATTATTTTTCACGTGGGTAAAGGATTTTAATTCCATAAATTTTTAGCTGCTTCAAGTACTGCAGCTATGGTTTACTTGCAAGTGCATTTCAAAGTCATATTCAGCTGTTGCATAGTGCTGTCATAGCAGTAATGCTGTCTTGCATAGCAGAGTAGCATCCTTCCTACTGTCTAAGATAGTTTCATGAGCTGCTTCCATAATAAATAAATAAAATCCCTGTGCCATGGCACAGTTTGAGCACTGATGTATCATTATCTGTAAGCTCCCTGGCACAATTCTGGCTGGTGCCAACTTGTTCTGTCCTAGACAATGCTTGGCCATGGTTTAGAAGATTGCATGGGATATATAAACATGGGTTGCATTGTGCCCCTTGCTTTCAGGCACCAAGAGCAGGCTGTATCCCAAAAAGTAAACATGGGTGCAGTCTCCTGGTCTGTGTTTGACTCACAAATTGAGTTGAGTGCAGCTTCCTTTATGCCAGGGGAGCTCTCTCTCTTCTCTCTCACCTTGCTTTACAACTACTAGCAAAAGTTCAGTGCCTTTCCTTTATCTCATCGCTGTCAAAATTCTCTTTCTGGACTGCTGTTTTCCTCAGGTCTTGTAACTAGTAAAAACATAAATCTCAGGGATGTCAGTAGGCATCTTCCCTTTCCTAAGCTTGTTCCCACAAGCCTCTCACTTTGGTCCCACTGTTTCCATTCCCTTCCCTCCCTGGCAACGCACTGACTCAGCTGTTGACAGTAAGGTTGTAGAACTCAGTGATCATCATTTTGATGGGCAAACATGGCACTGAGTTTCTGAAATTAAGATGAAAACTGTTGAACAACAGCACAGGAACAGCTCCCTGTCTAGACCCACACTCAGTTTACCTTTTGTTCTTCTGAAGCCAAAGAAAGATCTTCATATAACTTTTACCTTTTTCTTATTTCTGTCACTGTCCTCTTTTGGCTGACTCTTCAGCTCCATTGTGTGTGACATGACCTCTTCCAAGAAGTGAAGAGGATGCCACATTTCAGCACTCATGCCTATGCCAATTGGCCTCTCCTAGGAACTCATGGAGATGTTTATACACCAAGGGGCTTTTTGGTGAATTTGTCAGAAGTTCAAAACCAACCAGTGAAGGTTTTGGTAGCTATAAGATGGCTGCTGATGATACAGTGTGAAATATTCCATAATTGTAACAAAGTTACAGATGTTAAGAGCAATCCTCACATGTTACTTTACCTCTCATTTTAATGTGCTGTTTAGCTGGACAGGAATCTTCTGCTCCCCAAGAGAGGCTCCATATGCAACCTGAATCCAAGATTTCTCCCCTACCTTGTGACCTTGACTTGGCTCATTTCCTGCAGCCAGATTTACTTAGATGAAAGGCTGGACTTCTGTGTAGGTTGACAGCATGCTACAGGTTTCATGAAGTCAAAACAATACAAAGTGACTCAGATCTCTTTTTAGTTGTAGCTAAAAGAATCCAACCTGCTGTAGTCTCCAACTCTTTTGTCACACTCACTAAAAATCCATAAGGTAGCTTCTGAATCTACTTTAGACACAAAACTGGCTTCTGGCTCCATCCCTGGGCTTTCTACTGTGTATTCTCTCCAAAGGCTATAGTAGGTTAGTTGTTTTATAAGCTAGAATAGCCAGCAAAGAGTGAAAACTAAATATTACACTTATTTAATAACTGATTTAGATGAAAGCTCTGAATATTTGCTGAATGCTGCACTTTTCTTAGTACCAGAATTACGGTACTGGTGTGGGAGGAAAAGAATGCTTTATTAACTTTAGAAAATATTCATAGTATACTATGCACTAAAGATCTAAATGGTGTCTGCAAGCACTGGACAGGGCATGTGCTTTGTTATGTGAAATGAGCAAACCAGATACTGTGATACTAGTAAACCTCAAATAAATTATTCAAAACATTGAAATAACTCCCTTTTTGCTATGTATTGTTTTTTGCTATGGAGGCTCTTAACTTTTAAAGGAAATCTTCTGTCCTCAGTAACATTAGCACTCATTGGGGAAGACTAGTATTGAACTAACAGCTACCCCTTTCAAAGTGAAATACCCAATTGTGTTTTTCTCATGCAATTAGGTTACAAACCTGGCTAAAAACGTAGTATGTGAAACCAAGCCCAAGTGAAAGTGTGCTCGGTCAGGAAAGCTGCATGTTACTGAAACAGAGTACTTTACTCATTTAAAGTTTTTTTTTTTTTTTTCTGGTGAAAATAAGCTTTTTAAAGTATCTTTAGAAGTTATAATCACCTCAGGTTTTTTTTTTCTATTAGCTCCAAACTCAAGGCCAGATTGATAGTAAATTTGATGTGATAGGTATGATTAATTAGATCAGTAGGAGTTTATAAATGTGAATATGAGCTTGCAAACTGCTCCACCAAAACTTGCCAGTTTCCTCAAAAAAATCTTTCATGCTTTCCCAAATATATGGCTGTCTTAAACCTCTTAGATTTCTGATATTCAGAACTTTTGAGTGAAGATGTATTACTTTATGAAGTGATAATGTACTGAGGTATCACCATCCATATTATTAGTGAACCAGTGCTAAGATTCACCAGTCTCACAAAGAATATATAATTTTTCAGGCAGCTAAAAGCCACTTCAGTTCCTGGCTTAAATGACTCCAGCTGCCCTTTGCAGATTTTGTATTGATAGAAATTGCCTCTTGCCTGCCAGGTATTTATGGGTTAGCCTTATCAGAGACTGACTCCAGCAAACTGTGTGAATAGAATTGAATTTAAAAGGGGATGAAGATCCCATTACAAACTATTCTATTGATTAAAAAAATTTTCTGCTGTAAATAAGGAACTTAAACAATTTACATGTGCCTAAGTAGCTGGGTCTACTTATTTGCTGTTAATGGTGTTGCCTTCACAGAGTAAGCTGTATAATAATTTATAAACTGTACATAGACTCAACCACCTGAATTTGAGGACCAAAAGGACGCAGAAGAAACAGAGATCTCTGCTGAGGATCAAAACAGATACAAGTGCGGTGATGCAATTCTCCTTTACAGGTGTTCCTTTGGAGATCATTGCTGAAAGGGAGAGGAATAGGTGACAGCATGGTTCAGTTATAGCTAAGGCAGTAGGAGGATAGTTTAGTGTTGAAGACGAGAATTAAGTCATGAGTAGCCTTAGAAAAAGGCTCAAAACTTTAGCCAGATGGATGTGACATTGCCATTGGTCATATCTCCAGAAAGGAAGTAGGGCAGTAGAGCAATTAATTTCAGGATACAATTGTAGGAAATTGGGTGGATGCATAGGTCACATAGAGTGTGAGCACATATTCTCTGGTATATTAGAGCCTTTCTGTGATATGATGGCTCTAGCATGGCCTTTTGCAGTCACTTTTAACAAGCATCAGCAACTAGAAGGTGCATCAAAGAAAAAAAGACGTGAAAGCTCAACCCAGTGGAACTAAGAAGCACTTAAAAATGGATATAGAACTACAACACCAAGCCAAATGAGGCATACAGAGACATACATATCTCTAAAGAGAAGTATGCACAGTGTGAACTAAATGCATATTTTGCAATTTTCACCAAGAAAAGCAAACAAATAATAAGAAATGTCTCAGACAAAACCACCTTTATTTTTCCTTTTTTTAGCAACCAGAACATCTTGGGTAAAGGCTGCCCACCAGTTTCACAACATTTTACAGTTCAGCTGACTGCATGCTTTTTGTGAGTAAAGGTGAAGTCTCTGAAGATTGAGAAAGCAAATTCAGCAGGAAAAATACTTTGATACTGTAGTTATGTCTATTTTAAAATGACAGGTTTTGTTGGGATGAAGTTATTTAAGATACTGCCCTAAATGGCAGAGGAGATTTTTCATTCTTCTAAAATATAATGTGAAGGAGAATTATGTTGTTAAGATCCAATTTTAGGAGATGCTTCTGCCTAAATTAAGGTGCAAACAAGACCATATGGCAAAGTCAATAGTACAGATTTTATTTAACAGTAAATGTAAGGTAGAGAGATAAAAAGAAATAGGTAGAGAAGGAGAGAGGGACTGAGTGAGACAGAGATTGAGATTAAGCAAAAGATACCACCACAACATGGATTCTTGTGGCATCCCACTGGTCCTTCCTCATCCTGGTCTTTGTGGTGGAGGTCATTCTTCTGGAGGTAACACTTTTATACAGTCCAATCCCAGTATCCATGGACATAGATGCCATTCCCACAACTTGGGCTGGCATGTGGATCCTTTCACACAGTTTTCCACTGGGCAATTTTTAAAAATCTGTGCACAGTTTGCACAGTGGCATTCAGTCTGGTGTGCTAATTCCAAACCCTTACCTTTGTTAGGCCTGGGATTATTGCCTTCCTGTTTTGCCATCTGTGCTTATCTCAAGTTCCTGTTGTGGTGACCTGTGTTATGGGGACCCTGTTTTCAGACATGCAACTGCATTATTTAAGTCCTCACATATGTGACACAAGGGCATTCGAAACCTCAAAACACTTTTCTGGGAAGGCTGAAAAAGCCATACAGTAATAGTACAAGTAGTATTTCTGAGGTGACAACAGCTGATAAACAGAAAAAGCAAAACTGATGTTTTGGGACAAGAAACAACATTTGCAAGGAGTTTTTCTGGTGCAGATAATATACTTCCTAAAATTAACTTCCACAATTTCAAGATACTATGGAACTCTGCATGTCCTAGAAGAATTTTAAAGAGATGAGTACATGTTCTTAAACTTAATGTTCTCATTGGCTTCCACCTTTTCCATGTTGACTTCTGGAAACATGACACTTCATGACATATGATCACAAATTTTTGGCAAAAATGCTGATGTTACTTCCTAGCCTATTGGTCCAGTTCCATTTACCTTGGTACAAAATCCAAATAAACGTAAAGTGCTTTAAAATGCTGGTGAAATTGGTTAGAGAAAGAATGGCAAAGGGCCCATGCCAGTGCTGGCTTTGAGGTATAAAGACACTGAGAGACATACAGGTAGCTGTCCATAGCTGTGGGGCTCCTGGGAGATCTGGTGTCTATTGGCCTCTGAGCACTAACGTGGATTATTATCTCTGCAATGATGAGTGATCCCATTAAACATCTCAAAGCTGAAAAGCCTCTCAAATCACTTAAAGTTGTGACACTTTCTGCTTCTCCTAGCCATGTGTTCTGGGCTAAAACCAGTACTGTATCTTTTGCTGAAATGTTACCATAATAATTTTAATAATTCATTTCTGAATTTTGTACTCCAGTGATTTTTTTAGTGCCTACAGAATATCGAGGGTTTAAGTTACCATGCTCCTTTCCCCACTTATTTTTTTCTCATTTTGAAATCCTTTCTTTGGCACTTAATTTCTTATTTCCTAGCTGGTTATTGATTAGTTTTTCTTCGTAATGCAGTACTTAGAAAAATAGTGTCCTAACAGTTTTAAAACTCGAGGAAAAACTCCAAAACTACACGATACAATGTATGCAAGAAAATCTTTGAAGGCAGAATTTTTTAGATGAAAAGACTTCCATTATTTTGAAAGTAAGTGTATATTAAGCAAGATTAGATGGTAGAAAAAGCTTCCTCTGGTATCCAAGATAGCTATACAATTATTGACTTCAAAGCAGTAATTTATTTAAAAATAGATGTAAACCATGTAACTCCTTTGGCACCGGGCACGTGGTCCTAGAGTTGAGCTTGCAGTACTTTGTCAAAATGTTATCAATATAATGCTTTTTCAAATCCGTATTTTGAGAAAAATTATCTTAAGAATTGTAAATTTTAAAAGATTTAAATTTTAAATTATTCTATTTTAAGGGCAGCACATGCTATGCAATCACTTGTATCTAAATACTCTTTTGGCACTCTCTTAAGTCAGGCATTTTCTCAAAGTAAGTCGGGCCTTGTCTCAAAGAATTTGACCTAAACTGACAACTCCAAATATATGAATTTCCTGACCATATTATCAGCTGGGAGCAGCTAGTAGTTATAATTACTTGTTAGCTAATATTGTGCACAGAACAATTATGTTTGGAGAGTTACATAACCTTGGACTGGTCTGCAATGACTTGCAAATTTAGAAAGCAATGAATGATCTCTGAACATATCTAAGACAAGAAATAATTAACAAAGAAATCTCCTGATGTGCTGTAGTATACCCCAGTTTGCAGCTAAAAAACATTATTTTCCATTTTATATGCTACAGTTCTAACATTTTATATGTTAGCAGTTACAGTGTATCTACTTTGTCTTCTATGTATGTCAGAATAAAATCAATAAAACTTACAAAGAGCAATTAAAATGCAATAACAATCCCACTAAAGTTTTTTTTTAAGCAATATGAACAACTAAGATGATGATGATGATCATTACCACCTCTATTAATTTTTCCCCATAGAAAGGTAGATTTGCATATTTATGCCGCAAATACTGCACTTGCTAATACCAGCCTCCCCTTTGCCATGTCCATAACCACGGGAGTGCACACCTGGTGCAGAACAGCTCTGTTCCCCAGCTCAGCAGAGGTGCTTTAAGCCAGCACACTTGGCTTTGCACTTGCAGTGGGTAAGCACCATGTGCCCCATCAGGCACCAGGTGTCACAGGCACAGTGCTTGCACTGCCTCCTGACAAGACCGAGGTGACTGCTGCACTGGTGTCATCCAAATATAAAGATGGGTCTGGGCCAGAGTTCTCAAGCTGTGCTAAGCATCCCACAAGCTACTCCTTCTGTGCATGTACGCAGCCTAGCACAGAGCCAGGGGCTTTTGCTGCTGATACTCTCATTAATGCTCTTACCTAAGCAAACTGCTTTTAGAAAGTGCAATGTAGGATGTTCTTCCCTGTTGATAATTATAGTTTGGTAAGTATCACATTGCGATCAAGTGTTTCAGAATGCCTATTTCAATAAAAGGGAGTTCTGACCCTACTCACACTGTAATGTGAGCTTATGTTTTCTTGCATGTTTCAATCTAGGAAAGGAGAATCTACAGTGCAACAAATGAGAGAAGAAACTTTCCTGTAATGCAAACATTACTACTGATGAAAAAGGAAGATTTTTTGTCTGTATTTGAAATTATTTGTGAATATTTGACTGAATTACCAGGTAATGCCATTTTCTGTACTCCTTGGCATTAAAACAAACAAAATAAATAGGAAGATATTCAGGCAAATAAACACTGAAATCTTGATGTGACATCCAATACATTTGCAGAAGTGACTGACAGCTAATGCAGTACTTCAAGACAGGATCTAAATTAAAGGTTTGCTATGAATAATGTATTTGTCAAAACTGGTCTGTCTAATTCACAAATTCCTGTACTAGGAATTTTTTTGTTAGAGTTTTAGAAAAAAATTTTGTATTGAAAGCTTTGACATGAACAATTTTGGGCTATATAGGCCCTGTATAGTCTATTGTTGACATGAATATTTGGAATTACCTATTTGATTGTCTTTTAAACAGGAAAATAAATTATTTGGTATCCTTTTATCACTCAAATAAGGTTATAAAAACACATAAATTTTTTTTGCTTTTTAAAAAAAATAACAACTCAGCAGGAAGATAAAAGGGCAGAAATATATTTTAAAAACAAGGAGTTATAGCTTGAAAGAATATAAGGACATTTAAACCTTATACTGGCGTTTTCCTATCTTCTTCTTCATTTAAAGTTGCTTCCTGAATAAAGAAACAATAAAGTCATAACCCAGATTTATTAGGTTCTTGAATACTTGAAGTTCATTTTCTCTTAGCTCAAAACCAGTGAAGGAATTAAAAATTTTTGAACCTTTATGTTTTCAACCTTTTCTGGTTTAAGTGTCTAAACTGCAGGACTTTGGACAGAGTTTTCTTTGCGGTGAGGCAAGCTAAACTCATAGAATTTCCTTTCCTTCAGCCCTTAAGACTTGATGGTGGCAGAGGGATGATGTAGCCCAGGGAGTTCTGTATCAGTGAGCATTAGTTTTATGCTAAACACTTGGAAAACCAGTGCCTGTCTTCTCATTCAGCAGTCTCTCTCAGTATACCATATTTCCATAGCTGTATATAAACCAAAGCATTTTTCAAGAAGCACATACATCAAATTTAATGGTCTTTGGTTTGTATCATAGTACATTTCCTCCACACATTTAATCTCATATGGAAAGGATGTCTGTTTAATATTGTCAATGAGGTCAGATGACTACAGCTATCACTGTAGTTAAATCCAAGTGCTGCAAACAGAGATTGTGGGACTGGAGCTGGTATTGAGGCACATACTAGGAGTTTCACATTAATGATAAGTTTATGCAGTCAGTTCATTTTTTATGCCAGTGGCCATATTTAGCAATCACTAAAATACTTTAAAGGTCTATGACATTTGCTGTTGCTTGATCCTGTCTCATACTTTAGTCATATGTAATTTGGAAGTTTACTTGTGAATTGTCTTGTTCTCCAGTTTTGTTCCTTCCCTATAACAAAGTTTATTTAGAAAAGCAACTATGTACTGCTGCAACATTGCTTTTTTTTCCCAAACCTGAGCACAATACCTGGTAATATAAGCATGGATGACTGTTTCACTTTTGGCTAAAGTTCCAGAGAACAGCATCTTCCAAGAGAGGATTCCCAAATACATTCTGAAGTATGCAATTTTTCCTCAACATGCAAGATCAGGCTTATTGCATCTTATATGGGTCATGTGGACATAAACAAAAAAGCAAGAACTGAAAGATAAGGATTTAAGAAAAACTTTGATAAAACTTTCTGAACATTTCTGTTTTAATACTCTGTGTTCCAGAAATCCAGGAAGACAGAAAACCCCAGGGATATAGATGAGTCTGTGATAACAGTGGACATGTGTGACTTGCAGAATCTGTGGCTTGACAACTGTCATGTCCAAATTCAATTTTAAAATATAGTAAGTGAGCTATTCACTGACATTTATGATGCATTTTAATCACCTTATTTTGTTTTTAGTGTGAGTTACACATTCCCAGTATTTGTGTATTTATTTTGTATTTCATATTCCATAATAACTTGGCAAAATGGACAGATCTGAAAAAAGTACTTGGGCAAACAGAGTGCAACTTTGATGGAATTCAGGAATGAGTCCAAAAATCATATCCACAAAGCAGCTATGTCTACCCAGATAAATGCCTGAACATTAAGATTGTGAAGTACCTCAAGGCTTCAAGTGCGGTGGTGACAAAACCATCGCAGCTCAACAGTGTCTTGCCATCTGTTTAACATTTAGGCTTCTTCATCATTCACAAAAGTAGAAATTTCAGTGCCCAGGGACTAAAAATGCTGAGAAGAAACCTTGCAAACACTCACCATATTGGATTCAGCAGTAAATGTGCAATGTGGCCGTATTTATTTAAAAGCACGGTTAGGGAAGATAGTACTGCTCACTAATACAAGGAAAACTGTGAGGGGGGAGAAGGTCAGTATTTTACTATATAATTATTTTATATTTGTGCAAGAAATGAAAAAGTTCCATCTTATTCCATCAAAAACATCTTTTTCTTTTTTGCAAAGTTAAAGACTACGCTGAGAAAGACTTTTCATCCAGCCTTCCTGTTGAAGGTGTAACATGGTACAGCAAAGAGCACAAGGTTCAGAAGTACTAAAAAGGGAACAAGCGAGAAGGAAGTCATCTCCAAATCAGTGCTTACTTAAAATCTATATATTCACAGGAAAGGGGAAATCCTGTGACTGTGTTCAAGCAGTGCTGAAAGATAGTGTCATCTTTTAAAGCTAGATGAATAAACAGCTCTAGCAGTGTAAACCAGAACCCAGGACTGTCTTCTATTACCTTCATGGAATTCTAATCTTGGCTGGGGATTCTGTCATGAGAAATGAAGCATACCTGGTAAATACATAGGCTTTCTGCTGGACTCATGGCTAGGGCTATAACACAATCAGGGCGAAAAAGATGTAGTTTGGAATGGTTTCAGATGTAGAAGGACTTATATAAAATGTAATTACATAACGTGTGTCAGTTCCTGGCAAATAATCAAGCACTATTCAAGTATTGTTATTTATGTCCTGCATAGCTGGGCAAATAATCTTTTACAAACATATGAATCTTCCAGAAGACTGTGTACAGTCTTAAATCCAACATGTGTTTCTAGTCAGAGAATCCCATAGCTGGAAATAGCCTTGGTAAGTAGCATTTCAGATGCACTCATTCCAGAACTTGAGGCTTTTCCACTCACTACATACATGCTGTGAAAACATGCCTGTACCGCCTTTATGGAGATTTTAGGTTTTAAATTCAGACTCCTGTAATATACATCTATAAGTAATACAAAAAATAGTCCTATTTTGAAGTGGTTCTTCACACGTTTAAGAAGCCCAGAGGTTCTTCATGTTGCTAACTATTTCAGACTACTTTTTTCCCCCCTGGGTTTCCTAATCCCAGAAAAAGGGCATTTAAATGGCATACATCTTGGTATGGCTCCAGCTAATATGGATATTGAAAGATGAAGCTATCAAAATCAGAATTTTTGACAGGAAGATTATGAAAGTTCTATTAAAAGGCCTCTGAAAGTATGTCCAGAATGTATAAAAATATACTGAATTTCATAAATTATATTCCAGTGACGATAAGAAAGCATTCTTCCCCTTCAGAAAGTATACCAAAACCAGTCCTGCAATTGTAAAGCAAAATGTCACTTTTGTCTTCATGTTAGTCATACAAGATGAAACCTGAGGTTTTGATGTGGATTTTAGTGACATGAATGGCACAGAGCTGTGGTTTTCTGTCACATGTCATGGAATCAGAAACACTGGGGCTAGAAGTGACCTCAAGAACTTTTCTTCTCCATCACTCTGTCCCAAGGCCACAAAAAGTATTTTTTCCCGCTTTCCAAAAGATTTGTGTAACATATTCTTACAGATCTTTATGGATTGTGGACATTCCACAACCTTCTTATTCAGTACTTCTGAAATCCATCAAGACCTAACCATTCTGAAAGTTCCTCTGGCTTATTTGTTTCAGTAAGAATGAACTCAAACCTCAGCTCACCAGCTGATATCACTGGATCCTCACCAAAATTTAGGTAACTGTGGTACAGATGAGAACTTGGCTGAGAGGTTTACATAAAGTGAGATTTAAATATCATCACAATAAATAACTTATAAAACCCCAAGGAGTTCTACTGATATTATTGAGGATATTCATGGAATATATTGTTATCCAATAAGAAAAAGGGGATCAGAATCTGCCCCTTAGATAAAATTGTTAGGGTAAGAAGATTCTTTAGGACTTTTTTTAAAATATGGCTTGGATAAGACAGGTTTCATTCTACAAGACATTGTTCACAGCAACTGAGGTATTGACCAAAGTTAAAAAAAAAAAGTTTTTTTATATTATGGCAACTGCATTTTGATACAGACTCAATATACTGTAGTAGTGGTAATATAGTACCTTTACTACAAAATAAACATGTATTTCATGTTGGCATTTCTTGTATAAATGGATGAAAGATCCTAATTCAGTTTTTGATGCAGTTTTGCAGTCAGCCACTTGCTTTGCATAATTGGGGTGACAGATGCACTTTATTGTAGCAGCAAATTCACTCTGTAGCACATTTTGTAAAATGGTACAATGGGCCTGGATCTTGGCCAACATCAATAATGGAATAATAAACTTATACAAGTAGCAGGGAAATTGTTTTCATGAAAATGCTACTTCTCATGCCTGTTCTGAGGTTATTCTGCTTAACAGTTGCTGTTAGGACAGAGGATTTTTAGGAAAAATTCTCAAATATTTTTGATTGAGAGAGGTAAGAAGTGACACTGGAAAATAGGATTCTGAAAGAGCCTCAAAGAACAACTCCCCCTATATTATGCACAGTGAAAGTACAGGATGATTACTGAGCCACTACTTATAGGAGCAAGTATTTTTGTATGACCCTATAAACCAAGTAATGCTGTCAAAAATTGTTCTCCATCCCAACTGGAAGTTAGACTGGAAAACACAGCCTGGACTACAGGGTTTTCCTGCACTAATGCTTTCCTTATCCGCATTGCTCACTCACCTGATCATCAGAGATTTGTCTACACAGCTTTCTTGATTCAATGTTGCCAGCTGAAAGGGACAAATCTGGGAGAAAAGAATGATCGCTCACTGGAGTTCTGCAAAAAGTGTCAGTGAATGTCAGAGCTTTAATTCAGGCTTGTATTGATGTGATTTCTCTTTCTGACAGTTGATCAAATGCTCACCTATCAAAAATCACTGCCTCTCATAGCTGCTGCTTAGAAGATAACCTGCAGTGTGATGCTCTTGAAATGTGATTTTGTTTGAGGTATGTTAGGGGCGTTTTTATTTGTTTTTACGCAGTGAGTAAGAAGACAGGAGACGCTGAAAACTAAATTGGCTTCATGATATAATATCTCTATTATTCTATGTGATTTTGCAAACCTGCCCTTAAATAAGCAAGATGCAATCTCCTCTGAAGTTTCATAGATTTACAGAATTGTTAAATTTGGAAAAGACCTCCAAGATCATCAAGTCCAACCTTCAACCAAACACCACCATATCAACTAAATCATAGCACTGTCACATTCAGTTGCTTCTTGAATATTTCCAGGCAAAGTGACTTCACAACCCCCTGTTCCAATTCCACCTTTCAGTGACAAAGTTCTTCCCGATTTCCAGCATGAACCTTCCCTGGCACAGCTTGAGACCATTTCCTCTTGTCCTGTTGCTGGTTGCTTGAGAGAAGAAGCCAACCCCCACCTTGCTACAACCTCCTTTCAGGCAATTGTAGGCAGTGGTAAGGTGTCTCCTGAGGCTCCTTTCCTCCAGGTTAAACACCTTCAGCTCTCTCAGCTGCTCCTCATATGATTTACTCTCTAGACCCTTCACCAGCTCCATTGCTCTCCTCTGAACTTGCTCCAACACCTCCATGTCTTTTTTGAAGTGAGGGGTGGAGAACAGAGGATTAGAGGTACAGCCTCAGTTTTTGCTTAATACTACACAGATACTGAAACATAGAGTTCACAGTAGACCCAAATGGCAGGAAAACCATATCAGCTGGAATATTCTTTTAGTCCTACAGTGCTAGGCTGAATGTTCTTTTAGGCTAAAGTGCCTCTGTTTTATCTTGAGTGTACAGTGAAAAGAAAACTTAATCAGTATCTTTGGTGATCAGAGAATCACCTTCTTCTTAAAAGCTGCTTCATTGAAAAGACTGCTTAATTAGTTCTAGAGTCAATTGTCATCTCAGAATACTTCCTGACCTTGTTTTCTAAATATGCAGAGTTCAACTGTGTGTGTTTTCATTGTATACATATAGATTTAAATTTTCATAGAGGTCCACAAAAAGATCAAGTAAGTTATGTCATTGTTTCTGTTCTTTCCTGTCCTCCCACAGGCTAAGCTTTTTGAAATGTAGAATACTTGTCTGTCATTTCAGTCTGTTTGAATCTCATCTCTTCAGAGAGAAGTTGAACATATCTAACTTATCAGAGATATCACCCAGATCTGGCTGAGAACACCATCATTGCTGGTTAGACCACAGTGCCTGTATTGCATTGCTTTCCTGAAATAAAAAGCCCTAATTTATGAATTTATTCATTCTCCTCAAAACATTTCAACTTGATAGCCATCTTACCTCAGCAAGAAGGAGCAGTGCTGTTGCCCAGAACACTCTGTCATAATGTTTTGTGCCTTCGACTTGATGAATAATCCATTTTATTGACCTGAAAAGAGCAGTTACTTCCATTCATTTCAGAGGACCATTTTTGTACATATAACATCTCTCTTTGGATAGCATAGTGTTTAGTTCATGTGAGCCCAGAAGCTTCAGGCCCATCTGTGAAGGCTCTTTGGCTGAACACAGTTCCATCATCACCACCACAACCTTTGAATAATTACACCCCATGAATAATGTTTTTTCTTTAAATAATCCTCAAGGAAGTTGTTTTTTGTTTGCTTGAGGGTTTTTGTGGTTTTTTTTGTTCATTTTCCCTAAATATTCATCTTTTTTTCACTATTTGCTATTTAGTATTAAGTCATTGGTGTCTTTAGTGTTTCCAGGTCATCTGATGCAAAAAACATCACAAAAAGCACTACCTTTTAAATAAAAGAAGTCCTGCCTTTTGAGCAACATCAGAAGAAAACTCATGTTTGATCTAGTTCTAGTATTTGATTTTTTTTATTTGAGGCTTTTTTCCCTAAATCATTTTGTTCCTTGATATTGAACCATGGAATTGTTTAGGTTGGAAAAGACCTTCAAGATCATTGAGTTCAACTGTTAACACAGCACTGCCAAGTCCACCAGTAAGCCACATCTCCAAGTGTCACAACTACATGTCTTCTAAAAGCCTTCTTGGATAGTGACGTAGCTACTTCCCTGTGCAGCCTGTTCCCATGCTTCACACTTTTTGGGAAGGAAGTTTTTAGAATACCCAGTCTAAATGTCCCTTGGTGCAAACTGATATTCCCCCTCTGTATTCATAACAACGTTTTTTATTGTCTTTTGCATCAGTGTCCAGATTGATTTTTAGTTGGGCTTTGGCCCTTCCAATTTTCTCCCTGCATAACCTTATGACATCTTGGAGTCCTCCTGAGCTGCCTTGCTCTTCTTCCCAAAGATCATAAAATCTCTTTTTTTCCCCTGAGTTCCAGCCGGCTTGTTCCCCAGGAGCTCATCTTTCACCACACAGGGACAGCCTGCTTCTGGTCTTTAAGATTTCTCTCTTGAAGGATGTCCATCCTTCCTGGGATAGTTTGCCCTTCAGGTCTGCCTCCCAAGGGACTCTCCTAACCAACCTGCTAAACAGGCCAAAGTCTGACCTCCAAGTGGCAATTATATTGACCCTCCTCCTTATTTCCTCAAGAACTAAAAACTCCATCATTTTGTGATCTGTGTGCCAAAGAGGCCTCCAATCATCACATCACCCATCACTCTCTTCTCTGTTCATCAACAGCACTTCCTGGTTCATCAACAGCACTTCTAGCATTCTCCTGGTTGGCACACTCACTAACTATGTCAGGAAGGCCTCTTCCACACGCCCCAGGATCTTTTGGACTGTTTTCTCTCTGGTGGGTTTTATTTCCAGCATTAAAAAACAACTGAGAGGTTTTGTGATTTCCTTTCTTTAACTTCTGGTTTTAGGAGGGTTCCCAGCTACCTTTCAACATCCTTAGAGAAGGCAGCCTGACACAGAAAGAATACCTTTACATCTGTGCTCAGCTGCATAGGAAACATTCCCCATGTGTGAAAGACTTAATACCAAACAGCTAACTTGGTGTCTTCTCCTCCGGGAGCACGATATGGTGGGAATCCAGATAAAAGTAATTACTAATGTTTAATCTCAGTTAAGAAGGAGAGGATCTCTCTCCAGAAGGAGATTTGAGAAACTTCTTAAAGCATTTGTGCTTGGAAGACTCAAGTTATGTATTTAAAATTGTACTAATAAGGAGCAATTTAGTCAGCATATTGAACTGATTATTGATACCTTTTCAAGATTGCATTTTTTAGTAAATTAGGAGATTCTGTCTTTTTTAAAGACACAAAAAGAATGGTTCAAGTTAAGTCAGAGCACAGGAAGCAAGGTAAAATTGGATATCATTGCCTGTGAAAACACTGAGCTGAGAAAGTATTCTGAAGCAGGACAGAAGCATTTCTGGCATGCATGAGATCAAAAGAACTCTCCTGCAGGTCTAAAAATGTACACTTGCTCCGCAGAGAGTAATTATTTTGGAAAAGCCAGCTGAGACACAGGACCTTGTGGGACCAGAAGAAGTTACAACTAGCTTCATTATCATCGGAAGATCAAAAGATTTTAAGATACATGAGCATGCCAGCTGCTCTCTCAGGAAATACTGTCCCTTTGTTACAATAGCTTAACACTTCCATTTTAAGAAGGCTGTTATGTATCTATGTATGATTTGTATCTGAGTCATAAAAACTGCAGGTACCTGAACATAGTCAGACTTACAAAAGAAAGTGCCTTCTCCGCTGAAGTAATGTTACCCAGGTGTTAGTTGAGTACAAGAAAAATATAAATAAACTGGAACAAGATTGGCCAGGAGCTGGAACAGTTTCTCTGCAAAAAGAGACTGAGGGAGTCGGGCTTGTTGAGCCTGGAGAGAGATGGCTCTGAGGGGATCTTAATGCTGTCCTCAACTACCTAATGGAAGGAAATAAGAGACAAAAGAGATGGACTCCTAGAGGAAGAATGAGAGGTAATGGACCAGAGCTGGAAGATGGCTGATTCTGGGTCAATATTAAGACAAAAAACCTCACCAAGAGTGTGACCAAACACTGTAATGAGTTTCGAAAGAGGCTGAGGGATCTCCATCCTTTGATATATTTGAAGCTCAATTGGATAAGTCCATGAGCAGCCAGCACTAAGGGAACCTACTCTAAGAAAAGGAGTTTAAATTGCTAAAGGTCCTTCCAACCTACATAATTCTGTGATTGTAAGCTGTGGATTGCAACAAAAGCAGGATCATTCATGTAGTGTGTTTACCTTAGCTGGCTGCCTGACCCTCAGCCTGTTGCTCTCTTTCTCCCTTCTCAACAGAACAGGGGCAGAAAATAAAATAGAAAAGCTCATGGAATGAGATCTTAATATTCATTACTTCCCATTGGCAGGCAGATGTCCAGCCATTCTTTGGGTCTCCACACCTACAACAGTTGCTTGGAACCAAAGAGCATAACCACAACTATACCCACATTTGCCTCCTTGCCCTCAACAACTGATTGCAATGTCATATGGTACGGAATGTCCCTTAAGTCAATTTGAGTCAGCTGTCCTAGATGGGACCCCTAGCCTCTTTCTTACCCCCAGCCTACTGGTCTTTGGAGGGGAGGGAAAGCCTTGATACAGTGCTTGCACTGCTCAGAAAAAGTCAAAAAATTGGTGTGTTCTCAATACTATTTTAGCAACAAATGCAAAGCACAGCACAATATAGGACACTGTGAGGAAATTTAACTCCATCCAGAGACAGTACACTGGGATATAACTGTGCAGGATACAGACTTGTTGCTTGAACGGGATGTCCACAGGGATGCAGGGATGGATCAAAGAATACAGTTTACCCTGAACTGTGACCATAATGTTGTTCAGATAGTTCTACTTATTTCTATTTCAATACAATTGATCTGACAATGAACAGTTGAAGATGACCTTAGGATATAAATACATGAGAAGACAATTAAATACTGTGCTCCCAATGTGCTAAGCAATGACTAAAATTTAACTGAAAGAACTTGGGCATGCCAAGGATAAATTGCCTAGGAAAAAACCCTAGAATTAACTGATTTTTTTCACATGTTAGTATTGATTGGACTGCTTGAGTGGTGAGAATTGCAGAACAGCAAATCCAATTAGCAATTTTTAAAATAAGCAAATAGGCTTTGGTGGTCAAAGCTTGGTTTTACGTTTTTTCCTCCAAGGTCTGCTTCCCAGCTTTAATGCCTAATCCTCAAATGTACTGCTGAGTACATTTAGTGATAATTCAAGATCTACCTACCAAATGCTTCTGAATTTTCTATAGCACAATGGGTGTTTATCTTAATCAAACTTGGTCTCCTCAGCTTTAAGGTGCACCTCCCTAACTCTCTCTGTTCTTCTGCCTTCTTGACAGTTTAGTATTCACAGAAGTGTGCCTATGCAGCCAGGAACAGTAGATTTGTTCAAACAGAAAAAAACCCAGCCTGGCACCTGATTGAGAGAACTGGTTTAGATGGGTTGTCTAGCAAGCACACTACACACTAGGGGTCTCTGATTATACATCAGACTTCTCCACAGTGTTTCCTGAGGAATGGAGGCAGAAAGCAAAAAAAAAAAAAAAACAACAACCCAGCAAAAAACAATCACCACAAACTGATATTTTTGAGGGGCATTTTCACTATTTTTGCTAAGGACAGTTGAGCCAATATCTGGTGAAGAAGGAAGTCCAACTTGCTGAATACAGATCAGCTCTTAATGAACAGGGTATATAGTGTGGAGAATATGATCTATAGAGAGTCTGTAGAAGAAACAATTGTTAAAGAAACAACAAAAGACATTAAGGTCTATAGAACTGAAATCTCTGTGTTATGGGGTAGATAGATGAAATCAGCTGTTTCTTGTTCTACTATGCAGGTGGAAGACAATTTCCACTTTCCATTATTCAGACAGTTAAAATCCAGACAAAGTTTATTTATGACTAGTTCAAACTAATTTGTTCTGTTGCCACTTTTTTTAGCTTAAACTAGCTCTTCTCTCTCCCTCTCATCTGTCACCCTGATGATTTTACAGAGTGATTTCTATATTTTATTTCCTGAATTAAATGAACATATTTTTTTCTCAAGTGTCATTTCCAAACATAAGGTCTCCATTCAGTAGCCCATTTCTAGCAAGATTTGTCTGTACATATTCCAGTCTAAATTCATCACTCTTGAAATGGATGAATAAAACTATGATGCATATGAGTGATCACTAATGGTTTAAACAATGGTAATGATTGCAAGATGAAATCAAACTACAACTGGAAAGCTTTTCAAGGAGTTTCATTCAGGTGGCTGAGTAGAAAAAAATATTATCTAATCATAGCAGAAGTAATTTTTGGCTTTTCTTGAGTCAAATGCCTTGGATGAACTTGCAGTGTAAAATTAAAAGAAAAAAATCTATTTTTACACTAGGACTTTCTCTACTGAACTATTTCAGGTGACAAGGTGAAAATAAGCATCCCAAACCTATCTTTATATCTAGAGTTTCAGTATGAACGCTATTTGGAGCAAGGAAAGAAGAAGAAATTGAGGATTAGTAGATAAAGTATTTTTATTGTGTTGGAAAATATTTCTGTATGGAAAAAATATTTTGCCATGCTTTGCATTATGTGAACTGAAGAGAACTCACATAGGATATGCAGATTGGTGTCCGGTCACAAACAAAAATAATGAGTAAATGAAGGATTCAGAAGTGTTGCTTGGCAGGTGGCTGAGCATGAGCCAGTGTATGTCCAGGTGGCCAAGAAAGCCAGTGGCATCCTGGCCTGTATCAGCAATAGTGTGGCCAGCAGGATCAGGGCAGGGATTGTCCCCCTGTACTCAGCACTGGTGAGGCCACACCTCGAGTGCTGTGTGCAGTTCTGGGCCCCTCATGACGAGAAAGACATTAAGGGGCTGGAGTGAGTCCAGAGAAAGGCAACAGAGCTGGTGAAGGGTCTGGAGCACAAGTCCTGTGAGGAGCAGCAGAGGGAGCTGGGCGTGTTTAGCTTGTTTAGCCATGGCAGGGGGTTTGAACCAGATGATCTTTAAGGTCCCTTCCAATCCAAATAATTTTATGATTTTATATTATCATGAATCATTTCAGTCAAACTTTTTTTTTCCAGATAGAACTACTGTGGATCTTAATGCCATGGCACTCACTTTATTATGGGTTTCATTCCAGAGTTTGCAGAAACATATGATAGAAAAAGAAAAAATAATTTGCTTAATAAAGACTCATCCATGGTCTGTTACTGTTACTTTGGGATGTCAGAAAAACTGAAAAAAAATTGAGTAGTTAACATAAAAAAATACAAACAGAGAAATTAATTTAATATTGTGATTTAATGATGAATGTCCCCATTTTCTGTATTAAAGAAGCTACAATCACCAGTGCTTACATTCAAATATCACATGAATGGCATTAAGAATGGATAGTCAACCCAAGAGAGCAATCACTGCAAATCAAACCTTTCCTAGGCCTCCTACTTAGAAAAATCACACAGATCTAATAGAAATATCAAAGAAAATAAAAAAACCCAGCAGAGATAATTTAAGCTCTGAAACTGTAAATTTCTGAAAACTTCTTTGTGGGGGAATTTATTAAACAACATGCCTAAAAAGAGCTGTTGCCACCTCACTCACTGTCACGTTGTACAGTTTTAGGGCCCAGATGATGCTATGTTGGCATCTCAGTTTTGGTCAGGAGATGAGTTATTCGAAACTGATTTTTATTTGCAGAACTTCTGACTAGTCAAATATGAACAATTTGATATAGAAACTGGGTTATTTTTACCTTGACTTTTCCGCCATTCCTCTTGATATTAATGGAAACTTGGGTCAAAGCTCTAAACACAGATGAAGCAAAATTGCATGCAATTCTTGTGATTTGACGTATCTATTGCTACACTATTAGAAAATACCATTATCCCAAATATCTTCCAGCAATTTTCCCTCTGCTCTTTCAGTGTTACTAATTTGTGATTTTCAGTATGGCTTGTTTTAGTAATATTGACAAGTGGCATATAACCACTCAATCAAGCATATCAAGTCCTTTAATTTGGCCTAATTCAGGCATCAATGAAAGGTGTGAAGCTTTTACATTTGCTCTACTGAAACTAATGTCCATCAGAAAGCAAATTGATTTTCGGTTTCAATACAAATCAAAATTTCATCACATGAAAAAATGTTGTCAACCCTGCTAAATTGGTAATGAATGAACAAAGTAAAGTGAGTGCTGAATATCTGCCTCACATTTTCCTTTTCACTGGTGTATAATTTCCAGCCATTCAAAGTAATTTTCTAAAAGATGAAAAGCCTCAGTCATTTTTTGTATGTCTACTTTGTTGAATACTTCAGACATATCTTTAGCACATATTCTATGTTATGGTACTTCATATAGGCAAAAGGGATTCTTTGTTATAAACATTTCTGATCTGGCAAATAGCCAAATGCAAGAGAGAAAAAAAAGGTAAAGTGTGGAGAACATATCTCGACCAAACTGTGTATCCCAAATGTGACTCCAGCTTCCATTTTATGAAAGATACGTAGGTGGTTTGCAAAGAAACTTATAACAGTCTTGAAAATCAAATAAGAAAGCATGATGATTATGTCTGTGTGTCTAATTCCTCTGTTTAAGGAAGCTGTAATTCCCCTAACAACATTGATTAAGAGACATGTCTGCTTTTGTTCTCTTTATATTATTAGTGATCTAAGTAATCTTAAACTGTTCTCTAATTATAGTGCAAAGACTGAGAAATATCTGGTTTTGCTTTTAGTTAATGATTTTACTTATCTGAAATTCTGCAAGTAATACAAATAGAATAGGGTCAATCAGTTAATCCTTGATATCATCTCTTTAACATTTTCAACACATTAATCTTCAGGGTGTATTTTCTGTGTCTTGATCTATGCCTGGAGATCTACACTGCTTCTAACAGGCTTATGAGTAAGTTGTTAATACCACAGAAACATTTGCTTTATAAAACTGTGTCATGGTTTAGGAATCTTATTAGTGACCTCTCTGCAATGAAAAACTACAAGCTGCTTCTGCCCCCAACCCCTTCCAGTGAGAGACAAAAGGCAGAAATCCCAAGTAGAGATAAGAAATAGCAATGCAGTAAGAAAACCAACGGTAACAGCAACAATATTAAGAAGAAAAGTATACAAAAAGGGTGATTCATATCCAAAAAATGCTCACCAACTGACCAACCTGACCTGGCACTGTCTGATACACAGAACAAATCGGCCTCTGGGCCCTCTGCACAAGTGTTTTCCCCCTAAGCCCAAGAGAAAACCAATGGCAGACAAACCCTCTGGCTGGGACTCCGGCAGAGTTACCCTGCTGCTCCGTTTGCCACTCACTCCCCCAGAAAAGGACAAAATGAGCCACCTTTTTCCTCCACCTGAACCCACACCCACCTTCACAGAAGTGAGAATCCCCTACTCCCAGCCCCAGCCATGGTGTCAGACAGGCCCACGTGGCTCTAGGCTCTGCCCCCTCATGGCCTTGGCTGAAATTAGGACAAACTAATGTCCTATAAAACAATTAATTGCAACAAAAAATGTGCAATGTCTCCAGAGCACTGTTCTTTTATGCAGAAACTAAACTATTAACCTAATTTTATTTAATCACATCTGCCCTGGTCAAGATTTTCCCAGAAAATCTCTACACTGAATCAATATCTTCACGGCCTTCATGTTTATTGGCCATACTGTGATATTTTTAAATACAACTTCCCATTGATTTCTAGGAAAGGCATCTTAGGAACAGTGTGTATTGCCTAACAAGGGTTAGAATCCTTAACAGATTCACCAGCTGTAAAATATCCATCTTGATGCTGTATTCTTAAGACATCAAAATCTAGTAGAGTTGGATAAGAAAGGTCTGATCCTGGTCCCATTTTGAATTGTATTTATCATTTCCTTCTCCTTGAATTCTAAAAATCTAGTTGATTTTCAGATGAAAACATTTCTATTCAATTAATAAAAGTTACATTATTTAACTGCCATCAAATATAGATTTATATTCACACACTTATTAATTTATAACTCAGTTTGCATTTTCAGCTCAGCTAGTTCTGTCTCTGAGACTCAGGTAGACTCTTCTTAAAATGTTTCCTTTTCATTTTAGAGATCTTAAACAAAATCATTCTAAAACTGAAACAGGGTTTAGCCATCCTCCAGCCCCATCTCTTTCATCCATTCTCAGTTGCAACATAATTGAGAAGCACCTGAAATTACACACATACTTGCTGAAAATGTTTTTAAAGATGCTTTTACCCATGCTACACAACAAGTTGTTTGCTGCTGCATTCTCCTAAGATATGTGGAAAAGCTGGCTTTTCAAAAAACTCAAGACAAGGACCTGGACCTTATTTGTCTCAGTTCTTGCATAAATTATCTAAAAACAAACTTTTCAATGCAGGATGGACAGAGGCATCCTTACATAAGACTGGAAATAAAGGGCAAAGAAGACTTCACATTGTCTTTGGAGGCGTAGCTGCAGTTATTTTGCTTTGGAGAAAGGATGCTTAATCTGGATCATAAGTGGATAAAGATATTTGGTTCATAAACTTGGGCATATTTATAGTAGTTGGGATGCACTTAAAATTTCCAGTTAGTTGACTGGAATTGGTCCACCGCTCAGTATACAAAGAACTTTTAGATTCCCCTTTAGAAACTGGACACATAGAAGTGTATACATGTGAAGTCTTTCGCAGGCAGACAGGAATTTTCCACCTGCCCGTTTTCTGAAACACACGGCTCTCAGCCAAATCTTATCCAGAATCTCTGTGGCCCCACTAGGAATGTAAATGGTAGAGCCAGTTCAACCCTGTCTGACTTGAATATGCCTGACTCTTTGGTGGGGTCTAGTCCTTAGCCTGTGTGAGGCTGAAATCTTTTTGTCCTCATAGATGTTTTCTGTAATTCAGGAGTAGTAGATATTGTGTTTCCAGAGGTCATTTACACACAGGGTAAGGTCAAGATGACTCCTAGGACATTTAAGGAAGGGTCAGTCTCTCCCACAGCATTTGTTGTTCTTTTCCTCATGCTGTGGTAACCAGAAATGCTAAGTCCCATCTCCAGCCATTTACCTCTCCATTTTCCTGTGATAGGTATTGTCTTGCTTTGAGTTAATTCCAATTTCTTCCTGTAGTGGCATCATATTCAATTTTTCCTGAATTTCTTTCTTAGGTGGAAAGTCATGTATAAATGGAAATAAAATCAGTAAATACAGTTTAGTTTTGACCTAAAATCCAGTCATGATCTCCCCATTACAGAAGCTCATTACTGTAGAATAGTTTTCTATTGTGACAGCATTTCATTAGCTTGAACTGAAAGGGCAAGAATGATGTGTGCCTATCAAATCTGAACTGGAGGAAGCTATTTGTGCTGTTCTTGGTATGCTTCCTAACTCTAAAGGTAGTGGGAAGAGACCTGCTTTTTTCTTACGAACTTTGACAATGAGCTTCTGTTCATCTGTGTTCAAAATGTTTAAGCTGATATTTTTTTAAAATCCATAGGTAAGTGCTCTGTGTGTGTTTTTGCATGTAGATTTGCTGTGTGGATTTTTATCTTCCTTGATCCCCAATGTAAAAGTGTGTGAAACGGAATCAACTCCATTTTTTATTTCAAGTGGATCCTGTAAAGTTTATTTAATTCATCAAGACCTCTGAAGCCCTCAGGGGGATAGAAAATAAAAGAGGATGCATAAAGTAATTAAGACTTTTTTGCCAAGCAAAAGAACTTAAAAAGCAGTATTATTATTAGAATGCTGGAAGTGGAGAAAAAGAAAAGAAAATACTTTAAAGAAGGCTCTTTTAAAATCTGAAAGATTGTCAGACAAGATCATCATTTAGGGTTATATAAGGGGGGGTTCCTATGGGATTCTAAATACAGAAATCTCAGTCTACATCAGTAGAAAAGTAAATCCAGTAGTAAACCCAACAGCATTAGTGGTGCTTGGGAATTTTGAAGTGAATGCTGCATCAAACCACTCTTACAAGATGGAATGGAAATTGATGTGGAAAGAAAGAACAGTAAAGTGCCAATGGTATGGTCTCTTGAGCAAAAGGTTTACAGGATATTTTGTATACTGTATACAAAAGCACAGACCTCTGAAAGCAAAATCCTCTTTTGAGTCCAGAAATATCAGTATTGTAAATTTATCTCAACATATATGGCAATTAACTAAATGGCTATATGACATTATTCACAGAATCAGAAATATCGATTCCTATAGGTGAGAAATATTCACTATCTACAAGGATCTTCTCCTTGTTCCTCTGCTTTTTAATTTATATTTCTGGAGCCATTTCTCTGATTCTGATAATACTCTGCAATATTGTAGTGTGATTGTAGAATAGGTTTCATCCACAGGGACCAGTCTGAGGTTTTAAAGATACTGAACAATGTAGGTGAAAGTGCACTCCCAATTTATATACTGGAGTTTTAGCATAGCATAACAGAGAGAAATCATTTAAATACTATTCTGATGGAAAAGGGAGAAGGTACTCTATAATACACAGATACTAACATTTAATCCTGAAAATGCAATAAACTGTCCCATGCCATCTTCTTGTTTGGATTCTTTGATAATGATCACCACTGAAGGAGGCAATGTTGGCATGATTGGTTTGAGATGAGAATTGTGAATTGTATTGCAAACTGTTTCATAGAGGGTTGGTGACTGAAATATTATCAAAATGAAGTGTTATACGCTAATCTTCTCTTGTACTTGAGTCTTCCCTCAAAATACAGGCCTGTGGCCTTGCTGACACGGGCCATGGTAACAAATATCTTTCTAAATCATATTAATTTAATTATAATGAAAATATAGTTTGTCTGGGAGATGGGGAAAGGGGAAGCTACTGCCTCCCCTGTTCTGTTTTATAAAGTCAGGAAAGGGCTAGAGTTGTATCTTGGTCCAACAGTTTAGATGTGCCTGACAGCCTGTCAGCTGTTGCCATGGAAAGGGAAGAAGGTGTTGAAGGGAAGTTGGGTAACAAAGAGAATGAAGAGATTAGTTCCTATAGGTGAAAGATTACATCAGTGATAGGTGCTGAGAAACTTTATGTCTCTACCCAAACGGAATTGTTTTATTTCTGAGCTGAAAGTAGAACACTCTCTTTAGCGGTATAGTGATCCTGCTTTGTTTTGGACAAAGATATTCAAAAGAATTGTGAGTACTCCTAATGTGAGAACTCAGTCACATTTGACACAGCGTTTTGAGCACAGATCCTTTCTCTAGGCTAGGTGTTGACATAGGAGAAGATGGGGACTGCAGTGTCCAGTACGATGCTGATAGCTCAGTCATACTGACTGCAGTTCACCTTTAAGAACATCAGCTTATTTGGGACCAAAAAGCAATAAGTTTCCTCTAAAGTTCTCTGTGCCTGATTATTATTTTTACCCCAGACTGAACATTTCTCTTCCTCTGCAGCTGGAATTTTAATTGTCTGTTCTGTTCCCGTAACAGCTGCTAAGAAACTTTGCTCTTCCCCTAGCTGCTCTATTACAGCTATGTAGCACCAAATGCAGTTAATATTTTTTATCCCTGAACACTTAATTTTTATCTCATTTCAGTTAACTTTGTTTCTTAGGAAATGAATGCAGCCTTAATGTGGTTTAAAAGTGTTGGTGGCTTTCTCAGATTGACAAGCATTGGCATACTGGCATGTTGAAGCTCTGTTTGTAGATGATGCTGAAGTGTAATGAGGACATGCCAACATTCATCCTTGGCATGCTAGATTTGTGCAAGGAAAGCAAGTTGCCGTGTACATGTGTTTTGCAATACTGTGGGGAAAGCTGGCTCTAACAGATGAGGAAGACGATCTATTGATGTTTCAATACTGTAAGCTGTAAATGCCTTTCAGAGCCACCACCTGCACATTTCCTCAGGTTGAGCATTATCTCCCCTTGCCCAAAACAGAATAGTTTTTCCTCATGGAAGGCCAGCAACATATCCTTTCCAGGCATCCCCTGATCAAATTCAAATTCTGGGATCTAGTCCAGGGATTCATGGTGGGATTTGGAGGTTGGCCAGTACACACATTGTGCTATGTATTTCCTTATCTGTAGAGACAGCTAGCAAATACTGTTTTAAGAACAAGCCCCTTTTCTCTTTTTTCATTTGATTTTTTGAGTTGCACAGCTCATGTGTCTCTAAAGCTGATTGGAAGGCCTGAAAATGAACTGTGAATAAGTCAATCAGCAATCTGTGTCCTAAATATTGACTTCGGCTACTATTAGGAGTATTTAGATTCAGGAGCAAGTGCTCTCATTGGTTGCCAAAGGACAGGATTACGTACTAGAAAAATAGATCTGACAATCTGCCTCATGGAGAAAATACATCTGGGCCCACATTATGTGTGTGGCTGTCTTGGAAAACAAATAATCAAGGCCTATTAAATGGAAAGAATGATCAATACAGATATTTGCTTACTGTTTACAAGTAACTAATACTCCAAATATGCTCAAAAATAAGGATCTCCATGTATTCTGTGATCCCTGATTGGAAATGGTAGATTAGCACTTAGTTTTCTAGTAGTTTAAGAATGGTATAGAGTAATGCCTGCTCTGTAGATGCTAAGGAAGAACTATGTTAAAATAAAACGTAATTTCATCATTATCCAATAGGCATTACTGATATTATTTTACAGCTTTGTTCTGTATCCAGGTAAAAAGACAATTTAAAAAAACCCTGTTGCAGTATTTTTTTATGTTCTATCTCCTTCTATATTCTAATACCTAATAATTTTCTATTTCTTCATTATTTGTTTTAGGGAGCCTACCCATCTTTTAGAGAAGATTTTAGGGTTCAGTTGCTCAAAATTTACAAGAGATTTTGCCTGCCTTATATTGTTTAATTAACCAGAGGTTACATAAAAAGAGTTTTCAAGAATGAATAAACACTTTCCCATGAAATCAAGGTCTTTTGGCCACCTAAAGTTTGAACAGCCAAAACCAAGTAATCTCAAAGTCTCTAGTCATTTTTGAGCAAGTCATATTCTTCTCTTGACTTTCTAATGTTTTTCCTCTTTTATTTCCTCTTTTGCATCTCTCTTTTCTCCTCTCTTTCTTCTTCTATATCCTACAGGATTCCTCTCCATTTCTCATCAGACATTTCTTTGCACATTAATTACTTATTATTAGGAAGCCTGCATATCATTTGTCAGATGTCTGATTTAATGATCTCAAAAATGTGTCAGCAAAACATGCTATTTTGAAAAGGTTAATGATGGAGTATCACCATTATCTATGTTAAGCCTGCTGGTGAAGTCTGAACTCACCTCAGGTTAACAGCAGGTAATTCCCGGTATCCCAGTCCCTGTCAGAAACACGGTCTGGCCAGGACTCTAGAGCAAGGAAACTCATAGCAGTGCTTATTCTACACTGTTCAGGAAATGAGGCATACAGGAAAAGAGGTGGATATGTAGAGTCAATAAGAAATACCTCTGTGCTTGGAAGTAATCCTGCCTTTTGGTCAGCCCTGAAGTGGTCAGACAGGTAGACTATATGATAATTTTAGGTCTCTTCTAACTAAAAATATATTCTTTTCTACTCTGTGCTATGCAGAGTTTTGAGGTCAGCTGGTTGTTCAGGCCAAAAGACTCTTCAGTAGTTTTGTAGGAGTAACTCTTGTAGAAGGTACAACTGTAATCCCAGTTGTTAAACAGGAGGATCAGATCTTGCTATCTGTGCAGCAAAGCCATTCAATGGTGAAATGGAGCTGTGCTCCTTCCTTCTCAAACAGCTTCACAGAATTCTCAGAAGCATATCTCAGAATGAAAGCATGTCATCAAAAGAAAGTAATCAGCAATACACATCAACTATCCTGACCATCAAACGTGAATGTCAAAATACCATACTGTGTCTTCTTTCAGCTTTCTAAGCACCTGTTCCATTTATAGTACTCACATCTTTAAAGTTCCAACATGCATGTGAGCCCCCTGCAAAGAATCTACTTTGTGTTGGAGAGGACTGCAGACTGGTAAAAGCAGACAGTGCCTATTTGTGATGCAGGTGCTTTTTTAGATCTTCACCTGCATCACTGAGGAAAATGCAAGAAAAATTTTGAATTGTTGCTCAGAACCTGCCTTTTCAAGATTTTTTCAAGAAGTCTTTCTAAAGATTGCAAACAGGTTTTTAGCAAGTGTTAAACTTATGAATAAAGCTTAATTGTATCCAGGGTTTTTAGACTGAGGTGGAGTTACCTTAATTTTCCTCCAGGAAACATACTCTTTTCACAACTACAAGCAGAATCTTATCTGTTGGCTTCTACCAAGTGCATTGAGCAGGAGTTGCTGTGGTTGACACTGCCTGGCTCCTTCAGACACCATTTGGAAGTTAATGGGGGTATGATTAAGGATGACCAATAATTCTGCAAACCTGCCTCCATGTAAGGTTTCCCTTGACCTTTTTGTCCATTGTTTCTATGTGTCAGTACTATTTCTGCAGTCTTCACTCACATCAACATCTTTGATCTGGCTCCTTTTCATACTTGAATGACCTTTTATATGGATCAGAATAGTGTGGGTAAAGTGGCAAAGAAACAGCAATTTCTGAAACATCAAAGGATATTCCATGCATCTCCAATGTAAAGTCAGCAAAATTTTTTGTCATAATGCAATCCTCCTATTTTATAAATAGGTTCCTTTGAATCCTTTGTTATAATTTAACATGCTTGCAGAATTTCTTCTTATCCAAGTAACTGTTTCCATCCTGATATAATTTGCTTTCCATTGTAGTTGCTTTTATTAGAATACTGTAGCTGAATTTTGCTCCTCAGGCAACATTCTCAAGTTTGCAGTATCACTTTTATGTTATTTTTTTTTTAAAACAGGTCTCTGTATTCTATTTTATATTGTTATTTAGGGTTCTTGTGAAATGCCTGTAAATCTTGTGTAAGGTTCAGAAGTTTGTACTTACTGTTATGAAGGATAAGCCTTGGATTTGGAGGGAAATGTAACCAAAAACAAACAAGTGCTATTCTTGGCCCAATGATAAACTTTGGCCTTGGGAAGCTCATGAAACTAGTCACATGCTTGAAGTTAAATGCGCACTTAGCTTTTTTCAAAGTCAAGGCTGAAATACATAATTAACCACAAGAGAAAAAAACAAAATAAGAACACTGCATGTGTATTACATAATATATTATATTTATTATAATTATATCTTTATATATTATATAAATTATATATTATATATTATATAAATTATAATTATATTATAATTTAATTATAATAATAATTTCTTAAAAAAGGGTTGGATATCAACAATAATAAGAAATCTTGTGGCTGAAATCAAATATGCAAATGTCCTAAGGCTTTCATATTAATCTGTGGAGATGGTCTTACATCATTGATACACAGCTATCTTATTGATATTTCATATCAATAATTTATGTGCACCTAGACAAACACATTAATCAGTCATCATTTTCTTATCAAAGGAATGAATGCTGATTTGGAGAACTGAAAGACAAATTATATGCTTCATTTTTCAGGGCCTTGAAGAGAATGTATTGTATCTCCCAGAAGACAGTGTTTGAAAAGCATAGCAATAGACATTCCAAAGATCACCATGAAAAGGTCAACACTATTACAATAATATATGAAATGAACATCATTATTATTTGTGAAGGAAACAAATACCTGACAACATTCAGGTTTGAACAGAGTCTTGGTATCAAATGCAAATCAACTGCTGATATGGTAGAGTTGTTTTAATTAGTAAATAATAGGAAGAAAGAGGACTCTTGTGGAGCCCTCTAAAATTAGGCTTTCTAGGTGATTTTGTCTATTGTTTTGTATATCTAATAATTCCAGAAAATAGTGTACAGCATGTCTCAGTGGAGCAGCTTCCAATAGTCCTGAAGACAGCTGGAATGCTGCTGTTAATCTCAAGGAGAATCAGGATTTAGACCAAGGTGCTTGAATGAAAACAGCAACAAAACCTCCCAAACTGATCTCTATGCTTTTATTTTGTCTGCATTTTTTGCTGATTGTAGTTGTTTGGTTATGAAAGGAACTGCAAAGTTGTCAACACACGTCAGAATATTTTGTCATTTTTTCCGTGTTAAATCACGACAAATTCAAATATTCAATATATTCAAAATATAACCATTTTAAAGAGAATGCACTAAGCTTTAATTCTGCTATATCCACGGCACATTAAGCTTTAGCCCTGCAATGCCCAGGGCATTCTTTCTACAGCTGATGGAAAAGGATGTCTCTGGAGGCCATTGTTCTGTCCCAACAGGGAGCCTGCAATGAGTATGGTGATTGGCACTTTTGGTGAGACTGATGACAGAAGACAGCAGGAGGTAAGCTTAGTTTAGTTGTAAGATGGCTTCCTGGAAAAAGAAAAATTATTGAAAAAAATCTATCTGCTTTGGTGAGTAGTGATGGAGGGTATACATCAGGTATATCATAGAATCATAGAATCATTGAAGTTGGAAAAGAACTATAAGATCATCTAGTCAAACCTTGGACTGAGTACGACTGTGCCCACTAAACCACATTGTGGAAAGCCACATCTACTCTTTTTTGAATACTTCCAGGGATGGTGACACCACCACTTGTCTGGAGAGTCTGTTCTAATGCCTGGGCATTTTCCAGTGAAGAAATTTTTCCCAATATCTGTGACGTTGCCGCTCTCTTGGGCCGGACAGCTGCCCACCAGGTTTTGGGCAGCAACCTAGCGGCATGTGCACTCGAGTGTCCCTGACCGATCCAGGCCGAGCGGATCCTTGGATCCGGTGCAGCACCTGACCTCTTGGTGGGATGTCGCACGAAGTGTCCCGGTGGATCCTCCGGTACAGGTCAATCGGTGTCAGGCCCTTCCGTCCCTTACCGCAGGCAGCGCCTCCCTATACGACAGACACTGTTTCCGATGTGAGCTGGAGTTGGCAGGGAGGGATCCTTAGCCCCGGAATAATAGAGACACCACGCCGTTGTTAGCACTCTGGGCATGCGGGCACTAAGAACCTGGAGCTCCAGTGGCACCAGACTTTTATTTGAGGGATACAGACCAATCACATACAAGCCCGGGGGAGGAACAAGGGAGGGAGAAGGGGAAAAGGACCAACTGGGAAGGGAAAGGGGAGGAGAAGGGAATACAGGCAGGGGTACAAACCAATCATCAAGCGAATAGCAGAGAACAATCCAGAAACTAAGGATGACGGACAGGAGATGTGCAGGTGACAGGACAAATGGGGAAAGGGCAGCCAACCCCTAGGAGACCCAGCCCCCTTCTGGGGCAGACTGCTGCAAACTCCACCCCAGGGGTGGCCTTCCAGTGCTTCCAGGGGGTGGGGGGAAAGGGTTTTCTGGGGCCTGAACCACCGCAACAAATATCCAAACTGAACCTCCCTTGGTACAACTTGAGGCTGTTTTCCCTTGTCCTATTGCTAGTTGTCTGGGAAAAGAGGCTGATCACCACCTCGCAAGAACCTCCTTGTAGGTAGTTGTGGAGTATGATAAGGTCTCACCCGAACCTTCTGCTCTCCAGGCTAAACAATCCTGGTCCCCTCAGCCACTCATTATAAAACCTGTGCTTTCCAGCCACTCTGCCCCCAACTTGTAGCTCTGCGTGGATTTATTGTGCCTGAAGGGCAGAACCCAGTTCTTAGCCTTGTTGAACCTCTTAAAATTGGCCTTGGCACATTGGTGCAGCCAGTCCAGACCCCTCTGCAGAGCTCTACTCTCCAGCAGATCAACACTCCCACCGAATCTAGTGTTGTCTGTACTCAGTCTCCTCATCCACATCATTGACAAAATATTAAACAAGAGTGACCCCAATACTGAGCTTGGGGAACACTGCTTGTGACTGGCCACCAATTGAATTTAACCCATTCACCACCACTGGTCTCAGCCATCTATCCAGTTTTCTTTTCAGCAAGCTACACCTGTCTAAGACATGGGCTGCCAGCTTCTCTAGAGAATTTTGTGAGAGATAGTGTCAAAGTCAAGGTAGGCAATGTCCACAGCCTTTCCCTCATCCTCTAGGTGTGTCACCTTGTCATAAAAGGAGATAAAGTTGGTCAAGCAGGATGTGCTATCCATGAACCCATGTTGGCTGTGCCTGATCCACTGAAGAGTCTAGACCAGTACTGGTCACAAGCAAGTGCCTTCTTTCTGGCATTAATTTGGCTTCATGTCCTGACTGCAGGTTCAAGAAAACCCCATATGCAGGCAATGCACTTTATCAGCAGATTGTATGTGATGTGGAAAGTCCTGTGCAAAGTGGATGTGCTACGAAGAAATGACTTGGCAAGAAGACTTAAGTAGTTCCTGAACCACTTATTAGTGGATTTGACCTCATTAACCTTTCTAAGTAGAAGAAATATTTTAATTCTTATTAATAAATGAAAAATTAAGAGATAGAAAAAGCAAATGTTTTGGTCAAAGCTAGGCAGTAATCTTTGTCAGAGGACTGGAACTGAAACCCCAACTTTCAAAGGCTTAGTTCTGTGACAGTTTTACTTATAAGAGTGGTAGTTGTTACTAGGATGTGGCAAATATCATGAATTAAAACTTCTTGTGAGAATGAGATACACATCCTAGAAAGTCTTTGGTATAACTCAGTTGTTAGACATCACTATTCTTTTTTTTCCCTGTTTACAGGCTTAAATTTGACAACTCTACTTCTGGTTTTTTTTCATTCTCTCTTCTCTCTGCTTCTATACAGAACTCTGAGCTTATTTTTCATTCTGCCTAATCTCTGCTCCATTTTCACCCTATTTTTCATTATTAATTTTACTTTCCATCATCCTATCTGTTCCCACAGGTGAAATGAATGAATGCATAAAATAAAAGCTCCATAGCACTCAATTCTGAACCAATAACATCTCAGTGACTTTCGAATTATTACAGAAAAAATGAAGATGTTTGTCCTTAGCTGTAATCCATTATTTTCCCAGACATTTGGTGCAAGATATTAAATGAGATCATTTAAATGAATCAACCTGCTTCCCTTTTGAGTACAGTATATCATTCCAGAATAAGAAGCAAGGACTAATACCAGCCGCTAATCAACTATCAACTCATTGATGCTTTCATTGATGTGAATTAGTAAAATAAATACAAAAAAACCCAGCCACTAAATTTGAGGTAAAAGTGAATATCATTGCTAAGGGTGGCACAAGTTGAAGAAAGCAGTACATGACAGTATTTAAGAGTACAAAAATGTATGTTTAGCTTTTGGTCTATAATGTATCATGTGCTTTTTCTCCTTTTGTTGATAATAAATTGTGCATCAGAACCTTCCTGTTTAATACAGGTGTTGTGGATGGAACCATGCACTTCACTTGTAAGGGAGAAGCAACAATATACTTTATTTGTATAACAAAGTTTGATAGTAAATACAACAGTGGTTTGACAAGATTTGATGGCAAGGTACACTAGATTATTTACTGCATAGAGAACAGATTCAGGCAAAACTGCCAGGAGCCTCAACTCCAGCTGAGTCATGAGGTTCAGAAAAGATTCCCTTGTGTCCTAAACCACCTCTCAGAGGTGAGTACAGGTGTGGCTGGATCCACTCCTACTCAGCCAATGATTTAGGTTTAAAGGATTATATGCACATGATCAATCCATTACAGTACTTTGCTAAGGTTTCAAAGTTAATGAATTATCGTCTTATTTGCATGCCAGCAAGACATCTGGGTCACTGTTCCAGACAGCCTTTGGCTGCCCTATTGTCATCTGTCCCCCAAAGTCCAGAGTAAGCTGGGTGCAGACATCACAACCACCACTGGTGGTTCTGGCTTAAGTGGGGGCAGCAGCAAACTCTGCCATAGCAGGCATACAGCTATTCACTTATATATCTGTCCTGAAGAGTCCAAAAGTAGTGGTAAACTTATTTCAGATATTAGGTAGTTAAGAGTAGATAACAGGGTTCAGAGTAAACCTTTCACTCATTCTGGATCTATATTCTAGTGTTTTCCAAAGGTCGTAGCATGGAGCATGTACTACAGAAATTGAAATGTCCATGTTTCTTCTTGAAGTACTGTAGAGAAACAGAAATGCCTAATTTTCACAGTACTTGAGATCAGGCTGCTTAGATGATTTGATCAGCTTTTAGGCATAGAAGTAAGTCTCCTGTGAAAGTATTAATGATATATGCTTATGGAAACTAAAATAGGACCAGAGCTTGTGAATTCTCCTTCATAGAAATATATATGCATTAAAAAGAAATCTAGAGTGTATTTCTGAATGGCTGTACATATTTTAACACTACTTTTTGTAGTTGTATTATTAAATTATACTTTATACATGCTTTAAGCATATTTAAATTTAGTTAATGTAGTAGCCATTGGCTGTTGGACTAGATTAATTTTATAGGGCCCTTTCAACTGCAATATTCTATTCTAAGATTTCTGAGGTGCAAACATCATGATCCGTATGGAGGATAGCACATCCCATCTGTAAGGGCAGAATCACACCCTGAAGTGCTGCAAACCACAGGAGATGGGAATATGGGACAGCTTGTACTAATTGGTCATAGGCATGTGGTTGAGAAACTGTGCTGAGAACAGTGGGCCTGATGGTGAAGGGTTTGTGCTTATGTCTAAGTTTTAAACTTGTGAAGTGGTGGCTGCTTCTCTGCAATTGGTAGAAATCTGTCAGCATTTCTATGACAAACAGGAATTAGGCTTGAGCAGCCTTGGGATTTTAAATGCTTCCTGAGTGAGGAAGGGAAAAATCCCCAACAAGCCCACAAATGAAAGCCAGTGCAATTCGAATAATATGCACATTAACTCACATGGTGCTGCTGTCATTTCCTCCATGAAAACTGTTGAACAGACCATGAAGCCTCTGTGTTTCCTGAGTTTTCTCCCATTTCTGAATGAAATGAATGACTTTAAACAATTTTTTGTGACTTGTTAGTGCCAGTTCTAGATATTCAGCTGTTCACATTGATCCTTTCTATGTATTCTTTCTCCAATGGTGCCTTTCTTAACTTTCGCAGCACTGAGAGCTGCTATTCAAAACACTGAGAAAAAGATGTGAATTATCTGGAGTTTGCCTGTCCTAAAACATGAAGTCTGGCAATCTTGAATTAGATTGGTCTTCTCACAACAGCCTTTCTGTTTAATTTTGTTGGCCAAAGAATACATTCCTTTATGCCTATATTAGAAAGGTACAAAGCCAGGACTCCTAGTTTCAAAACATTGTTATCAGTGTTGCTACCTTTTAGCTGACCAGCTTAAGGGATTGTAGATTCTGGGTTATGTGGGCAGCTGAAGACTAGGGCAGGTGACATGCAAGGATTGACAATGCTGCACAACATGGCACCACTGGCAGAGCAAGGGCTGCTCTGCAATAAAAGTTTTGCCTTGCTCAATTAGAGTTTTAAGAAGCAATTATCTTAAGTCTTTCTGATAGCTGAGTGAAGCCAGTATGAAGCAGATTACCAAAACTTACAGAGCTTTTTATCTAGTCTCAAGGTCCTGAAAGTGCAGAAGGAAGCAGGAAAAGCATGAGTTTTGCTATTTGTGTGAAATAAAACCTGAATTTTTTTAATTTTAGTTTTTTTAATTTCACATGTGTTCTGCATCTTTCAGTTTATAGTGTGTTGTGTCTTCCCTTTGGCAGAAGTGTTACTCTTTCTCCCATGCTGTTCTACATTTGAATCTTCTAGAAATTACATTTTTAGTGGTATGGAAACACACATTGAACATATTAAGCATTTAAATATTGCACAGTATTTACCATGTAAACTCACAGAAGTTACTGGTCTAAGACAATTATATTATGCATGAATTTTATCACCATGCTATCTTTTACATCCTTTATTGTTAATTCCTTTCAAAATTCCTATTTCTTTTTTAAAGTTACATTAGATGAGCTGTCAAAGTTTTCTTCAATTAGACAAAAATTTTCATTCAAATAAAATTTCTATGCTCCCAATATTCCCTTTTGGCAGCACATTATAAATTTTTTTTTATTAAAGACAAATTATTATCACTTGTAAACTAATTTTTCTGCTCAGTCATTTTTATATAATTAATAATTGTGGGGGCACATCCATATTAACATTATAGCATATTACAAATTGGTAACTGTTACCAGATATCCCATAAAAATATATTTAATGACCTTTCCACAGAGGAGAGAGATATTTTAGCTCATTACATTTTAGAAGAAGCCAGGTATATTCACTGCAGTTATTATGGTTTATAATACTTCTTGTTGCATGAAGTCTGTCAGAATTCCCTGTGTACAATTGAGCTCTTACCATATGTCTGGAAAAAAATTGTATTTTGAAAACTCCCTGAACACCTACTTTTCAACAATGGTTATAAAGGTGATTTATGGACATATCTATTTTCAGTATATGGAATTCATAGCCACAGGAAGTAATAGAATAAAATACCAGAGCTAGATTTGAAAAGTATCTGGCTCATTTTATGACTAGAGTAATGTTTGTGACTGGTACATCTTTTAACATGGCAAGCCTGTGCAGGTACAAGTGCGAGATTCATTGCCTTGAAGGAGAGATGAATTTAAAACCTGTCTTGTTCTTTGCTGAAGGTCACCCCATTTTTCCTCACTCTTTCTGAGATGTGACTGTCAGAACTGTGGAGTAGTCCACAGATTCATTTTTAGTACTTGTTAGTGCCCTTCTCTGGATTTATTCCAGATTCAAGCTCCCCAATTTAGGATGCTTTGACTGTGTTAGCCTTCATTGCCAGCATTTCATGCTGAGAGGGTCTGTTCTATGTTCCCTCTCCTTAGCAAAGCCATTTTTTTGAGAAATGGCTACGTATAACACAATTGCCATAATGATTTTACTTCCTAATATGCAAATATACATTTATCATCTTAGGTCCATATGAGTGACTTATTATTATGGTCTAGTCAATGATTTTTTGTATCATTAGATTTTTTAGCAGTAGTTTTATTACCCATCATTGCTAAAGATACCAAATACCACTAAGCCTAAACTGGAGTCTGCAAAAACATGACTTGCCACTTCTAACTACTTTGAGAAGTCTATTTGTCACCCTGATTCTCCTTCACTAGGATGGCTTTTATTGATTTTAAACAGCGTTATATATAGTGGTAAGTTAAATTTAAAAAATCACAGAAAATCAAATGGTTCAGATTATTCTACTACTTTACACATTTGCTTTCTCCAACTGGATTTGCAATCCCATAAAACTGATGACAAGTCTTAGATAAGTGCAGAGCATCAAAAACAGTTAGACAGATGTAATATGTTTATACAGTAAGTTTTCACTAACACAAGCACTCACCCACCCTCCAAACATATGCATTTGTATACATATATGTAATTTTTCAAAAGTTTAAGAGACAATTAGATGTAAAATATTAGACTTGATAGACTGTTTATCTAATCTACAACAGTGATGGGATATTTTTTAGAAAAAGGAATATTTATTCTTTTATTTAAGTTTACAATGAGATAAAAGGTCTAACATATGGACTGCAAATGTCCTACAAATTATTTAAAGTTACAACCTCCAATACAATAAGATCACCCTGTCATTCCTCGAAGCTGCAACATGTACAGAAATGTTAAAAGTTCATGCAGCAGCCTATACCTCAAAGCATTCTTCAAAGGTCAGGGAAGCAGATGGACCTTCCTACATATAACCAGAAATATGCATTTTTAATGGTGTCTCTCCAGGCCTCGTAGTATGAGACAGAATGCTGATATTTAAAATATAGTCATTATTTGCTGCAAATGTGTAGCTTAATAAAATCTCAAAGGCAACAGCAGACAAGAAAAAAAAAGTGAATGAGAGAACAAAGATCACAAAGTTGTTACTTAAGGCATATTTTCCTTTTAATGACAGCTATATGAGAAAATGTAGGCATTTAGCATGAGAAGGGGTGTTTGGGAGCCTCCTGTGCGGGAAGTTGGCCTCAGCAGAATGGTGTTGGAGGCATTACCCAGGTGTGCTGCATTCTGCAGCAACTCAGTGCTCCAAGTGGCACCAGCCAGATGTCTCCTCCACAGTCTTTGTGACAAAGATGGAAAGTATTTATCTCATCAGGAAACATGAAGGACACAGAAAAGTAGGAGTGTTATCCCCACCTTACAGCTGTTCCCTGGAGAAGAAGTTCTACTTTCTACCCTAATATTTTGTTCTAGTGGCCCTGGTTGTTTCTGGTGACCAGGATCCATGTAATGTGAAACATGAGGTGGAGTACAGATCTCCTGTTCCCTGAAAAATTCCCGTCATGACCAGAACACTGGCCAGTAAGGCAGTGCTTTCTGCTGGGCTTATTGCTTTTCATGTATTTTAGGAAGGCTTGAAAATGTCCAGTGAGTAGGATTATTTAGGGAAGCAGATAGAGTTTAGACATGACCATATTAATGTATCATATCTACATATATAATAGACACATAGAGTGCCTTTGCGTATTTGTGCAAGGTGCATAGGGAGTGTCCATGATTCAAAACGTAGATGATAGATGCTCAAAGACTGGCTGGCTACAGATGGAAATGTCTGGCTTTCTGAATAGATTTTCTGAGAATACATGACTCACTCTTTTAAGCACTGAAATGGGCTCTCTGGATCTCATTCATAGCCATAATTTGCAAACCTGAATGATTAAATACAGCTTCCCCCACCTAAATTAGCATTTAGGCAGTTTAATTAGAACTGGAATAGTTCCATACAGTGTCTCTGCAGCTTTTCTTTGTAGTGGAACAGCAGCTTTGTCTCCTCAAAAGGCTATAAAACTAATCATAGGAGTTATAAGATAGTGCTTTAGCATGGCATTCACTCTGACTTTTAAGGTCAGATCTTAATGTTTTACTGTAGCCTATATGATTCAGTCTTAAAACACTCCAAGATGTGCAAACTTGTGAGTCATCTTCCCAGTAGCACCTAGGTCTATTGTAGTCACACGTTTGCAGCACAGAACTGGAGTTGTGTTTTGTGACAGGCAGAAATTCTGTAATGGGATTCCTCACTTAGTTTATTATTTAGCTACCATTTATTATTTATCTGTATCTTCATTTCTTCATTAATGAGATGTTTAGAAAAAGACAAAGCATCAGCCTCTGCTCTGTTTCAAAAGGTGGCAAAAAATTGTTATGCTAAATTTATGTTTCAAATTAAAGTAGCTGAAGAATTGGACATTATTTATTTTTTGTATTTGTTTAAAATTGTTAGTGTAAGAAAAATAGTGTCTTTTAAAATGAATAGTCCAATTCCTAAGTACCCTAAAATATGAAGTCATAAATTTTCCATGTAGAATAGTAACATTTTATTAAAAACACTATCCATAGTCTGTACTTGCAGTCAAAGGAGAAAGTACAGAAGACAAAATATTATGTCAATTTATCCTTATGCTGTGAAAAATAAAACTGAAAAAAAGTTGCATGCCAAAAGAAAATCAAATTACCTTGTGTATATTTAAAAGGATGTCAGCTTATTTTTCATGTATTTCCCATGAATGCAAACAATACCTGTTTCTTGTTAAGCAGACCTGCTGAGAATAATACCAAGCAAAAGCAAAACAGAACCTGTTCACCAGGCTGAAGGATGCAAGCAAAATCAAAGGTCTGTGTTTCTTATGCCAGAAAGGACTTATTATCATAAGACCATTGCAAGCTCTTGAGCTACCATGGAATAAGTTTTCCCTGTTGTTGTATTCATGGCAGTAAAAGACCCTGATGCACTAATTAATTTTAACTGATGTAGATTGTTCTGCTTAATGTGAAGAGGGGGTTATGGCTATTCTGACAAATAGATGAAGCTCTTTACATGGCACGCAGCACATGTGATATTTGGATAGCGAGTGATTGAGAGTGTGATGTCTCTTCTACATAACGGATCCAGCTTTCTTTGATTTTAAGATTCTGCACAGCTGAAGAATAGATTGACAGACAGACAGACTGACCAACAAATACATAGATGAATGCATGTTATATGCTTAAAAGCATAAAACTCTTTTAAATGAAATAATTCAGACCCCAGCCAGCTTCCCCAGTTGAAGGTGCGTATTTACTTTCTAAAGGTCACACCAGGAGACTCACAAAAAAAGCCTCCCCATACCTATAGAAACAATGATTCTTTCTTCTTGTTCTTGCTTAAAAAATAATATATCCTTATGCCTTATACAAGGGTACAGTAATTATGGGTTCTTGGTTTTGTCAGTACCTTGGAACAGGTCATGAAAATAAGTCCACCTCTAATACAGAATGAGGCTCTTTGCTGTTATCAAATTGTCTAAAATCTAGCACAATAAATTGATCATTACTCTTTGAAAGTTTTCCTAGCTATATGGAATATTTCACCACTGTGGTTTTTGCAATATAAAAGTCGGTTTGATGGGGCACAATCGGATGGATTAGGTAGGCCAACATTACTGTGACTTTCAAATGGCCATTTTTCATAACAAATTACTCTATTTCTCAGTGAAAAACAACACTTCACCAGCAAAACAGCTTGTTCTAAGTGAACTAGCTAACCTGCACTGTGGTGTGGCCAAAGGCTTGGCTTGTGGAAACAATATACCTGCATCAGAGTTGTGTTGACTGCCCAGTAAATATGGTTGTGAGTAGCCCCTGGATAGGAGGATGATTAGTCTGTGCACTGTAGCTACATTGCCTTTAGTTCTGAACCTAACTCATTCAGAGCCAGCCTGGGGATCCCCATGCAGGCCTATCCAAGGAGTATCACTACAGCGTGTGCATTTGTGCATTTGTCTGAAATGCAGCTAATAATAGCTCTGACTGACAAGGAGTGCAAAACCTTTTTACTTCAAGGTACCCTTTGCCACAGAAATCTATATCTCTGTGAGTTTGAGATAAAAGTGCTGTAGTATGCTCTGTATGGGTCTAGAGGCTGAAATGGAAAGGGGAATGTCAACAAAATACAGTTGCCTACATAGGTAGTATTTTGTGTTTGTGCAACATTGATCTCCAGTGACTGCCAGTTTGTTTCTGGATGGAGGTCAAGTGTAAAGCTCAGGCTGTGTGAGATCCAAGTGCCACTTCCCTCTGTCATTATGACATTTTAAACAGTTACTATTAGCTAATATTCTAATTACTGAGAAGAGAGTGATGCCAGGAGCTCCTCTCCTCATGTCCTTCATAACAGATCCTGGGACTTAAAATCCGCACTTTTGGCCAGGACTTTGCTGTCTTGGCTTTTCATATTGCAAAGTTAATCTTTTCACCTCTGCATTTAGGTCACGGAAACATTGAAGTTTGTACAAATTTTGTTTGATATGTGAAATACTGTATCTTTGTACTGGACAGGACATTTCATTTGAAATTAATGATTATTACATCTAGGTGGCTCAAGTTTGTCATGGATTCTTATTTATGTTTTCAAACTGAAAACACTAAAATAATAATCAAATGCAAATCAGGTAGAAGGAGACCTCACTAGCTTAAGTATGTCCACTTAACCCATCAGTGGGTAAAATGGACCCATTAATCAATTTTTCATTGTGTTCTAAGATCATGATTAATATAGAAGATGGTGCCCATACCAGTCTTGTGCTATATTTGTGGGAGTGGTTATCTGCATGTAGACAGACAGATATTCACTCAGTGTTGTGGATTTCTACCTCAGATGTGTGTATTTAAGCCGTGTTTCCAAAGCTTACTCCAATCAGTCATCCTTGTTCCTTCACCAAATTTTTATTTTCCTTTGCAAAATTCTGAGGTCATAATACATTTGGTAGTAAGAAGCTGCTATCACTAGGTATATGGAAATATTTCATTATTCAATAATGATCTAAACTTTAAAATTATATAAGTCAGAGTACCATATCTGACATTCTGCTCAATTTACTCACATTTATCAGCTTTTGAAGAAGCATCTATGCACATATGAGCAACAGAAGAATTAATTAAAAAGTAAGAAGTGAAAGAGTAAATTCCATATGTTGCTCACCATGCCATAGAATGGAGGCTTTGCAATCTCCTAGATAATACCCTAATCTATGTGTATCAGTTTGTTAGTAATTTAAAATAAGCAGCTAGGAATATAAGCCACATCTCACTGGGTCTAAGATTACTGATACAGGGTCAGCCTTAAAGAGAGCAGCAGAATGTGTTACAAGAGTGTGACTCTGTGTTGTTGTTCTAAAAATGTTTATAATTCTCTTATTTGACCATGTGTCATATCAGGAAAAAGAAAGTAAAGCAGATGAAATACTACAGTTTATCTCTCGCTTCTACAAGCAGGTGTCATAGATGAATATTTTATTTCCTTTATTTACTATGCAAAGATTAAAAGTAGGATCTACTTTGTTCAATAACTTAATCTTCTGTGCTCTTTGCACATTACTGTAGAGAAAAAAAGGAACATTTTGAAATTGTAGGGCAGTTTATGCCAACTTTCTCATTCCTAAATACAAATACAAACCAAATTTCAATAGATAGATAAATGTGCTCTGTCTATCAGGAAATTAATATCAAACATCTGAGCTAGAAGAATTTCTAACTTCAAAATGGTAATAGAAGACAAAGATTTACTCCAAATCTCTGCATCTTTAATCACATCTTTACTTTTCCCATTGGAACTATGGAAAATCCAACTTATAATGGAAAGGTAGTCTCATCTGAACATTCCTGAACATTTCTGAAAACTTTGGAGCATTCCTGCCTATTTAATACTGTCCATAGGAAATTCCAAAAAGTCACGACAGCCAGGGCATCCCAGACACAGTAAAGTTAATCCTAACTGGGAGTGGGACATGTATGGCTGGTACTATTTTTAACATCTTTCCAAGATGAGTCAGATCTAAGCTTTGGGTTTCCAAGCAACAGTGCAGAGAACTCGCAGTACATTATGGATAATTTATAAAAGTCTTTCAGCACTTGGGGATTCCTATATAGGCAGATCTTTGCTGACTGATGACAGTTTTGTTTCCTTATGAATAACAGACCTGAAAATCACACTTCTTGCTGAAATATTTTCTTGTAGTAGGATCCAAGCAAGAAATTTGCTTCCATGTATATCAGAAGTTATTTAATAAATATATAAGTCAATTGTGTTTTCATATATAATTTGACATGTTAGGATCTTTGAATAGTTCCTGATTTCAAAAAATGGTTTTTTCCTTTGTTAATAGCAAAAGTAAATAAGTATTTCAGTTGACTTGCACAGTCACTGAGTATTGAGTAAACTTATAGTTGAGCTGCCTAATTGCACTTGACAAGTATGCAAAACTAATTTGAATGATAAAAAACATTCCTGGAGAACTTAAAATGCTTAGGCTAAATATGTGAAGTATTATGGTTTGCTAATTGGAAACTCTATTTACTTAATTAAAATACAGTGCTTGTGTGCTAATACAGATGAGAAGAGTCAATATGTAGCTAGCAGGCATAAACAAAAGGGGATTACCTACCTTAAAAACACATTTACCTTAATTACAGCACTCAAGTTTTGAAAGTCTGTTTCTAATGAAAATGAGATGGCATTATAAAATGAATTGTGTTCAGCATATTATTCATGAGATTAATTATAAAGTTGCATTTCTAATAAAGTGACTATATATTTTCTTTGCCATATTCTCAACATATTAAATATTGCTCAAGAAGTATTGTTAGTACTTTATTGTATTTAAACTTCAACTTTGATCTCATTTTCTCACATAATTCCTTTAGTGACTCTCAGTGGCTATGAAGGATTATCCTGTAATTTATATTAACAATGCTGATAACAGAAAGATCAGTGCTCTAAAAAAGACAGTTATCCAAATATAGCCATCTGCAGCTTGGCAACCAGCAGGAAACACCATGATGTGCACACCAGAAGAAACTGAAAGTGGGATCTCTCAAGCTAAATATCACTTTCAGGAGCACCACTTTAGGATGCAAAGTGTCTTGGCAGCAGCACGTAGGTATTTTTGACAATGAAATGTTTTATCCAAAGTTGTTTTTGATGAGAATCTGTTTATTCTGAAAGTGACCATGAACTCTGTCACAGTCATGAGACCTCTCCCACTGTGAACAAATATTGGCACTGGGAACAAGCTGTTCAGAAGTATTTGTGACTTGGTCTGTCTCCTTACGTAGCTCAAAGAGCATGTCAAAGCTTAGGAGTACATATGTTGTCATTCTCTACTCCTTCAAACTAAACACATTTAACAGCAGTCTTGGTACCACTGAATACCATGATATAAGAATACACCTGCTGTTTGAATTTTGAATATCATTCCAACACCAGGCAGGGCAAGGACATGAAGTTGAGAGCTGCAGAAGTAGATTCAAGTGGGGCTGCAGTGCAGCTTTCACTGAGGACACCTGCTTTCCAGAAATGCTGCACACAGCCTAGGAATGTCCTAAGCAAATAGCAGCAGCTGCAGCTTACCTCTGACAACTCCACGTTGTGGTTCTGCCATAGGAATGTAGGAGTTCCAGATAGAGTGCATTTGATTAAAAATTGGAGGCTGATTTAATTTCTAAACTAAATATCTTCCAGTCTTTTAAGACCCATCTCTAATGGTGCCTTTCTGACGTTTTTCTAATAAATGGCTGAGGTGAACTTGAAACGTGGTCTTTACAAATGTGTGTATACATGTTCAGCGGATGTCTTTCAAGTCCATGCTGTCAACACAAAGTAACTGAGGTTGCCTTATATCTGAATAGCAGTAAATACCATCCTTCTGACCACTGTTGCTTTTTCACAGGTAGCAGAGTTCTTCCATCCCCTTTCTACTTTGAGCCACTTGCTTCCCTTCTGTCAGCAACCCACAGACCCTAATCATAGTGCTGACACAATGGTTTGCTGGCCCCTTTGCAAATATTCTCACTGCAATCCCTTAGGTAAATAAATAAAAAACAAATTCAGTGTGTGGAGAAGACAAAACAGGGTGTGTGGGACCACGATACTATTATAACACCAGATAATTTCAGCTGCTTAAAACCACAAACACATTAAGAGTTGCCTCAGTACAATTAGGTATGTTTGTAGCTAAGGCACTAGATAGAGAAGGTGGATGTGACTTCTTAAATCAGAATTACAGCATATTATTATAGGTAAACAAAAAAGTGATGAGTGAATCCTTGCTGATAGTATCTCTCCTTTTTTCTTTTTCTTTTTCCTTTTCCTTTTTCCCTTTTCCTTTTTCCCTCTTCCTTTTTCCTTTCCATCTTTTCTTTCTCCTTTTTCCTTTGTTGAAGAGGTAGGTTTTCTCATTTGGGGCCATCTCCCTCCTCTGTGTCAATGGACCTGTTGTATCTATTGTAGGTCATTGCCAGATGAGCACCACTGGCATCAGTATGTGATATTATCCATTATTGCAACAAGGATTGTTGTCATAAGGATTGTAAGACCAGGAGGAGAAGGGCTTAATGCTACCAGCTGCTGTCAGCCACAGCATACATCTATTCCTGAAGCTTCTTTCCAGTGGCAAGGACTTCTTCCCTAAAAGAGAGTCTCTTATTCAAATGATAGTTACAGGACTGCAGAGATGTGTTTATTGCAAAGCTTTTAGCTGCACGGGACTCAGAAGATTTGTAATGAGGTTAACTTCTTTTTAAAACAAATCATTGATGGACTTGTGTCACAAGATCCTTAAATGCACATTAGTCCATAATTGGTTCACCCATCAGTGTGAACTTTTCATTCACTTGATAAGATAATTACCTCTTGCTTGTGTAGTAGCTTATTGCTGCTTTCTCAGAAAATTATTACGTGCAGGTGTTCATTATGCAAGGTTTAATTTATTTGCTTTCTGGTGCCTGATCCTCAAAACCCAGCTCCCAAGACCATATGACAGTTTTACCACCCCTAATGTTTCCTCTGTACTACTAGCCTGTTGCTGGCTTCTGTCTGCATACTCTGACCACCTGGAGGGTGGTGCCAGCAGGAGGGATCACAGAATCACAGAAACAATTCCACAAAATTGGAAAAGACCTCAGAGATAATTGAGTCAAACCTTTGTCTGAGCCCCACCATGTCAACGAGACCATAGCAATAAGTGCCAAGTAACACCTCCAGGGATGGTGACTCCACCACCTCCCTGTGTAGCTCATTCCAATGTCTAATCACCCTTACTGTGAAGAATTTCTTCCTAATATCAAATCTAAGCATCCTCTGGGGCAGCTTAAGACTGTGTCCTCTTGTCCTGTCCCTGCTTGCCTGGGAGAAGAGGTCAATCCTCATTTGGCTACAAGCTCCTTTCAGGTGGTTTTAGAGAGCCACTCCTGAGCCTCCTCTTCTCCAGACTACACAACCCACTCTCCTCAGCCGTTCTTCACAGGACATATGCTGCAGACCCTTCGCCAGCTTTGTTGCTCTTCTCTGGACACACTCTAGTATCACAACATCCTTCCTGAATTCAGGGCCCTCAACCTGGACACAGCACTCGAGGTGCAGCCTCACCAGTGCTGAGTACAGGGGGACAATCACTGCCCTGGTCCTGCTGGCCACACTAAAGGACATCAGGCTGATCAGGCAGGACCTGTCCTTCCTAAGTCTGTGGTGGCTGGATCTGATCCCTTGGTTGTCCTGTTTGTGCTGTGTGATTGCACTCAACATGATCTGTTCCATTACCCTGTCAGGTACTGAGGTCAGTCTGACAGGCCCGTAGTTTCCTGGATCCTCCTTCTGGCCCTTCTTATGGATGGGCTTCACACTGGCCACCTTCCAGTGACCTGGGACCTCCCTGGTTAGACAAGACTGGTGATAATTGATAGAGAGAAAGTTGGCAAGCTCTTCTGCCATTTCCCTCATAATCCTTGGAGGGATCCCATCTGGTCCCATAGACTTGTGAGCATCTAAGTGGCTCAGCAGGTCACTAACTGCTTCCTCCTGGATTACAGGGAGTCCATTCTGCTTCCCATCCCTGTCTACCAGCTCAAGAGGACAGCTGTCCTGAGGATCACCTGTCTGATTGCAGAAAACTGAGGAAAAGAAAGTTTTAAGTACCTTAGCCTTTTCCTTACCTTTGGTGACAATATTCCCCCTCATGTCCAATAAGGAATGGACGTTTACCTTGACCCTCCTTTTGCTATTACTGTATTTATAAAAACACTATTTTTATCCTTTACAGTAGGGGCCAGGATAAGTTCTAATTGAGCTTTTGCCTCTCTAATTATCTCTCTCCATGACCTAACAACATCCTTAAACACTTCCTGAGTTTTCTGCCCCTTTTTTCAAAGGTGATACACCCTCTTTTTTTTTCCCCTGAGTTCCTGTGAAAGCTCCCTACTCATCCAGGCTGGTCTTCTTCCCTGAAGGGTCGTCTTTCAGCCCATAGGGATGGCTTGATCCTGCACCTTCAAGATTTCTTTCTTCAAGTACATCCAGCCTTCCTCGGTCCCTTTCTTTTTAAGGACTGCTTTCCAAGGGACTTTCATGTCACCCATCAGTCCTTCTATATTCACAAAAAAACAGTTCTGGCAGGGCGGCTTCTCTGGTAGGCTCATTTACCAGTGGTGTCAGGAAGTTATCCTTCACACACTCCAGGAACCTCTGCTTCCTCTCTGCTGTTGTATTTCCAGCAGACAGCTTGCAAGTTGAAGTTGCCCATGAGGGCTGTTGACTGTGACAGTTCTGCCACCAGCTTGTAGGGTGTATCATCTGACAATTTGTCCTGGTTAGGTGGTCTGTAACAGACCCCCACTATGATGTCTGCCCCGTTGACCATCCCCCTGATCTTTACCCATAGGCACTCAACCTTGTCATCTTCATCATCATCAATTTCCACACAATCAACACACTTCTTAACGTACAGTGCTGCCACCTCTCCTTCTTCTCTTGTCTCTTCTAAAGAGCTTATATTCATCCATTGTAGTGCTCCAGTTGTGTCATCCCATTGCATTTCTGTGATGGCAACTGTGCCACAACTTTCCTGTTGCACGGTGGCTCCCAGCTCTTCCTGCTTGCTGCCCATACTGTTTGCTTTGTGTACCCGCACTTCAGCTGGGCTAATGGCTTTGCCCCATCCCAGGCCACCCATAGGCTCAATTCTAGTGACCCTGGCTTTATCCCCTTCCTGCTTTGAGGATCATGCGAATTCTCCTTAATCTGCCTTTAGCAAAGTTAGTTTAGCTTCAACTGCTTTCATTTACAGGTTAAGCTAACCTTACTGAGTTTGCCTACAGAGGATGATGGAGGGTTTGTGGGATCCTTCCCATGGAAGAGCTGTGGAAAGAGTGACCTTTGAAGATCTATTATTCTGCCAAAGTCTGCATGGGCTACAGTAGTTTCCAAAATGAGTGAATTCATGACTTAATTATAGGCACCAATGACATACAAAAATAGCGATCATGTCTAGAAGCATGGTATGAGGAACAGCTTCCATGACCATGACTATATAAAAGGAAATTTAGCAGATTGAGACAGGTTTTGAGGCCTGGCATGTGATCAATCATCCATGCTGTTTGCTTTCTAACATGCTCTGGTCTGGGCCAACCAAACAGATTAACACAGCCTGGAGGCAGTGCAGGCCAAGCTGTATGGCCAAGACCAGTACTGCGGGAGGATGGAGAGAAGGGTTTAGCTTTGTAAGCATGAGGTGTGCCATGCCACTTGTCCTGAGGACAATGGAGAGAATTTGGATGGCATAGAAGAGGAACTGAACTTGGTGCATATGTGGCCAAGTTCCTTTGAGTGCTTTGCATCCTCTCTGGAAATCAGAGTTATTCTGAGTGCCTGGGTTACATGCCATGCCTTTCACTCGGCCAAACAGGAAGTCTAAAGAAATCAATTACTTTTAAGGCACTTACGTATATAAAATTAGGCGTTGTGAGAGTTATTTCCTGTGCCCATGCCATTCCCATTTTTGTATGGAAAAGATACAAGTTATTTGAATATCTACAGATTACTTGGCTATCTCTATCCTTGGAGATATTCAAAAGTCATCTGGACATGGTCCTGAGGAACTGGCTCTTGGTAGCTCTGCTTGAGCAGTGAGGTTGGACTAGATGACCTCCAGAGGTCCCTTCCAATGCCAACCATTCAGTGATTCTGTAATAGTTGTTCTAAAACTGTAGCTCCCTTTAAGGTCACGTGTCCAAGGACGCTCTCATGCATATGGTGTGATATTTAGGGTGTCCTGCATAGGGCTGGGATTTGGACTAGATGATTCTGATGTGTCCCTTCCAAGTCAGATTATTCTATGATTCCCTGATTCTATGATTCTATGATTCTATGATATGATGCTTGGCAAGCATCTGTGTTTGTTTGCACGAAGCACTGAGCTGAACCAGTGAGTTGGTGACACATGGGGCAAGAGAGTGCCATGTGTGACCCCCTGTCTCTGTCAACCCAAGAGAATGAGCAGATAGGGCTCTCTGGGCTTACCTCTTGTGTCAATCCTATATGTAGGCATGGTTGAAGGCAGCAACCTCTCTGTGTAGCTAGCTGTCTCTGTGTCTTTAGTGTGTATTTTTCTGTGTGTGTTTTTCTGGGACACATGATCAGCTTTCCTAGTGGATGGACCTGTGAGTGGGAAAGCAGCAGCTGTGTCTGTCAGCCCAAGCAGAGACTCAGATCCCCAAACAGTTGGACAGGAGGAAGTCTTGGGCCAGGTCTGCTGGCAGTGGTGACTTCTCCTAACATCCCTCAGTGAATACTTTACAATACAACCTGTTGCTTAAACCTAGAATTTGGAGCCTGTGTATGTGATTTGCATTGGAAGAAATATGAATCACAGCAAGTTTTATATATTTTTTCTGTTCTTCAGAAATATATAAGAATTATTCTTTTCTAAGAGAAAAAGTAAAACATCATACTCAATTCTATTTTTCAACCCATGCTAAACATGGAGCTGATAAAAAAACTTGGAGGTTTTCTGTGTGATTCTAAATAAGATTAGCTACAAAAATTTTGCTGCAGAGTTTGAGAATTGATAGTCCATGTTGTTTTTGAGAGATATATTGAAAATAATTGCAATCACTCAATAGTTTTCTCAAGTTTCTAAAATATACTTCACCATAGATCTGCTCTTTGCCTCTGCTTCCAGTGCTGTCAAAACCCATACACCTTCACAAATGTTCATGACAGTGCTTTGCCTTCCTGGGGTTTATGCATATCATGGTACATTATATTCTTATAATCCTCTGCCCTCAGTCTTATATTAAATCAGTTTTCCCAAGCTCTTTTGTTTCCAAATATTTTGTCCCCAGAAAACTAAGGCTGGGGCTTATCAGATAATCTTGGTAATTAGAAGTGAAGCCCATAATTGAAGGACCATTACTGTCTTGTTTGGATTTGCTATGTCAGATGATGAGCTAAAATTACAGTAAGATGGCTAATTTTCAGCGCATAAAAATTATACCCAGAATCTAAAACTGATGCATTTTGAGTTCCTTTTGTTTACAGAAATAAAACCTCTGCCAGAGGGATTGTACTGGCTCATGGCATAAACTCTCAATTTTCTTGTTAGTTGTGAATCCCCTTAATCTCTTGCAGACTTTGTAAATGATTTTGCATTACACATTCACTTTCTTTCCAATAGATGAACTATTTACACAAGTTGTGGATATGGATATACTTCTTAATTTACTTTTAAGTAAGTTATTTTTATTTTGATCATTCAGAGCTAGGCCAGAACTTCATAACTTCAACAAATAAAATTGGGCTTTACTTAATATCGATTACTGTTCTTCCTTTAAATTGTTGGCAATACTCAGTACTTTTTAATGTTTTGAATCCACTTTAAGTGCATAATTCAATACGTTCTCTCATACAGGTGAGCTGGATTACAAATATTTTCAGTGCAGAAATCTTGTTCTGGTGGAAGTCCAAATAAGATGTAATCTTGCAGTACTCCTACTGTGCCTGCAGATCATATAACTGGGTCTGTTTGACAACGGAATTACAAAAATACAAAAATCTCTATAGCTTGCAATAGATTCAAGAGACAGTTTGTTAATAAGGGAACAAAAGCTCCAACCCTGTTCACCTTCTCTTTTCATACCTACCTGGCCTTGAGCCACATTTTTGGACCTACACAGGATGTGGATAGTTCATTGGTTACAGTTTCTGAAGCAAGGCTTGGAAGGATTACTGCAGAGGTAGTGACACAACAGATAAATTTGGGAGCAGACAGACAGTGCCTGAGTTGCAGCGATGAGACATAATACACTTGCTTACTCTTGTGGATAGGTTCTGGGCACAGGCAATGGTAGCAGAGGGATGAGGGGGATGATGGAGCACTCTATCCACTATCTCACAGTAGGCAAAATCCACTCATGATAGGGCAGACAGTCAAATTCCACGTAGTTGTATACCAAAAGGAAACCTTTGGTAACTAGAGTGTTGTCAGTACCTCACTGTAGAATTTGAGAATGGAAAAGTGAGCAGCTTCTCAATACATGGGGATTGCAGTCCTCTTTTTATCTTAATTTCCCAAATCACTTTTGTCAGGCACCCAAAGCACTGAGATCTTGGTTCACTTGCTACAAAGAACATACTGTAAAGATATAGCAAGGAAGTGCCACAAGTTAAATCAAAGGCTTTGGCAGTTTAGGAAAGGGGAAAAAATATAAAATGAAGATAAATAAGCAAAAATAAAAATTCAGTGAAATAAAAATTTACATAAAGGAGAGGGGTTGTCACAGCAACGATGTGGTCACCAACCAAATACAAACTTTAACAGAAAAAGAGTGTAGAAGTATATTGCAAAAAAAGAACTGTGTAAAGAAATTTGTGGCTTGCTGTTTACCCAATCCATCAGTTTTATTGTATTGATATTAAAATACATCCATAGAATACTCCTCTTGGTAAACAACCAAGAGATCCAAGGGGAAATCTGAAGTTAAATTATTTGTAGTTGCCAAATACTACTTTTGGACAGTATATTTCTGTTTTTTTATTGCCCATAAATGGCATGTAGAGGGGGAATTTTGAATCTTAAACTGGAAGAAGTGGTGTGAGCTAATTTGGATAGTTGTGCATAACTTTGTGCAGAAGTTTGTGTCAGTGCAGTGTTGGTCATTTCATCTGAGGCATCAAATGGAGCACTTGACTCTTGACTCTCAGGGGTTACTACACAGCAAATGAGTTGTCTCCTATGAGTGTTCTGGATTGCTTTGGATATGATGAAACATTAGAAGACAAAAAAAGAGAAAAAAAATTTCATTTCAGGATGGCTGTTGCTTAATGTGAGCTGTGGTTGCCACAGAGAATAACAGCATAAGTCAGGAGAGCTCAGAGAAAGTAACTCTGAAACAGAGGTCATTATGGCAATTACTATCATTCAAATGTGTTAAGGGGTTGGAGGTTGTCTTTAGATGGTGTCTGTTTCTTTGGAGCATCTCTCTTGTGCTATCATCTTGTATAGTTTGTTTTACGTAATCGCTTCTGTGAAAATAAAATGAAATAAATATTCTAAGACTCCAGGGGGATGAATGCTGTTGTTTGGTCTCCTTTTTAACCAGGTCACAGCATCATTGTTTCTTAAACATTTTAAATTCTGATTTTTCAAAAACACTATTTTATGTTTACTTTCATATGCTTGTGCTCTCCTGTCCAATGCAATGTTGTTTATAAACTAGGATTCAATATGTTTGATAGGACTAAATATGAGAAGACAAAGAGCAACATTATTATCCTCACTAAGCACATTTAGCAATGTTCATTTTACTCACTGATCTGTGAAGCAAGCCATTTTCTGATTTGTAAGGCTGGCAGAGTCCACAGTTTTAGGTGTTTATCAGTCACAGCACTCCCTCTTATGCCAACAGGCTGTTTCTTTGATCATTTGCTAGAAGTTTCAAAATATCAGGGAAAACAGCCCAGAGGTATTTTGGTTGGATCACAATGCAGACTAAAAGCTTGTTTATTGGTGGCCCTTTAAGCAAGACATTCAAAATACACTTATGCTGGGAAAGACAGCCAGCTAAATTATATCTCTGATTTACTTACAACAAAATTAGGAGAACTTTTATATAATTTCACACAATTTAATGTTTTCAGACAGACTTTCAGCACAGAGTCTGTGTAAGGGCAGGAGTGACACCAAAGGGTCTATTTAAAAAAAAGTCTTAGACATATTTCAGTAAACAGCATCATCTCAATTGACTGATTTCTGCTGATAGTACAAATGCTGCCTTTTCTACTGGTGTATTGCTGTAGAATAATAGAATCATTAGAGTTGTAAAAGATCTCAATGATCATGTGTCCAACATTTGATTGAACACCACCATGTCACTAAGTGCCTCACTCAGTCATTTCTTGAACACTTTCAGGACAGTGGCTTCACCACTTCCCTGGGCAGCTTGTTCCAGTGCTTGACAGCTCTTTCAGATAAGAAATTCCTCCTGATGTCCAGCCTGAACCTATCCTGGTACAGCTTGAGGACATTTCCTCTTGTCCTGTTGCTGGTTTCCTGGGAGAAGAGGCTGACCCCAAAACCTTGCTGCAACCTCGCTACAACCTCCTTTCAGGCAACTGCAAAAACTCCACGAGTCTCCTTTGTGTCAGCCCTCACCAGGACAGCTATAGTGCTTGCCAGCTGTAAAGGAACATATCCAATTGTTGGATGTGTTGGATATGTCTTCTGAAAGGAGAAAAGGTTTTTCAGTCTAAATCTGAGCAGTTAGTCTGAGCAGTGGGCCCTACAAGCAAGAAGACAAACCTAATTCTTGGTTACATCTAATACAGATGGTCAAAAGAGGTGATTGTCCCACTGTACTCAGTGTCAGTGAGGCCTCACCTTGAGAATTGTGTGCAGTTCTAGACCCCAGCATTTAAGTAGAACGTAAAGGTTCTTGAATGTAACTAGAAGAGGGCATCAAATTTGGTGACTAGGCTGTAAGGCAAGTCCTGTGGAGAGTGACTGATCCTATGTTTGCCAACATATGATTTTATGTTTGGAGAAAGGGAGGCTGAGGGATGTCCACATTTCTCTCGACAGCTCCCTGAGGAGGGGAAGTGGAAAGAGAGGTGCTGATCTCTTCTCCCTGCCATCCAGTGATAGGACTTGTGGGAATGAGCCAAAGCTGCACTAGGGGAGGTTTAGTCTAGGTATCAGGAAGGACTAGGCATTTTTTTACCAATAGGGTGGTCAGATCCTGGACCAGGCTTCCTAGAGAGGTGGTCGATGCCCCAAGCCTGTCCATGTTTGAGAGGCATTTGGACAATGCAGTTAATAACATTCCATAGTTTTTGTCCAGTCCTGAAGTGGCCAGGCAGCTGGACAAGGTGATTGTTGTAGGTAACTTCCAACTGAAATAATGCATTGTATTGCATTGTATTGTACTGTATTGTGGCATATAATGTTAAATAAGAGTCCATCAAATCTGTATGCACAGAAACTTAATCTCCCCCAACTGTTCCTCATTGTTAAAATGGAATGCATAAATTTTGTTATCACTTATGTTAATAATTCCTGTATGGAGGGATTTTATTCATATCCAAGCATAGTCATAAAGATATCCAACATTAAGATCTTGATTGGAAAAATAATTTAACAGATTAGATTAGATTACACATTATAGTCTCAAACCACAGTATATAATGTAATTGTGATATAATTATTATTGACTGCTTAAAGTGATGTAAACAATTATTTAAAGAATTTGCCTCTGAGCTCCTTTCTCAAAGTGTAAATTAGCTTTCTGCCAATCATAGCACAGGAAGGCGACTTGTGTCCTGTATAACTGAAGACTGTTCTTGCCACACAGATTTCATAACAAATTTCAACATAAAAGTTCTCTTGTTCTCTATGGATAACATTGGAAAAAGCAACTGGGGACTTATACAATGCTAGTTACTTAACAGAGATTATTTTCTGTTATGTATATTTGAAATCCTCCCATCAAATACATATGTTCTGCAAAATGCATATTATAATTTACTTTCTGTTTTTTGTACTTTTTTTTAAACAGAGTAATTGCTGATCAAAATTGGAAGCATCAGTAAAGTAAATCTAATTTCAGATATTACACTGCCATAATAACTATTATTATTCTTCCTCTCTATGAAAAAAAAAATCTTTTGACTCCAATGCTGGGCTTTTAATTTATCTTCAGGAACATTTTACAAATGGTACTTTATAAACACTTCTGAATTGCAGATTACCCACCTTATTTTTCCCGAATATTTTTAATATAGTTCCATGAAAAAACTTGAGCTTCCAGAAGAGAAAATATAACAAGATTTTGTGGAAATTATTTTCCTTAGTTTCATGAGATTTTCCCACATTATAACAATGCTTCTAGTATGTAATTTTAGTCTTATTTTACAATATGTAAAATATTTAGTGCTCTGAGACAGTATCTCTTCCTTTTAAATACTTTGTCTTTAATAGCAGCTGAAGGAAGTATCTGTTTGGGGAAAGGATATGTTACTAAGCATGGAGCTGTCTGTTTCATGGTCCTTTTCAGTCCCAAAAGATTGGGCTTGAATGCAGTGAGTATTCCCATATATTATTATAAATGATGGCTTCCACTCTAAACATTTGTTTTATGAATTCTATTTAATTCAACATAGGGGCAAGAATTCTAAATCTGCTGCAGATGAAAGTTGAGCATTTGGATGCAATAGAATGAATATTATTTTTCTCTTAGTAGAGAATAATCTAATATTGCTCTTCCTAAAGGTCAATAAGATCCCTGACTGGGGAAGATAAAGATAGCTCCTGTCATGCTCTAAGGGTCATTTTATCTTTTATATATCCTTTTCCCCAGAGCAAAACGGAAAAGTCTGGGTGCCCTTGCACAGTTTGACTCTTTGCTGAGTATGAAAATGATAACATAAAATGATTTTATATATAGAAAGATTTTAGTGCATTCTTGAGGTTGGAAATCAGGCATACTGCAATATGATGATGTATTTTAACAGATGAGGCAGCTTTCAATTTGTGCAAATCTAGTCCATTGTCTATAGGTAGCAGAATTAGCCCTAGAATTTAAAAATTCTTCGATAAATCTGTTTGTATTATTTATATTTTATTTTTGTGCTAGGAAGTCATTTGCACTGGTAAGATGAATCGAAGGAATTAGCAATGCAGAGACAGACTTTCAGGGTGCAGAGAAAGGAAAGAGCTGGCAGGAGTTGTCTTTCAAGAAGTGTGATACCCCAAGCTGCACAGGGAAGCATGCTTGCAGTATCCTATGGTTTATAACAACTCTATACATCACACCTGCCACATCTGTGGCAGGTGCGAATAAAATTCAGGTAAAATATAGTCAAAGTGCTGTCTCAACAAATAAAGGCTTTGTAGACAGGACACATAAAGACAGGCAAACAGAGTAAGATGTCCAGATGTCTAGATAAACACCAGAAGTCTAAAAATAAGGTGGAGCTAAAATGGTACGGGAATAGAAAGAATCCGAAAACTGATGGGAGAAGCACCCTCTAGAGAACACCCTAACAGCAGGGCAAAATTGATTGATGAATGGCAGAGGAAGAAAGACTGATGCAAGGGAAAAAGTAAACAAGTGCTGTTAAACAAACTGGCTTTGTGAGATCCTTTCTAAGAGCTACTGTGATGGTGACAACCATGACTGTAAAAGCAACTTCTTTCTAGGAGCAAAAAACCTCTTGTAACTTCTGTAAGAATTCAGGCTTCACAAAGACATGCTAGAATTTTGGAGGAGACTGTTACAAAGAAATTAGAGGAGCAGCTGGGTTTGGGAGTTACAAGTGAAATGCAATGGTGTACTAAGTTGGGGCCTTGTCATTCAGTGTACTCATTTGTCTGGAAAAGAAGATACACAATGAGGTGACAGGTTTCCTGATAACATTTTTCTGGGTATTAAAATTCAGAGCCAGACGAAGAGAGTTAGGAAAGAGTCTCATGATATTACTGAGTGGCTGGGTGATAAAGTGGTGGGTGAATCCACTGCTGATGAATGCAAAGTAATGCACCTGGAGAAAAACAAGCCTAAGTATATATACACAGTGATAGCTTCTAAATTAGCTATTACCACTCAGAGGAGAAATTGTTGTCATGGATAATTGTATCAAAACATCTCAAAACAAAACAGTGTTCTGTACCAAACAAATAAGCAAGCTAGAAATTACTAATAAAGGATAGGGAACAAATCAGGAAACATTATTATGTTGTTGTGTACATTTATGGTGCACCCAAATCCTGAACACTATGGGTAGATCTGGTTGTCCTCATCAGCACCTCTTCAAAAAGGGTCTGGTAAAGCCAAGCAAGGGCTCAGAGAATCACCACAGTTATGTTGAAAGCTACTGAACGGATCAAGATTCTTCAACTTGGAGATGACTGAGAGCAGAAAAGAGAAAAAAAAATTCCACTGAAGAAATCACAAATGAGATTGAGAACAGGAATAAGGAACAATTAATTACCATTTCTAATAATACAAAAGGGGCCTTGAGTAAGCTGATGGACAGTGTGTTGCAAACAAATTACTGCAAGCACCATTGATGCTATTGCCACAGAATAGTCTTGACAGTTCTAAGGCAGAAGTTATAACTCAATTAGAATAATTTGTGGAAAAAGTACTATTAAGCATAAAATAGAAATTCAGTTGCTGGCTCATGACACTCCTTCACTTTTCTAGAAACTGGGAGTGTCTAGTATAATGCTTTATTTTCTCATTATGTAATGTATCCCTACTGAAAAGGATCACAGATTCACTCAGTGTGAAAAGGACCTCAGGAGGTCTCTCTCCAACCCCCTTCTCGCAGCAGGGCCAGGTATGGGATCAAACCTGGCTGTTCAGCACCTTGAAAAACCTTCAAGGATAGATCCAGCACAACCTATCTGTTCAGCTTGCTCTACTGCTGGGCTGCCCTTATGGTGAAAAGGTTTTTCCTCATATTTGGTCTCAACCTCTCCTGTTTTGATTTGAAGCCTTGATCTCATCCTCCCACCACTCACTAATGCAAAGAACTCATTTCCATCTCCTCAGCACCCTCCCCAGAGGCACAGGGGCTGCAGCTGGGTTCCCTCAAAGCCATCTCTTCTCCAGACTGAAAAAGCCCAGCTCTCTCAGTATCTCCACACTGGGTGCTCTAGCCCTCATCATCTTTGAGAACCTCCTAGCTGAACTCATTCCAGTGTAATAATTTTTATCCTTGAACTTCTTAAAGCCTCTTGCTATGCACAGAGGCCTGGGAGGCATCAATGAAATCTAAGGTAAATATGCCATTGAGGACCTTTCTCAGAGTCCAATATTCTCTGACTGGATTCATTAAGATATTTGACACGAGGAGTTAATATTCGATAATACACTTACTTATTTGAATAAATTAAAAGGGATTTAATTTGGCAGAGCCGTACAGCAATGTACTAAATTGGAATTGTAATACACTGTGCATAGTATAACACTTGCAATATATACTTGGAACATGATACAAATGTGATTCCCATTGCCTGACTGTATATGCACACCATCACAATGCTTTTTTTCTCCATTACCAGAAAGGAATATGCAGCTTGAAGCCAGAACTAGTCTGTTGCTCTCTTCAAAGTTCGTTTGGTTGTTGTTCAACTTTTGTACTCCATTTTGGACTGAAGCACATCTACACTTCCCACTTGCTGATCTGTCTAACTTGAGAAAACTTTAAAACTCTTGATTAACTCTGGGAAATTACTAACATTGGAAAAGGCATGTAGAAAATCCATTGATCACTCAACAGATTTATCTAAACTATTTACCCAATAAAAAGTCTGATCCTCTTTGTGTTAAGTTAAACTGTCTTTGCAGCAGCTGTGGTGGCTCCCTTTATTCTCCCTTGAGCTTCACAAATACATCACCTATATCCATCTCCACTGAGACTGATTCAGGTGTAGGAGTTCAGTCACTGGTCACAACTTTATCTGTGCCTACTGTCACTGTACGACCTGCTCCTTTCAGAAACACCCCCAAATCTTCTTTGTTCCAAGGTTTTTATTTCTGAAGTTTTCATTCCAAATGATCCCACTTGCCAGCTCTTTGATAATCCAAAATCAGTGCTTCAGAAAACCAGAGTCTATGCTCTGGTAGTTGCCTTCCTTACTCCCACATAATCTCCAGCTTCCTTTCATGGTCCCTACAGACAAGGCTGCCATTTAGAGTCACATCCTTAACCACTTTTCCCTCATTTCTGAATAAAAAATACAGCTGTTCACAACTCTGGCTGGCCCACCCAGTGCCTGTATCAAGGAGCAATTCTTACTTTCCAGAAATTCCCTGGCCTGTTTGCATACTGCTGTTTTGTCTTTCAGTGGGTGTCAGGGAGGTTAAAGCCCCTGTTAAGGAATAATCTATGGTCTGTAGACCTCCTGGAGTTTTTTTATTTTTTTTTTTTAAATGAGAAACATCATCCACTTTCTCAGCTGTACTGTGTCCGCAGCACAGTCTCACCATGATGACACCTTCACTGACTTCTCTGCTTCTGACCCTCGAATTCTTGCCAAGCCTGTTGCCCATCTCCACATCTGAGTTGCTGCTTCACTGAGGGACACTTTCCTTCTCCCCTGAGAGCTATCCCATCACAATTTGGTTATTCCTGCAATGCCATAGTCTTCTGACCATATGTGGTGCTTCTGTTCCTACTTCCCTTTTGTGTACTTACACTTGAGGTGGGTGTCTCTTAATCTTTTTTTATCATTCTTGTTATTCCATCACTCTGAATCTTTTGCATTCCAAGCAAATAATTTCACTGATTTATCCACTAACACAGAATATGAACTACAGAGACCTTTCATATATTCTAGGAAGACAATATGTATATTCTTACATCATTCACCATGACTAACTACTTTTTTCTTTTTTCTCTATGAGACCATATCTCCTGCTTCATGCCCTTCTCCCTGATTTGTTAGCCTTAGAAATGTGCTCAAATCAGAATGCATGCTAAGGCTGAAAATGATTCGTATTTATTTCATAAATTCAGATTTGGGCCAAATACAGCCTAACCCTCACTTTACTCCATAAAGAGCATATTGTACATTATATAAACTGTTCATATTTAATCATACGTTGCATTTTATAACCACAGTGAGTAAAGCATCTATCTACAGAAAGTGTTATAAACCAGATTAAATATGTAATTGCAATACTAAATAAATCAAGGATTCTTTTGAAATAATAATCTATCTCTGAGTGAGGTTTAGGGGGAGATTGGGTTGCCTAATGCACTGAAGCACAGATTAGCTGGTAGCTAGAATTAAAAATACCTCATACAGTAGCTATGCAGAAGAACTATAAAATATTCTAGTCAAAGGAAATAGAAACATATGATCTTTTATGGTATTCACTGAATATTTATTGAAAACGTGCTTCTTTTCCCCTACTAAGGTCACGCAAAAGAGAAGTTTCAGCAAAATGTACTTTTTCTCTATTTTCCTGTTCTGTGAAAATTGCTAACAATGCAAACCATATCTCATGGCAGGCCTGTTGGTTCAAAAAATTTGTCACAGTCTGACTCCTCCCAAGAAGAGAAAATCAGATTATGGTGACTAATGAATGAAACTCAGTATTGGTGCATAAGGTTCTATTCTGCAGCTCAGAAAGCACATATTACGTGATATTTTAAAGACAGCTTAATGGTGGTGAAAGTTGCTGTCAGAAAAGGAATGGAGCACAGGTGTTGCATGGCAAACAGCTGGACCCATGTCTCAGGTCTAGCTGTATCCAGGGATGACAGCTCCATTAGGGAACAGGGAAGGTATTCATGTGCGTGTGCAATCTTTGTTTCCCATTGGGCAGAGTTGGTTTTTTTGTTTTATGTAATGCACTGAGAAGAGAGAATTCCATATCTTTATGCAGTGCAAAGTCCTCTCTGTACTTCATGACCCAATTTCACAGATGGGTGACCTGCTCCTTCTCAGCCTTAGCCTGTTGTGTGGGGAACAGTGAGAAGGGTAAAGGCTTTAGTTAGATGCTGTGCCACCTTGTAGGATCTTACAGCCTGGAATACTATCCCTTCTTATCACACTATTCAAGATGCTCTGGGCTCACTTCTTACTACCCTACCCATCATGAACTGAAGCAGGAAAACTTGAGAGGTGCTGCTAATAGGTCTGGTAAAGTTAGTAACAGGGTTAACTGGTGACAGAAGTGGGTAATTTTGTCCCAAAGGAAAACAAAGATTTCTTGCAGCTCTGCATATAGTCTTAAGCAAATTCCTTGCACACAAAGGTTTCTGCTAGTACAGATATGGGATACACAGTCTTTAAAAACCCAACTAGGTCAGTTGAATGGGCAAAGTGACTAACAACACATGCAGATATTTATTCCCTGCTGCACTGGGTCTGTCTGGGATGGAGTCACTTTCCCCCATTGCAGTATCTATAGTGCTGCACTTTGTACTTGTAACCAGAAAGCTGTTGGTAAGAGAGCAGTGTTTTGGCTACTGCTGAGCAGTGATGCCCCAGCATCAAGGTTGTCTCTCCACGTTCACCTCCCTTCAAAAGGCCAGTTGGCTGTGCATGGGCAAGAGATTCAGAGGAGAAATAGTCAGGACAGCTGACCCAAGCTGACCAAAGGGATATTCCATACCATATGATGTTTGCTCAACAATAAAATCTAAGAGAAAGGAGAAGGGGAGGAGACATTTTTTATTAAGGCCTTCTGAAGTAACTGCTATGCATACTGGAGCCCTACTTCCTGGGAAGTGACTGAACATTGTCTCCTAATGGGAAGTAAAAAACAAATATTTTTGTTTTCCTTTGTTTTTCTTTATTAAACTGCTTTTTCTCTTGGTCCATCGAATAGCTTTCTTCCCCCCCCAACCTTATTGTCTCCTCTCCCATGCTGCTGAGAAGATAGAGAGGCTTGGTGGGCCAGACAAGGTCAATCCACCACATCTGAGCTCAATATGGAAAGGAAGCAGCTTAGATTGAATTTTCACCTTGCCCCACAGCTGCTTTATGTTTTTTTATCCTTTGCTTGGTTGGGGCAGAGGTGATGGTGAATTGAATAATTATTTCTGTAATTCTTTCTTCTGGATAAGAACTTTTAAAGATGGATAATTGGAGCCCAGGAAGGTGCCTCTGTTAAGTCTGAGCACCAAAGCTACTGGAAGCTTCCTGAGACAGCTGGTGCTACTGGACCTTCTGTCAGGCTACAGCTGAAGGTTGTCCCACTGCTCTCAGGGAAGTGCCAGTCTTTGGTCATCTGCTACTGAGCTGCAATGCGTTCTATTTCACCTCTGCACAGTAAATTCAGAATACTGGCAGGTGAACTTGGCCCTGAATGCAGGAACATCAGGTGCTGGAGCTCTGGCTAGGGCCTCTCAACACTGCCAACATTCCTCAAAAATACTTGGCCAATAGGAAGAACATATCCCAGGCAGCTCCCAAGACATCCCTTTGCTAATATGGGAGTAACAGAAGGAAAGAGTTGTTTTTAAAATAAATGACAAAAGTCAGCTTAAGAGTTTGGGACCTGTAGAAAGCATATTGGAGGCAAATAAATTGTAGAATCAAAGCTCAGTGAATCTAGGTGAGGATTTATTGTACTATTTTGATAAATTAATTATCCTAGACAGGTCTGAAAATTTAGACCTGGACTATGAAAATCCTTTAATTTGTTATTTCTAAGGCTTTCTGAATATAGAACAAATATGACATACACAAATATAATGAAAACTTCTCTTAACTCTCTTTCCTTTCTGTTAAAACATTTTCTATTAGTCAGAATACAGAAATTGTGACACGGAAAGTATAACATATGATGGATATTATGGTAAAAGCATAAAGGGAAAATGCTATGACTTTGAAATCACATTCTTTAGCCTTCAGTGTGGACCTCCCTGATGTTGTTCCATGATGTGGCCATCATAATGTGCATGTTCTTATATGCTCTTGATATGCTACCTTTATGCATAATTCATGTTTCATGATTGCTTATTTAGAAAACTATGCTGAGCCTAATTAAGGCCTTAATAATGCCATAGAAAAATGAAAATTTGGAGATGTCCAGAAAGCAGAATTTTCAACTTGGTGGGATACTCTGAGATTTTGTTCACAAGACTGTTCACAAACAGGTCAAAAAGACTTCCTTTTTGGGAATGGAAATGCTGATCCCTTTGATTTTGGAGTCAGTTCTCATACTGCTGAAACAATTTCCTTCAATGTTGTAAACCTTTTTGTGCTATTTTACAAAAGAATATTGTTAAATATAATGTACAATACAATACAGGATGAATATCATATGAGAGACAAAACATGAAACTTTAAACTGGGCAATTAATTTTAACTTTGCTTTGATTTAATTATTGCTATTAAATTTGAGTGAACCCGGTTAAACCCCAGGAGATTTCCAGTCACTTGCATGGTACTCTCTTGTGGAAATGGCTCTGTTTAAAGTTTTTTGCTAGCTCTAATCACTGAAAGTTACCTCTCTTTCTGCATTACAGTCTAGGGAAATGACCTTATTTTTCTTTTTCTCTTGACAGTCCTGAAACAGCTGACAGCAGAAATGACAAAGGCACTGACAGAAAAGTTATTTTTTTCTTCTTCATTTTGATGTTATGGATCGATGTCCATTCCACCAGCAGCCTCCAAACCATAGATCACAGAGCGCGTGACTTCCAAGTCAACAAGAGACATTTACAGGTTAGCAAATGTGTTCATTTCCCTTTGGCAATTCAGTGGGGATTCTAGCCATCTGATTCAGAGAAGCACATATGGTAAATACTTAATGGAATATAAATCTTGAGAGCACACCTTGAAATTAAATGAGATTTTCAATGGGGCTCACACTCCTGTTTTACAAAGGTCCTTTTGAGAATTATATTTCTTGTAAGGCTCTGACAGTTATTTATGATCTTGGGCATACATATACTCAAACGTTTAACCTATCCCATCTGTGTTAAATCTAGTTTTATATCAGGATACCAATGTTAACTGCTCACTGACCTACAGAAATAATTAAATTGCCTTTATTCTTCCTAGATTTTATTACCTGACCTTATTACAGACAAAAGGATAGGTATGAAGATGTATTTTTTATTATTTTTGTAGCATTACTGTATGCCTTAAAAATATTTTAAAAATTGCTAGACTATATTTACACTGTCCTTAATACCACTGAGCCACAAGGAATGAATCCTGGAAGATAATTTTTATGGATTCACTTCAGCCATGCAGCATATCTCAGGTTTTTATATTTCCTTAATATATTCTAAAAGTGCATTTGAAACTTTTAGAGACTGGGAAGTGCCAAAAGGCCCTTTCTTCTTATAGGTTTGAATTAGTTTAGCCAGTGAAGATGCCCAGACTGATATGGTTAAAAAATAATCCAGACCAGTAGAGGATAAAAGCAGAGTAAAGATGGCTTTCCTTTTTGACATTGGAGTTGTGGAAACAGGACCAAAATTTCATTCAGTTGCTAGGGCACAAAACTCAACTTTTCAGGCAGCTACTTGCTTCTCAGATGTCAGTCTTGGGCAAGGTAATTGTGCTCCCCATGCTGTTTGCTGCTGTTGTCTTCTTGGAAGTTGCTGCCCCCACAATGTGGCAGCAGAGTGGTTAATGTATAGGCTTCCTGATATGACTCTGGCAAAACCAGGTAGATTAGCTAAAACTTCTGGTTATGGGGAGGGGAGGGGGGTTGTGTGTTTGTTGGTTTTGTTTGTTTTTCCCCCTGTAGTTTTGCTTTAAATTATACCAGAGATAATGTGCTTCCTTAATAGACATCTGTATGAAAAATGTCTGGATCCCAACTTGTTTTGGGCATTGAGAAAGATAAAACAGCAAGGAATTTTTATACAATGCAAAATCACTCTATTGCATTTAATAGGTGCAACATTAGAAACCATCTCCTTGTTTGATGACTTTGTGTGTCATCAAATGAGTACAACACTCTGTGTGGCATATTTATGTCTGAGGATAACCTAGCATGTACTTAAAGAAAAACATTTTTGTTTTTAACAACTTTTGAAGGCTATTTTCACCGTAGACTGAGACAAAAATAAAAAAGATATGTTGCCAGTCAGGACTGACATTTCTACCAGTACAGGGTGAAGATCTGAACCCAGGTCTGTTTTCTGAGCAGAATCAAATATTTTTTCTTCTTAATCACTCTGCATTTAGATGAGCAGGAACTCAGAACATATGCTGCCAGTGTCATCAGTTCAGCATCTGGTATTACTGAATACTGTGGGCTCTATCAAGTGTTTAAACTTTGATTTTTTAAACCAGCTGCATTGAAGGAATCATGCCTGATAAAACACCTGAGAATAACATTATGACAGAATATTTCCAGTCTTCCCAGTACAAATATATGGAAATCATTATAAAGAATTAAATAAGACACAATTTTTGACCTATTTATTTATTCTTGCACTGTACCCTCAGCAGGCTCCTAGCTACTGAGAAACAATTTTTCTTTCCTATATCCTACTCATTCTTTAGATAAACTACTAAGTTCTCTTTCTGAAATGAATGTGAGCATTGGTTGTTAGATCAAAATAAGCAAAATAAATAAGCTCATCCAGAACTTAATGTTCCTCTAGGTTTTTTATGCTTAAACTCTATATAAATTAATACATATTCCCTGGCCTGGAAAGAGAAGACTCTTAGCATGCTTGTTGGGCATTCCCATTGGATGCTGAAATATGGGTTCAGATCAGAGAAAATAAAACAACGACAGCCTGATATCTAAGTGATACTACTAGTTGACTGTTGTTTTGGGGATATGTGTCTTTGCAACACTGTTTTTTAAACTGTTACATTTTGAGACATATTCCCTAATTAAATATATCTTGATAGTTTCCTCCAGAAAGAATCAAATTGCATAAATTAGCATTTGTATTAAAAACAATGGCACTGAACAATTCCCAGCAAAATAAATCTCTAATTAATTCAGTTACAAATGAGGACAAAATAAACATTCCATGTTTGTAGTAGAGTGTTTCTTCACCACCTGAATAATACATTTCTATGAGAAATTACTTTTTCCACTGTCTTAAATGAAATGTTTTTAAATTCCACACTTTTGCTACTTCTTTTTGCATCTTTATCAATTGTGCAAATGCATCCCTTTGCAAATTACAATCCTTTTAACTCTTCTTTTACTCCCATGGGAGAGTTCATTTTTAAAGCAGAGGTAGGATCATATGAGAACAGCAGAAGAAAGACATTCTCTCTACAAACCTATAACTTTTGATCCACTTGTTTTACTAAATGTGGTAATATAACCCTTTAGCTTGTCATTCTGATCACAGTTAAGATGGTGTTTGCTGCTAGCATACTGAGGCTGTCTTGGTTTTTTTCAGTGACTGACTTAAAAAAGTCAGGAAAATTACTTTTAATTAACCCTGTTGTTTTATTTAATATTTCACCTTGAATAGTTTCTAAGACCTCTTCTAACCTTGCTTCCCAGAAATTCTCCTCCTTTTTTAATTTTATTGAAGAACGATTTTAAAATGAAATTAAATATTTTTTTATTTTTAAAAACCCTTTTAGACCTTTCTTCAACTTCCTTCCAGTTTGTGCTTGCTTTAACGGTGGATTTTTAATAAAACTAAATGTATTTTTCAAATAGAGGTCTAAGAATGATAACTACAGTACTTCTTTAGGTTCATGTGATCTAATTTCATGTGAGAATATATGGCTTAGCTTAGTCACATTTTCACACTGAATTCCAGGAGGACAGTGTTCTTAAAAATTAAATGTCTAATATGAAAATCTTACCATACTACCTTACTGCTTTTAATTCAATAACTATTTGCAACATAAATATTTTTTAAAAATTCATAGTTTCTGAAGAGTTACTTACTGTGCCAGATTTTTCTTGATCAATTCTAGATGCTTTTAGAGGACAGTTTGGAGATACATATAGGCTCATTCTCAATTTTGGATGACTTTTATGTATTTCTTGACAGTGCAAATTATAATATTGTAGGAATATTTTCTTAAGGGCTTCTTCTATATTGTTTCCAAAATGTTAAGGAAAAAATGTTGCACCTTATCTTTTCAAAAGGTGATTTAATTTTTGAACAATTACACCTGTGTTTTTTGGATTCTCATTCTGATTTTTATTTCCAATTTATAATACTTTTGCATAAAATGCACAGATGAAACTTACAGGGAAAATTAAAAGAGAATAAGAAAATAATAAATATGTCTCTGTACACAAATTCAACATTATTAACTACAGGGAAGAAGATATAGTGAAGAGATAGTTGATCTATGCAATTTCAAAAGTGAATACCAACATATCTGTATAAACTGAAGTGATGACAGCAGCAGTCAGAAAGGTGTAGAGCGAGAAAACATAACATTTAATATTGCAAGATTGCAGCCATATGACTGCAATCACAGGGACAGGCAACTTAGTTCCATAAAACCCTCTACTGCAACACAATCTCTAAAACAGATCGATTGGAAACTCAGACAGGGAAAGCCTCTGACTAATCAGTCAGTTAAACAAAAGAAAACAACTTTGCTTTGCTCATGTTTGTACCCTTTTATATTTGCATTTCGAAGTAAGAAATGGTAAAAGATTTACTAAGCTCTTGTGCAGGCTTTTGGTAGTTTATTTTTTTTTAATGTAATCTAGTTTTAAAGAAATATCTGTTCCAGAAATGCTATTAGAGGGATACTTTGTGAAATTTACGACTAATCATAAATAATTAGCACAGCTGAAAGAGTGAAGATCATGTAATCAATATGTGAAGAAAACTCCACCCAGTTTATTAAAAATCAAGAAAATCTGCAAAAGTGAATTTGAAGAAATGATGATCTATTCATGGATGTTCAGGGACAAAGAACAGAGATAAACTTCCTCATATAAATTATTCATGATCAATTATTTGCTCAGCTTCAGTCTGAGTACATCTTGTGACAAAATTAGATTTTAATCACATATTTCTTTAGACCCCAAATGCGGCATTCAGCATTCAGGGATAGTAAAATCTTTGGCTTCTCAGAGATTAGAGGCTGATTCTGCAGCACTGAAGTCACTGGGACTATTTTTAACAGATTTCAGTTAGACTAGGGTCAAACTACTGGGACTTCATGGTTCACTCACTGTGTTCCACTATATTTGCACCAGTATAATTTTTATTTTTCCTCCACTTGAGTTTCTCATGTTTTAAAGGAGAGGGTGCACAAGAAACAAGGGCACTGAAACCATAAAGGGGAAAACTTTTCCTTTTGCTGGGACAGTGTGAATATGCTTCAAAGTAGCTGCTATGGGACTGTGTTTTAGATTCACACTGAAAATGGTGTTGATAATACACAGATGTTATTGCTAAGCAGTGCTTACACAGAGCCAAGGCCTGTCTGTTTCTTGTACCGCCCCTGCAACGAGGGGGCTGTAGGTAGACAAAAGCTGGGAGGGGACACAGCCAGGACAGCTGTTCCAAACTGATAAGTAAGGATTATGTATAACTGATAAAGGGAAATACCATAATGTAAGGCATCATGCTCAGTATGTAAGGAGGGGGAGGGGGGGATGGAAATAAGAAGGGGTGAACATTTTGAGTGGTAGCATTTGTCTTCCTGAATCACCATTATGTTAGCCAGGGCCCTGCTCTCCTATGGATGGCTGAACACATGCCTGCCCTTGGGAAGCAGTAAATTATTTCCTTATTTTGCTTTGCTTCTGTGTGCAACTTTTGCTTTACCTATTAAAGTGTCTTTATCTCAGTCCATGAGTTTTCTCACTTTTATCCTTCCAGTTCTCTCTCCCATGCCATTGCTGAGGGAGTGAATGAACAGCTGTGTGCAGCTGAGTTGCTGGCTGGGCTTAAACAATTAGCTGCACTGCTTATTTTTCAGCTGGTTTACAACATCAACTGCATGGGCAGGTTCTTCAGCATTCATAAGTTAATGACACACCCTTGACTATTGTAAGGTGATAGTAGTTTTCATGAGTTCATGTTCTGAGATCAACCATTATTTTCTTGATTTCTTACTTTTTTGTCATTTAAGTATATTTGACTGAAGAGGAAGTCAAATTGGTCAGTGGAATCTCATAATATCACCTTTCTTCCTAATTTGGAGAAGAGTAGCCAATTGCAATGGATTTGATGGGCTTTAATTCAAATGTCCCTTCCAAGACCTTGATGATGAATAGTGAAGCTGGGAGGGCTAATCCAAGGACTGGTTTATACCTGGCCAGTGTATCTGGCCTCTTACTGTGCACTGTGCACTTTTCTGTTGCTCTTTTCCAATTCAGGCAGAAATAAGAAGTAAGGAAATCCAAATTTAGGTAGATCTGCAACTGAAGATTTGCCTTAAAGTGAACTCTTAAAAGAGTTGCATTACTTAGTTTTGAGCCCAAAGGAGAACTATAACATCTGGTGTGCTCGATGCTCTCAGTGAGTGACTGTTTCATATTTTGCATTTTTCTCAAGGCTTGTTTACTAGATAATATTAAATTCTTGCTTTAACAATGGTTGCTAATTTGTTCAGGAGCTATTCTGTGATACACATTATGAGACTGTTCAGAGATCAGTTTCTTAATTTTCACAAAATATCTCAATATTGAAAGCCTGGCATTATCCCAATTTATAAGTGCTGAACTGAAGCATGTTAGAATTGTTCCTAATGATTAGCCACTAATTTTAGCAGATCCACTTTGTGTTATCTCTTTGTTCATTTTACAGAGTTCTGAGTGTGGTGTGATCCTTTTCCTGCTCAGACCGTGCTTTGCCTCCTGCAGATTGAAGGTGCGCTCAAAACTTCAGCAAGTCGGAATCCAAATCCAAAGCTGAAAAAGCAAATATAGGTTGAAATTATTTTCAACTTTGCTCTTTAGGGCATCTAACCTGAACTAACTGTTAAAGCTGCATCTTTCTCCATCTAATGGAGTGACAGGCAGCTCAAGAGAGCCATTGCCCTCACGTGTTACAAAAAGACCTTTAGAACAGGATAAACTGCCTTCTGTAGATGTCCCTCCACACTGGCAGAGAAAACCTGCCCTGTTTGTAGGTAAGATGAATATCAGTCTTTGGGAGGGCCAAGGACAGAGGTCTAAAAGTTAGGTGTTTGGTTGAAATTAGTTTGCTGTGATTAGGAATGACAAGAACTTCCGGAGGTGATTTCTGCCATTTAAAGTCCTTGGAGGGATTTGAAGAATCCCCCTCTAAAAATGCCTGTCTCCTTCTGCTAACTACATACACTTAAAACAACTATATTTAAGGAAGATGGAATCAAATATTTACTGATGTAGTGATTTACTTATCAGTCAGGAATTCTGACAAAGAAATAAAATGCATCCCTTCCTTCCCAGCACAGTACAGCTTGGAGAACTTTCTTTCTTATTCAACCTTCACTGCAGCAGTTACTAAATTCAGAGTGCTTATGCTGCCCACCACAATTTTAGGGTTTGCATGTGTGTAGAATTTCCTGAGCTGTATTTTAAAAACACACAAAAAAACACCAGACCAGAAAACCATATAAGTTTTTTTGGAAGGAATGTGTAGGGTTTTGTGTTTGGTTTTTTTTGGTTTTTTTTGTTTGTTTTTTTCTTTTGTTTTTGTTTCTTTGTTTGTTTTGTTTGGCTTTGTTTTGTTTGAATCCAGTTGTTTGTCACTGTAATGCTCTATGATGAGCATTGCCTGAAGAGTAACACCTCACAGACAGGTGTTAGGGACTGGAAAAAAAAAGCCCAGGAATTTCTTCTGTTTAATACTAGCACAAATTAAGTAGATTCTTTAATTTCCACATTGGTATTAAATAATTATTTGTATCTCTATTGTCTACTTTGTATGTTGTAACTACCAACTTTTACTTGCATTTAACCTGGCTTACCTTGAGGATGATTTCAAACTATTTTGACAAAGCAAGAGACAGACTCTCATAAAGGGTGGTAATCTATGAATTTATGAATTTATTTCTTCAAGGCAATCTAGGCATATTCTGCAGGGTATAAAATGTATAACAGGAAGTGCTGCAGGGGAATTTTTAGAGATCACGGAGAGAGCTTGCGTCAGAAAAGTCAGAAGGAAAAATGGCACAGTTCCCTTTGATCATGCAGGAAGCTATTCAGGAGAATTTCTGAATTGTAATGGTTCCCCCAGGGAATTTGTTACATTGGCATGGTGGTGAGTACAGCTATGGTTCCACAATATTTCACATTCACCTCACTCACCCAGAGGAGAATATAAGCATTTGTATCACAGAAGTAAATTGCTACCCCTCTTCTATAGTACCCATATAGGACAACCTTATCATGTTCTGGTTCAATGATTCCTTCACTGATTTCAGTCACAAATTTATTAAATATCACACTTTTATTAAATTGTCTGTAAAAGAGTCCTATATTAACAGCATCCTAAACAACATTCTGAAATGTGTTTTACTGAAACTTATCAGAGGGTGTGATGCTTTAGACGGTCCTGTCACTGTGTGTCAGCATTCAGAGAGACTTTTATCATATTTACATGTTAACTTGGCTCTTCAGTTACTGTTGACTCCCTTTCTCTGTCCCTAGTTCCTTGATGCTGGCCTGCCCAGTTCCACACTCTGCTGGAGCACCTCACATCAATCCAGCTTTAATGATCACCACTCCTGGTGTCCTCACCATGTCCCAGTGACTCCTCCTGTCACCCAGCTTCCCTTCCCACCAGCATCAGCTCCTCAACTGACCTTTTCCTCCTTGCTACCTGCTTCGTTCCCCCTGGACTGGTTCAAAAGGACATCACACTTCAAAAATGTGAGGATTTTAAGTATAGAAGACAATTTGGGTTATTTCAGAGTTTACCTGTCTCCCACTACCCTTTAGTCTGTATACATTTAGATACAATGGTGAGGAAAGATTTCAAAGTAGAGGGATAATAAAACTAATCTAAATTAGTTAAAACTAGTCTAAAATTAGTTAGAACTAATAAAAAATATTTGAAGTGCATAAGGAAAGCTGTTTTTCTTCATTTTGTTTCTGAGGCACAGGCCAATTCCTGGCATAATCCTCTTCTGATCCTTGTATTTAGTGATTTATTTTCCTAGGAATAGTTGGATGTGGTCAGAAACCAAATGGGTCCTTGCAAGATAATGAAGCAGGGTCCTGTTGACTCTTGAGAGACCCCTCTTTGAGCTGACCAACACAGTGAGAGAGGAGAATTAACCCTTTCTTGTGACTGGTATGCTCTCAGCAATAGAAATGCCTGTAGTGTCCCAGCAGTCTCTCTTTTCAATGCAGACATAAGTTTATCTTATATTACTGAAATACAAGAATCAGAAAGAAGGTGCATGTTTAGGGAGCAATAACATGCTTTGAATACCTGCTACCTCCAACCTGAAATATCCAACAACACTCTGATTTAGCTTTGCAGTGCTATCTTTATGGCTTCCATTTTGCAATTCTCTTTTAGAGGTTTGTAAGACCCTGCCACAAACTACTGAAATTGTACAATCAAAAGATGTATTGCACCAAACTGTGATACAGACAGTGGAAGAAGAGAAGACTCGCTTAAACCAAGGCTTCTACCACTGAAATTGTCTTGGTTTAAGACAATTTACAGGGCAGACACTCCAATATGGGTTTCCTCTCCTTTTAGTTTTAACTGCTCCCTTTTCACCAATAGGGAGAGACATGTGCGAGAAGTTATAAGTGGAAAAATAACAGTTTACTGAAAAAATGAAACAGCAAAAGTCAATATAACAGGAATAAGCACTAGATACAACAGTGCTGACACCTATGGACTACCTGGGAACAAAGAACACAAGATAGCAGATAAGCCCCCTTCTCCTGACCATGTGGTGGACAGAGAAGAACAGAGAGAGAGAACAGAGGGGGGAAAAAAATCAAGTGAGCAACTGAACCTCTGCAGTGACAGAATCTCCCTCTTCCCCCAAACAACAACGAAAAGGCAACAAGGACAAAACAAAAACCAGTCAAATGCCCCTCAAGCCATTTGCTCTCCTGGCAGTGGCAGTTCCATTGACAATGGCAGCTGGAACTCGGGCAATGAGAGGAGCCAGCAGAGTTAATTTCTCTACTTTCTTGGTGGGCTGGACCCAGTTGGTGTCAGCACTGCAGTTCTGAGTTGGCACCACATTGCAGGGAAAAAGAAGTAGTCCGGCTGGGCACTGAGAACAGGAGACCCTACCCCCAGTCCTGGCTGGCTTGTTTACAGAATTTGAATGCACACTTTCTTCGCATCAAGGTAAACAAAGAAAATTTATATCTGCTGGTAAATCCATATATATAAGCATTTTATGACACGAAACTTCCTAAATATTCCTTATAATTACTTAGAAACAACTGATTGTTGTTTTGACTAGCTCTTGATAAGGAGCAGAAAAGACAGCAAATAAGCATAACTGAAGTTGGTAACATTGTGAGACACTGTTTGCTGCAATCTAGGGATGCTAAGAACAAGCAAGCAGTAAGCCAAATAAATTAAGAAGTCAAAAAGTTTTGTCCAAAACCAGAAAGAATTCAGAGTAGAGAAAAAAAACCTGAGCAAAACCAGAGATCAAGAATGACTTTTCTTTATATCACCTAAGCTTTTTCCCACTGATTCTCAAGTTTTACTGATATGCTTTTCTCATACAACTTTAATGCTTGCTTCTTGTCCGAAGTGAGTCCCCAAGTCAAGACTGCTTTGTTGAGAAAATCCTTGCATCAACCTTCAGATGTACAAATCTGAAATCCATTATTTCGAATGCATCAATAAAATTTCTGATTGTAAATGCAGAGCCTACAAGCAAAAGCTTGTAGGTACCCTAGGTATCTGGGGCACGAGCAGGAAGATTATTTTCTCACTTTATTAATTCTGTGCTGGCAAGCCTTGTGATTTTTTTTTTCTGTGTTTCATAACTGTTGTGAGTTTTCAAAAAGCCCAATCTCAGGAGTCTTACTGTTTGCAAACCCTCAGATTTCCTTTAAGTGCATTTTTCAAACAAGTTCCAGTCATCAGAACTGCAGGGAAAAAAACAATAACAAAGCCTAAAAAATTGTAAGAGAGAACTTTTGGCATTCAAAACACTAAATGGCATGTTCTCAATGTATTGTGGTTTTATTTCATTATTTTCATACTAAGACTTTGAAAAGACAGTGTTGGAGATACCAAAGGTTTGCTTTACTGACAGTAAAAATGAAAGATTGTAAGTGTTGGTGTGATTTAGAGAAATCTTAGCATAAGGCCATCTTGTACACATTGACTATGGGATTACTAGGTGAAAAATTTTTTCATTTTCTTCAATTTTTTTTTCTCTGTAGAGAATAATAAGGAGCATTAATAGTTTATAATACCATTCTTCCAGAACTGGAAGCTCAGAATAAGGGAGTCTCACTTCCACCAGTCTGAGATTGACTTGAATGTCTACTTTGACAATATCCACACCTACCTTTTTATTCTGTCTCCTTATAAACTTTGCTTCTGTGCTTGCTGTCTTTCTTGACTTTGCCTGTATAGCCATTTGCTCCACATTCTCTTTTCCCCAGAACTGCTTTAATTTGATGATTGCAATCACTGTGTGTAGACATTAAGCTTTTTTGTCACTTTCTAAACTTCGTCAATTTTTTTTAATAGAAAGGCAAAGTTTTTGATTCCCGGGCAATTGTGGCTAAGCTCTGAACATTGCTTGAGGCAGAAACTGGATATGAAATAGTTTCTGCTCTTGTGTCCTTGCAATGCTTAGGGGACAAAGTGACACAAAAACAATGAATGCCCTACCTGTTCATCTGTATGACAGGATTTGGCTTAGATAACAGATAAATGCTCTGGTCTCAGTCTCAAGCGAACATTGTCAAATTAACAGAAGCCAATATATCAGCTGTCAGCTTAGTCTTTGTTCCAACAAATGACAGATATGAACAGCTACTCATATTTTTTTCACACCCCAAGAGCATTTGATGACACAATGTTCATACACAATGAGAAGCAGTGTACCACTGGGAATAGTTTCCTCTGTGCAAAACCTGTCACAGCCATGAGAAGCCTTTACTGATGTGGCTACACAGTTGCATGAATGAGATATGGGTGCCTTGAGAGCTGAGCACAGCTTGAGAGAAGTCCAGTGTGAAAAAGATTCTGCTCTTTTTTCTCGTGACACTTGATGTACTTCACTTGCAAGAATATGCTTTGAGTGGTGCAAAAAGTTCTGCCCCCTTTGGTCATTAAAGAAGCTGTGATACTTTATAAAGTGACTTCACAAAGAATGGGAATTTGTGGCCTTGTATTCTGAGAAAATCCATTTGGAAGACTACTCTGGTAGTTTTAATTGTCCATAACATCCAGCTTTATTTCTGCCCTTAATTATTCTTTATTGCTCTTCAACACTGCTAACTTCCATATTCTTATTCAGAAGTATCTCTGTTTCACTGGTGGGTGAAGTGATTGCCTTATATATTAAGGGTATTTATTATGTCTTTCTCTAGTAGATTAAAGAATCCATTAAAAGCCAATATTTTCTTGCCAGGAAGATATTATAAACTATCATGAAGCCACTTTTCAATCTTTTCTTTATAAATGACAGTGATTCCTTTAAGTCCCTTGTTAAGGCCTTTTCTTCAGCGATTGAGTTATTGCAACAGCTCTTTTGTATAGGCTTTCAGATTTCCCAATACCTTTTTAACAGAAGGAATACAACAGAACCATGTTTTAAGAAGTCAATCACAACAGCTGCTATGTCACCCTATATATGGTTTTATCAAGTTAGCCCCAGTAAATCATACAATGATAAAATAATTCCTCAAATCCCAGTTCATACTTGAGCTTTTTCTGCCACTGTGTTGCATGTAGGTTCATGTTCAGATGTTAATTTGTAGTAATTAGTACCTAATAAACACTAATAATTGTTTTAGAAGTCTTATCTTCCAGGGAATAATGTCTTATTCTGTAGATACGGCCAGCATTCCTCATTTCTCGGTACATATTTTGCATTCCTCTTTAACATGGAAGGTGGGGGCTTGCTGAGAAACTGATTCCTCTGCATAATTGATTGCCCTTATTAGTTTGCCACTCTGCAGCCTGTGTGTCAGCCACACATGATGTGAATTGTAGTTTTACCAATGCATACAGGTGAAAATATTAGTTCCACATGTCAATTAATGTGTACCTCCACTAGTACTGTATCTATTTAATCATGATTACTCACCCACAAATTCTTAATGAAATATATCTGCAAGATACGTCTTAATTAATTTAGAATGTATGTGGATGATAGTCTATAGTTTTAATTTTCTAATCAAAATGTTATGAGGTTCTAAAACAAGTATCTTAAGTCTATATCTTTCAGTTTCTGGACTTTTAATTTAACCAAATAATGAAGTAATATTTGTCTGATAAATAAAACCATATTAACAAAAACTAATGATAATACAATGGTTATTAAACAAAAGTATCTTCCAAAGTATATCACCCAAAAATCATGGTCAACGTGAACAGCACAATTCTCAGTAACAGCCGTATATCCTGAAACACCAAATAAGTACTACCAGCAAATATAGACTGTGCACAAAGGTAAATCTATCCTTGAGGAAACTTCAGCTCTGACAGGATGAAATGAGATTAAAGATAGACAGAAGGAGATAGATTGACAAGACTGAATTAAACCTTTTGCTTCAAACACTCAAGGGTTTCTAAGATTCAGGTGCCAGTAGCATTTATAAGACCTTACTAACCAATGCCTAAACCTGTAAAAGTCCATAGCTGCAAAAAAGCTGATCCCCAAAGGGATTTATCCTGCTGGCTTGTAATTAACTGAAAATAATAGAAGAGGTAACTGCTTCAGATTCAGGACCTTAAAAACCTCTCTGAGTCTTGGTCCCAATATTTACATTTCAGTGACTATATCGGTACATCACTAAACAAACTGGAACACTGCTGAGTATCTCAAGGTCTGTCCCACTCCTGTGCGTAAGACAAACTTGTGTAATGAGCATTTCTTATGCTCATTGGAAATTCCAGGCAAAGACCCAACCCTCTCAAAACAGTGACAAGAAATTAATGATGCAGTGCAGCAATGTAGAAAAGACAGATTTAATTAATTCTGACTTTGGAGTGTTTTATTTTCTACAAAATTTTAAGTGGCAGTTCCAATGCTGGTTTGAACTTGAGGCTGCCAAAGGAATTCCATATTGCAGGCTATAAGGTTGTTCTCAGACTTCCTGTTTCCACCAAAAATTAATTATTTTCTGTATTAGAAGCACTTCAATAGAGATTGACTAAAAATTCATCTCTTGAAAAGCAAAAGGCCTTCCCATAGAGGCCAGGGCTTTGTGCATTTGTACAGGCACAAATTTAAATTGCTGTTGGAGCTTAGATAGTTTAACCTGGTCTACTCACACTCCACAGTATTCCAGCAACTGAATATGTACTGAAGAGAAAAGCAGAATCACTACTATTTTAGAAGAAAAAAAAAGTGGGTTACAGAATCAACTCTTGGTCAGAGTTTCTAGCCGTACATCTCAAGCAGAGGAAAGCATATTCATCTTTTCTGGAATTAAGCGTTTCCTACAGCCTCTCTTTACACATTTTCTGCAGATGAGCCTAAATAGCTCCCTTCTGCAAAGTGGGTTCCTTTTTAAGTTCTTTCCCCTTTATGGAGCAGTTCTATTTCCTAATTTGTGGGTGAGTTTCTAGTCACTTGTAAGGCATCTAATAGTTGGACTTAGCTATATTTTACTCTCTCCCTTATGAAGCTAATCTTAGCCACAACAACCTGTCATCAATCATGGACGAAAGATCTCAGGTAGGGACCTAAAAAAGTATTTGGTTAGACTTCCAGTGACTTCATTGCCCTGGAAGTAAGTGTTGACAGTTTCTAACAGTAATACATCTTTTGTATTGACCATCCCAGCCTCAGTTTTTACTGGAAGAAGAGTGTACTCAAGCCAAGCACAGCTCTGAGCCTCTGAGACCCTGCTTGTTTCCAGAAATCTGAGAAAAACTGTCCAAAGTACAGACAGGTAGTAGTGGTAACAATAACAATAACATGACCATCAATGTTGTTCAGTGTTATTGTAAAATAATAACTGGCTGTTGTTCCTTTTGTTGTGATTGTTGTAATCATTGTTAGTGATGCCTTTATAAAGTGCTTTGTAGTAGTGTCTTGTCTCCCAGCTAGGAGACATTCTGCTGGATGCTGTGTTTGCGTGTCATAAAAAGACGTCCCTTAAGCAGCTAGAGTGAAACAAAAATGGGATAACAGGCATACACAACAGCAAACATCAGAAAGCCCAAAGCGACAATGACACATTTCTCATTAGTGTAATAAGTAGAAGCTACTTCATACAGCACATTCCACTTTTGTCAACAATTCCACTAGTATTGTAGTCCTGGTAGGTTTTAACTTGCTAATAAATGTAGAATGATGTTGGTATTTTGTAGGAGACTATTTCCTTCTCCTTACCCCACAGACAGTTAGCTCAAGCACAAGGAGTTATTGACATGGACCAACTCTTGGTCACAGTAAGACATTCAGATTGAAGACCCTCTAGACTCTCAGGATTGGCTGAATAGCAGGGGCTGATAATGGTAAATTATATCAGCTTGACAAGTTAGTGAAGGTAATGCTGAGTTAAGTCAAGAATAACGCAGATAAAGCAAGAAACTTGCCCTTTACATAGGCAGGATGTAGGCATACTCCCCTATAAACATCTTAATGCACAACACTTCTATGACATAAAGCACCCAATTTCATGGCTTCTCCTTCTGACAGGTAGTAAATTTTATTCCATGTCCCTTTTCTTCCTGCCACGTTTAGATGATCCTGCTCCGTACCCTCTTGTGGGAGAAGAGCTTTGCCTGCATCTCAAGTGAGGAGGCATGGGCAAATGGGTTCCAATCTGACCAAAAATGAATATTCTATTTCAGAAAAACAATTGAGGCCAAAAATTCTCTGTGTGGTTTTGTTTGTGTTTTTTTTTTTTTCCCATAAAATGAAATTTATAAAATATTTTTGTCAGCTCTGAGTAAAGGCAAACAAACACAATTAATAGTGCTTATGGACACGGATTTTTCCTGTGCCTAGGTTGTCTCCAGACAGAAGAGTATTATATGCATTGAAAATTCTGATCGAGTTTCTTAAAATGATCTTGGAAAATACACTATGAAAGACTAGAATTTGTGGATTAGAAATTTCATGAGATGGAACTAAGTAAACAAGATGTTGCTAAGGCAAATTTAAACACTTCAGAAGGGCAGGGTATAGGACATGTATAGAAAGTTTAGATTAGCAATGAGACTGATATTACAGCATCAGAGAAAGAGGTTCTGTGAAATATAATATACTCTTAGCATTGTGCAAGGATGACAAATGCTTCAGGGGGTCTCAAAGATCCTAAATAGTCATAAATCCATACAGTGTTTTGAAAACGGGAAAATGAGGCATGAATTATTTTGTGCGTTTCTCTCTATTTCTCACATTGTTAAATAAAGACTGTCTTTTGTTTTGTGTGTGGTTTTGCTTGTTTGCTTGTTGTTTTGTTTGTTTGTTTGTTTTTAATACATTTTATTTTATATAGTATTATATAGTATTAAATACTTTTAAAGATCTATGTGGAATATTTTTCAGCTATCATACAGTCCATAAATAATTAACTAGTAATTTCAAAATACATAGGAATTCATTCCCAGGAGGTTATGACAGAAATTGATTGTTGTGTGAATGCTCCTTGGGTCTTTTAGAGGCCTATATCTTTGACTTGTAGGAATCAACTCATGAAACTCTGACAAAGGAAATGGACTGGATTAGAAAAAAAAAAAAAAAGAGAAAAAAAAAGCAATGACATTGCTTAGGACAAATTAAAATATAGATCTTGAAATTTGGACCCACTTCTGTCATCTGCTGCCCTCAGGAAGACTTTCACCAGGGCTATAAACACTGAGATCTTGCTCCCTTATATCACTTCTCCCACACATCTAGATGAAAGCAGAAATTCCACCCTATTTGAAAAAAGTGATTCCTTTGCCATGAGTACGTTCAAGAAAGCCATGGACATACTGAAGTGAGTCCAGTGGAGACCCCAAGCCAAGGAGAATAAAACACACATCAGACAGGGACAGGCTGAGACCTGTTTTCGTCCAGCCTGTAAATGGGAAATAGAAAGGACACCTTATTGCTGGCTACACCTGAAGGACTGGAGGATAATAGGGAGACAGAGCCTTACAGTCGGAGGTGCACAGCAACATGATGACAGGCAATGGACACACGCTGGAACATGTGAAGTTCTGAATCAGTACTTCAGTTTTTAACCATGAGAATGATTAAATACTTAAGTTGCCTGGATGGGTTGTGGAGCCTCCATCTGTGGAGGTATTTAGGATTGGAGAGGACACAGTTCTGAATAACCTGGTCAGGACTCTGAGGCTGGGGTTGGGCTATTATCTCTGGAGATGTCTTCCAACCTAAATTACTTTATGAGAATTCTCTGATTCTATAGCTCTCTATTGTATTTGTCTTGAATACCTACCTGAATTCCAACCATGATCACTCATAACTTGGGAATAATGAAGAGCCATGATTACTATACAAAGGAGTAACTTGGAGACAAGTTTTGTAAGAATTTGGGAGAAATTAATAGAGAAATAGCCTCCAATAGGTCAAATATAATGCACTCATCAAAGAAGGGATTTAAGCTTCTATGGCAGATGCTGAATTTATAATTTTGGGAAAAGGGTATGAACTGTATATTTCTGAATAGTTTGCTGAATGCTTAAGATAGACTTTATTATGAGATAGGAGTAATCCAATCAGCAACAAAACCATGAATTATTTTCAATATCATGCTCAATAGTATATAAATTAAGCAAGCTGTGATAAAGGACTATAGACCACTAAAGACAGAATAAAATAGCACAAGGAGTCTTACAAAGAGAAAATGTCTCTCCCAGCCTTGTCCATTACTGGTTTTTATCTCCTCTGTTCCTACACATTTCTTTCAGTGGAATACTTTACCCACTATCACTGTGGGTTTTCTGTTTGATGGGGTAGATTGCTTCTTTCAAAGGGACATATGATCTGGTGGATTTTTATATCTCATGATGTACACGATAGCTGATGCACATTAGGGTACAGCTAACTGTTAACCCAGAGTTGAGTCATGAGTGGTGCATCATCCCAAGAGAGTCACAAGCATCTCCCATCCTCTGATATACAGTTTCTCAGTCATTCTCCTTTTTTCCTCTGAACAGGAGCAATCTTCATCAGCTCCTCTGAAGATTCAAACCCTGCTGACTACTGAATAAGGAAGGATATTCCCATGGATTTACTCAGTTCCTACATCTCGCACTTCTCTCGAGCAGAGAGGAGCATGCAGTCAACACTGTACCCGAACACTACTTAGGTCATGTTAGGCTCATACAAGAAGAGATTTATTCCATTTGACATGTAGGCACAGGTGTGCTTTAATGTACGGATCAGCACAAATTTTGGGAAAAGGAAGACTGTAATTTTGGACAGGTTACTTTTCCAGATCCATTCTAAACTATTTTCAGATTTCCTCAAGTTAGGTATCTAAAAAATTCTTTTTCCAGTGGAATAATACATCCAGCCTTTAGTCTCAGGAAAAAGACTACCATTTGATGAGGCTGTGAAAGAAATGTGTATATTTCTCTTTGATAGATAGCATGCCAGAAAAAGCCAACACAAATAGCTAACAGCTTGGTGCATTACCCTTTGAGGAAGTGCTTTTCCTGGCTACTGCAGGAGGTGAGCTACCCATGCAGATAAATCAATGACATAATTGATTTGGCAAATCTCATTTTCCAGCCAGTCAACACTTCGTATTTGTGTCCTAACTTCTGAGAAAATCTCTGGCTTCAAAATACTGGTTTCCACTGGAAAGCCACTGAGATATTTGTTTTCAAAAAGTACTGTGGCTGTTTCAAAATTACCTTGACTGTCTTTCAGGAATATACTCAAAAATTATGTCCTAAAGAAGATAAACTATAAGTCGGTTTTGTCTTCCATTGCACACTTCTTCCATGTTGAAAGTACAACACACTTATGGGCACAGAGGATGGCTGTGTTAAAATGCACTTTTATACTTTTCCTGTGTTTGTGGCCTGTTCATTAATTTGGAAATGTCTCAACCCCAGGTGTAAGCCTGAAGGCAAGATCCAATTGTTGACATCTGTTGGGGAACAGAGAAAGGGGTAATCCATAGGTTTTGAGAACTTCAGATAGAGAGGCATGCCTCTGAGGGAAGGGGTGTGCTGCCAGCTCTCATTGGCACACACACAGAGATCCCTTCAGCATCATATGTCATCTGCATGCATATGAGCTAACACGTTGGGCCATGGTGTCTTGGAAAAGAAGATTTTGCCATAAAGTTGAGATGAACACAACATTTTTATTCCCTGTTCACAATGGATGGACAAGAAAGCCATGCACAGAGTTTTTAGGATGAGAGTCCAAGTCTCTGAGGCAGGAATCCTAAACAAAAGGTGACTTGCTGCCGAACTGCTTGTGAAAGGTAGCCAGAAGAGTCAAGAGAGGATAGGAAGCATGGCTCACAACAGCAGCTAAGAGCAAGGTGCAAAACCCACAGCTGTTGAGGCTGAGGTCCCCAAAACAGGAGCCTAGGACAGGAACTCTGGTGCTCCTTGCTCAGCAAAGCTTTTGGATCATGTTGCTAATAGAGTCCCAGGAAACTATACATCACTTAGGAACAACAGAGGCTCTGAGGCTGGGCAAAAAAACTGTGGTGAAGAGCCCAGAAAGGAGAGGGGCACTCTGCCAACATACTGACAGCTGTAGGAGGAGGACAGGCTGATAATGAGCAAAGCTCAGAAGTGCCAACGTTCCTTTCTTTCAGCCATTTAGGCTTTCCAAATTGCCTTTATATGTTTCTCTCATTCTTCCCGACCTCACAAAACTATACTCTTCAACTCCTTTTTAACTCAGGTGAGGAAGTTCTGTTCTTTAGCATATTCAGGTGACATGATATATTTTATCAGGCTTCTGTGGAAAGCAGTTGGTGTCATTTAATTACTTTTTAACAGGAGCACAGGGTGTTGGTCCTCCTCCTTTTTCACTCTGGGCAGAAAGATCATAATATGTAATTTGAAACAGTCATGGAAAATATATTGTGAAAAAACCACACAAGTTAGTGTTTACCAAAATTCTGTGTTAAACCATCTAGCCCAATGTCTGTGTTCTGATGAGTTTCCATATTCAGGACAGAACTTTCTCTTTATTCAAGCCCTCAGGTTCCAGAGAATGCAAAACCTGACTTTGTAAGATCAGTGTTGATCTTGCTAAAATTAAAAGCTTGGATTTATTAGTGAGATTAAACCAAAACCATATAATAGCAGAGAGGTTCACAAGAATAGGATGAACACTAACAATCAATCAGTTGAGCTCCAACCCATGTGCTGAGATCAAATGGTGGTATTCACTAAAGTTCTGCTCTATGCTAGGAAAAAAGTAGCAGCCCAAAGTGTTGCATTTAAGAAATATATTTTTGTGTAGCACAGAATGACATAAAATTGCACCTGTCAGGAGACTGAGATTCTGATATAACTTAGATCATGATATCCAAATGGCCAAGTTCTGAGCTGCGAGGAACACCTGCCAACATAACTAATAGTGAGGACAAAAAGCCTTTGGTAGCAAGTCCCTTGAGAAGGGGATAATAATGTATGTGCCCTGTTCAATAAGCTCTTAGCCTGAGATATTTCCAGTATGCAAAGAAAAGAAAGCTTACTTTTAATTTTTTATGCTCTTCCCCTTTATCTTGATACGTTTGTTCCATTTTCCTCAAAGAGGTTCTCAATTAGTTTAACAGAAGTTTTCTTTTCTAAAACCAAATCCAGCTCTCTGTGTAAGCCTTTGATGGGAGCTTCCATATGAAGTGAGATTAAAGAAGTCAGGGCTAATTATTATGGAAAGAATAAGTGTAACAGAGGATATAACAAAACCAGTGCATATAATAGTTCCTACTGTAGAGAAGGTCAGACAGGATCTCTTGATTATCCTTTACCAATGCAAAAGAAGGAAGCACTCCATAAATTAAAAAACAAGATACCATTATATATATACATACAAATTTTTATAGAAGAAATCTCATTTTGTGTGATACATGGCTATAAAAATTTACTTGTACAGTGAAGAAAGTTTGCTGTGGAAAACAAAATATACAGTCTCAGGACAGTATATTCTAGATAGTTTTGTTTCCGAAATGGAAATCTTATATGGCAAAGGGCCAAGAAACTAAGATAATTGTGGATTAGAACTTGCAGGACTGCAGACAGCAGCCAGATCCACAGCCCTTCTCTATCTCCTTCATGCCCTCTACTCCAAATATTATCCATTATTGATGCACTTTTTAGTGACATAAAAAATATTGACTGCAATCACAGGCACAGAGCAAGCTCCAGCTGGACTAGCAGCTTTTCACTGGATGTTGCTGCTGCGTCAGATCAGAGGAGCCATTTCTAAGGTTGAGCTAAAGTTGTCACTTCTTTGGATGTAGTTTAAGATTTTGTGCTGCTGCCACATAGTTGAACAGACAAATGAACATCTATCATGTGAACAAAACGTGCCAAACTTCTCAGCTTCATCACAGCTTCTTGTCATGTGATGGAACGACCACAAGCATTGAATCAGCACCTGCTTGCATACAAAAATATGGGAGACGAAGTACCAGAGACAATCAAAGCACAGAGGTTCTTCCATATCTGATAGACCCATTTTCAATGAAAAGATGAAGATGTACAAGCAAGTTGCGTTCTTGATCTTTTAAAGAGACTTGAATTGCCACATAAAGGAATGTTTTCTTATCATATTGGGAAGGATATAGTGGGTCTTAGCGAAGGAAGGTAATAGACAAAATGTTTAAAAACTTGATGGTTTTTCTAAGAGAGGTATTGGAATAGCTATTAAGAGGCTTTTTAAGAACAGGCCAAACAAATGATGAGGGAAATTATAAAAGATATCATTTTTGCAGCAAGAAAGCAGATAAAATATTTTGCAGGATTTTGTCTATGAATTCAACTCAGAAGGCCATCTCTGCATTAAAGTGTCTATCAGTTGACTATAATTTATAATAAATATTTTGTGAATCTTCTAGTTTTGGCTGTTCTCTGTATTGATGATATGGGGATCAAGATGAATTTCAGATGTTCAGGACATGCTGTGCTTAATAAAAAATGCAATGTACATAGTCCCCTCACCTGGCTGAAGCCCAGCAGAGAAAGTTCACTTAGTACAGCAATCACAGACAGAGTTGCCAGCTCACTTCTAGTCTTTCTGGCTTTGGCAAGACACTCTAAGTTCAGGTGTGTCGCATCTGTCACTGTTGACCTATTGTACAGTACAGAAGCTATGCAAACAAATTATACTGTGTATTCTCAGTTGTGTGCCATGTTCTCTCAACACCACTACTGTTTGTTGAATGTCAGCTATCAGAAATCCTCTGGCTTACTGCCACAGACTATGGCCTTTTTTTCTGAACACTGAGCACTTTTTTGTCTACATAGACAAATTGATCATCACAACATTCTTATATATATGTATTATTCTTTTTGGGGAATAGGGAGGGGGAAGAAGGCACAGAGAATGGAATTGGATGGGACATCCCATTCCAAAACAGGATTGTGGAAGGCTCATAGAAATTCACTGTTAAAGCAATAATGGAAAAAATATAGACCTCTTATAGACCTCATATTATAACCTTCTTTGAAGACCTATACTGGAAAAAAAAAGTTATACCATTATACTTATAGGGTTGTTACAATATTATTGCTCTACTCTAACTGTAGCTATGAACAAACCTTTTAACATCCTTTTTGTTCATGGAGGTGTGTTCACTGAAGAACAAAAGCACCTCACTAAAGATAACATGCTGACTGATAGTGCAGGAGTAACATGATGGACTGATAGATTTAACCCAGAAGTTTAGTTATAACTTAGGTTTGATTCATATTATGTAGTTCCATGTGTGTAGTTACTCCTTACCCAATGTTGATGTGGATGGAGTATCTGCAGAACCATTCTCTGTTGTCTTCTCTATAACAAAATAATCTGTATTTTTTGTTCTATAATGTTATCAATGTAGTATCTGCATTCAAAACAACAATAAACATTCCTATGACATTAAAAAATTATTTATATGTATGACCCTTGTGCTCCAGAGTTCATGCTAATGTATTTTCATCCCATTAGGTGAAGTTGTTATACACAGTCCCCTTGCTTGTAATTGGTATATACAAGTTAAACAGACAGCCACAAATAGCAGATATGTCTTAAAAAAAGATATTTTTACTGTGGATATACATACAGAAAAACCTTACAGATGTAGGTAGGCATCAGCAATTTCTATGTGCTGTATGTGTGTAAGTGCTGCTGCAATGGGAATATATGGGTAAGAAGATGAGGCTTTGTGCTGATGTGTTCTGATGATAAATTCACAAATCAAGGAAAATTAGAGAAGTAATAATAATACCATTAAATTTAGTTTATGGGAAAGAAAGTTATGAATGTTGCTGAAATAAATCCTTGTTCTGGAATTTTAGCAGCCATCTTCATCTACATGCCCAAGACATCTGCAATAGAAATATAAAGATTCTTGGATCATAATGCCCAATGAGATATTGAAATTTCTATAATGTAATAATATCTGCCTGACCACAATAAACTCTGATTAAGAACAAAAAAAATAGACATTCTTGCTCACTATTTCTGTTAGAATATTGTAACAAAATCTTATCCTTCTAGTGCTGCAAAATATCATAAATTGTAGGCTAAACTGAGTCTCATCTAGGTTTTGCTCATTTGTTCTTGTGTCAGCATTGCCCTTTACCATAAAACATTGTTTTGCTCATTTTAGGCAATAGCTTTCTTTTCTTGAACTTATGTCTCCTGTTTATTCCCCTGATGTATTTTAAGAAAACAATAATTTCCTCACTCAATTTTGAGTTTGCTGGTTTTCCCTGCTAGGCTGAAGAACTTTGTTTTCTTTTTCCACTCATGCAAAATATGTTCTATATCATACATGAGATTTTAATGCACCCTTTCTCATCCCTCTAAAATTAACTTTATTGAGTTTTGGTGACTACACGCGGGATTTCAGACTAACCTTTATGAGTATTAATATCATTAATAGTGTAATAGCTGGCAACAGTTTTTGTCAGCAGGCAGTGGGCTGAGAGTTGTGATCTGAACCTTTTTACTGTGAGAGTGTCCCAGATTGCCATAGTTGATGGCTTTGATCCCAATCAATAATAAAAAGATATTGCAGCCATTCAAATAGCATTTGATATTGTAGTTTAAAAGAATTTCTATGCATAACAGTGAAATTTAATCTTTAATTAACCTGTTTTCCATTTCAGGTACTTGTATACAAATGAGTTTTCTGAGTAAACAGTGCATGATTTATCAGAAATCATTCACCACCTCCAAAGAAGTTTTCACTCTGTTTTTACCCTTATCTTACCTCCTCTCAGTAGTGAAGGAATTCCCCTCTCTCTCATATGTCTAATAACTACACACATACTGTATTTACTTTTCCTTTGCCTTACTTTTCAGAAAGCTGCATAAAAGTGAGACCAAAAGATGAGGAGATGAGAGGACTGGGAGGTGGGTGATGTGCCCAGTAGCAGGGATAAGCAAGAAAGGAAGAGAACATGGGTAAGAAAAGTTGATGAAAGCAAGAAGTCATTTTTTTTCCTCCTTTCCCCCTTTGAAAAAAGATGTAGTCTCCTCAGACTTTTGTAATGCTGTCTTTTCTGAGGGCCCAAAGTGTACTAACACTTGAATAGAGTTGATGTAGATATCCTGAAATGACAAAACATCAATGTGAAATAGCAACAGCAGTCACTGTAATTATTACTAATATCAGTTAATTAGGGTTCATTAATTGGCATATTAGAGTTAGAGTACATTGATCATTATTTTTTCTTTGTTTGCAACATGCCAAAATCTTTTCTGTGGCTGTTGTTCACCAGCCTGTTTTTTCTCTCTCCTTTTCTCCTTGTACACAATACCTTCTCTCATACATTAAATTCTCCTGCACCACTGCACTTAAAACAGCCTTTTGCTGGGTGATCCATCCCAGATGATTCATCTGACTTTTCCATTAGTGCAGTTTCTCCCTGTTCTTGCCCACTGAATGCAGTGCAAACTGGCCAGAGAGTATAAGCTCTTTTCAGTAGGCATTCTAAACTTGTCTGAGCTTTAAAAGACATGGTTCCCAGAGTCTTGTAAACTTAGCTGCCATTATGTTACACAGGGGAAAAAATGATTTTCCTATCCCTTTTTTACCATGTTAGGAGTGACTGTAAATCTATTTAAGAAAATAAGAATTCTGTACAATGTTTTTTTGGTACTAAGTGAATCCCTCAGATTCATGCCAGCCAAATCAGATACTGGTATTTGCTCCTTCCCTATGATCATCAGTACTCCAGGATTGCCAAGACACCAAATTTCTCTTGGGAATACCAATTTAACATTTAGCTCTCTACTTTTCTGCCCCTCCCCTTCAGGTATCCCTTTGCAGTAACAATCAAGTACTAGGAACAATTTACTCTACAGAAGAATGGAGGCCTGACACTACACTGTAGTGTTTTCAGTAGGAAAGGATACTTAATAAGAATTGCTAGTAATTACACATGGGGCCTAGAGAAAAGCAGAGCTGTGAACAATACTTGTATCTCTAATTGACCCTCAAGAGGCTTTTTGCCAAAATGTCTATTAGTTGTAGGTTTATTTTCTTGATATTACACATTATCATATAATGGATTTTATTTTGAATAGTGTTCTTATGTTTGTTTCAGTAGATTAGTGGTGTTTCTCTAATTCGGAACTCTTTTATTTCTTTCATAGTCCAGTCATATTCCCAAATTCATAGTTTCATGGAGGATTCAGCATTCTGAGCTACTCCTATACCCCTAAATGTAAAGCAAATCCACCCCTACCACACCTGGCAGATATTATTTTCTGATTGCAAATACAGCTATTAAGCATATATCTATCAAGTGACTTTCCAAAGGTCATGCAGGTAGTCTGCAGCAGGGTCAGGTCTCTTGAGTCCTGATCCAGTCATTTTACCAGAAGAAACATACTTCCTCCTGGCATTTCTGGCACAGCCTGTTATTGTCAGGAAGATGAAGAATGGATAAATGTTACCTGTGGATGTCAAAGAATTAACTTTTCTTTTAATTTGACAAAATAATTTAGCTCTGACTCTTAATGTAAAAGTTTATTAGTGACATACATGAAGTGATATTGTTGCCTAACCTAGGTACAGAAGAATTATTTTTATATCAGTGAAATCACATTAAAATTAATGAAAGATATAATTATTTGATACGGAAGGATAGTTACATTTTTCAAAATAAATTCAATTTTAGCTGACACTGAGATTGATAAATTTAAATACAGGAGGATTTATTTTAGAAAAAAGAGAAGGGGGTATAACAATAGTATAATACCTTTAGCAAATTGAACTATGCAGTTGCTACTGGCGACTTCAACAATTGCATGCTAAATTATTCTTGAATATACAATACCAAGGTTTCTCACTTAACACCCTGATTTTTCTGTAGTTCTTTTTCTCAAACAATGTAAAATATAATGTAATGTTTGCTTTTTAAGGATGACATCTAAATGAAAAATTCTCCAGACAGCTTGAAGAGGTATAGGCTAACCATCTAATTGTGAGTTGTCTGTTTTGTTTGTTCGTTTGTTTTTTATTATTGTTGTTTATTTATAATCCTGCTTCAAACTAAATCTCATGCTTTTCTTTGCTTATGTGAGTAGATTAAAGAGTGGGTTATTGGAGCTAAATCTTCTAAAAAAAAGCTATTCTGATGAAAGTCACAAAGCATTTCTGCTTACATTATTACTCTTCAATTTTCATTAAAGAGAAAATTGAGACATTTGAGACAGAAACCTTGTGTACCCCAACTTCATTGTAGTTGAAAGAAGCATAATGAAATCCGAGACTTGTACCTGGGAAGAACTTAGATGCATCCTTTTCAATGGCCATACTTCCTTAATTGTAGATAAAGATTTGCCAAGCTTTTCCTTCTCTTTTTCATCCACTTGGCCAGTGTATTTACAGTTTTTGTTGAATACATAAAAGTCTCAAAAGCCAATATGTGTAGTTCATTAGCTCAGTGGGGTAGAGGAAAGGCAAACAAGAGACAACACCATTTTTACCTGCATTTTATAAGACTACTTGATTCTTTAGAACTTAAATGAACTGTAAGTATCAGACAGTAGAGATGCACTTAATTAGAAAAGTCTTTGTAAGCCTCAGTGGCTGGAAGCTGAAGGTAAACTAATTCAAACATGAAAAAGGCCCATTTGTCTGGGTATGAAAGTAATTAACCACTAGAACGATTTACTTTAAAACAGAGAACTTATGATAGGTTCTTTATTTTTAGAAAGATTTGCAAGCCTGTCTCTTTTTCAAAAGATGAACTCTCCAACAGTACTAGAGGGTTCTGTCTTAGTTCAGAAACTGTGAAGTGGAATGATATGGTCTTCTCATACAGACAGCAAAATGAAATAATCTGCCTCTAAAACTATAAAGCTATTAAATTTTAGAATTTGTTCAATGTGGAAGAATTTCCTTATGGCATGCATTGGAAACTATGGTGTGGAGGGAAGTTATTTGTTAAGGTTGTAAAGTTCTGGTATGGCAAATGTCATTTCTGTGTGGTAAAACCTTCTCCATAATGCATGCTTTTCCAGAAGAAAGCATCACTCAAAGTCATTCAATTTCTGCTAACAAAGTCATCCAGATGTCTTGCATCTGCATAACTATGACCAGTGTTCATCCAGCACACCAGGGTTCTTCTGGACTTAGGCAGAATGCTGTCTGGTGGGCATACTTTATAGTTTGAAAATCTGCCTTATAAATCCTTCAATGCACAAATACTTGTAGAATTCAGACCTCTTCATATAAAATAAAATTTAAAAAACCTTATCACTAAGTAGGTTATAAATATGGTTTTAATGCCACAAAATTAAAAAGATGTGAAGCCTGGTTTTGTGCAGTTCTTTGGATATTGGCTTGTTTGCAGGGACAAATAAGGCAACTTGTCTGGAGCGACGATATTCATCCATCTCAGTAAAAACTAAAGGTACACACTAAGGGTATTTAACTGTGTCATCTTTTGCTCTGCATCTGGAAGTGCTGCTTTATAATCTGGGAGCAAAAGGTGGTCTACATCACTTCAAATGTTCAGTGACTAGGTGGAGCTTTGTCACTTGAGGAATCCTTCTGCTAACACATGTAATTGTACAGTTGAACATGGAGTCACTGACAAACTAGTCAAACAGTAAATCTTCTCTTCAGCACCATCCGCAAATTTGCATAGAGGAACTTATTTCTGCTTACAAATAGGATCAGTAGAAGGGACATAGTGGTCATAGTGAGAAATATTCAGATTATATTTTTTTCATATTTCTGATTAAAATTTACCACGTTGTAGAGTTGCAAAAATACTCCCAAGTAAATGAGCCATAAAAAAATAGCTGGTTGAAAATGTGTAACAGATATCTTCCCTAGTAGTCTTTGTAGATTTGACGTTTCACTTTTGGACACTTTTAGAACACTGTGTCTACGTGTCTACTATGGTCTTTCAAATACACACTTGACACAATTTTCTGAAAATATTTCAGTGTGTAACTAGTGAAGTGTCATATTAATATGCTTTGATTTATTTTTTAAGGTACACATATTTTTCTTAAAATATGTTTCTCATATAGTCTGAAAATAACAAATATTAATAGAAGAAATTTAATATTTAGCTGATGATGTAATGTAAACATTGTTAAGAACTGAGTTTTAGTCATTGTAGAAAATGATAACTTGGACAGAACTAAAAATGACTGAGTTTCACTTAGTCTTCATAGAGAATGAAATAAATGTTGATTATGGTTCGAACATCAACAACACACAGAAGACATGGGCAAATATTATACTTTTATATCATCCTTCAATTTAAGCCTATTCTTTTGGAAACTCATACAGTCACCTTATTTAAGAACTAGACTGATGCTCAGTCTCTTTCATAAGTTTGGGCATTGCATGCATATCCCTTAAGTGCCTGTGTTTGGGTGGTGTTAGCTTTGGTCCTGAGGGTTTAGGGTACATGAGCTGTGAGATTTGGTTTGTGCAAAGGGGCAACCAACCACAAAATTTTCCTAAGGAGTAATGACAGAGGCCTGGTGCAGCCATACATTCTATTGATGTCTAATGATAACCAAGGGAAGTACAAGAACACATGAATATAGTGTAATGTTAGCCACAGTAAACAGACTTGTTAATTGCTAATGGTGACTCTTACTAGCAGTGGATGATTGATTACCTAAGATGGTTAAAGTTGTATTCTCAGAAATAAAATCACTTAAATGTATTTTTAAGCTTATACATGACCCAATTTTTTCTGTTTTGATTAGTCTGTAAATGAATCTAGATTTGAAGGATTTGTGTATTTTAGATTTGGTAGGGAGAATGACAAGTTTGAGCAGGTATTCCCAAACTCCAACAGAAAGGTGAGCCCTAACAATGGCCTGATTAACTAAATGAATTCCTGATTTGGCCTTCTGTCCCAGATGCCCCTTGCATTATTCATCAGTTGCCTATAATAGTAAATTTTGTGCCTTGTTAGGGTTTTTGATGCTGCTTAGGTGTTCAGCAATTTGCCAGAACATATAATCTGAAGGTTTCACTGGCTAGAAAGGCAAAAAGGCTAAATGGAGCTGAATAAGTCTTATTTTATGTTCAAAAAATATATGCAAGCTCTCATTTTTTGATACACAGTAGAAACAAAGCAATGGGGTATACCTTCTCTCACATATCTCCAAGGCACTTTTTCAGTGAGACATTTACTTTTTCTCCATTTCAGTTTCACATAGCAGGTTCTTCTCTCACTCCAGATTGAATTCACTGTCTTTTCTGAATATTTCTGGACTGTTCCTAGTACACACAAATTATGAAAACTCCACCAAGAAAACGGGAAATAGAGTCTCTCCAATCAGCATGGTTTCTGACCAGCCATATATATACAGCTCATATTTTGGAAAATAGCTTCGGTTTTTAAAGCTCTGGCCAATAACTTGTTCTGAATGAATGGTAACCAGCAGTCCCAGGGATAAGGCCCCTGTGACAGGGCAGCCCTGGTTGTGTGTATATACTAGGAAATGAGATGCTGGAAAGCAGTGCCATGGAAAGGGCCCTCTGGATCCTGGTCAATGACAAGCTGAATCTGAGTCAGCAGTGCCCTGGCAGCCAGGAGGGTCAGCCCTGTCCTGAGGGGCATCAGGCCCAGCATCGCCAGCCGGGCAAGGGAGGGATTGTCCTGCTCTGCTCTGCACTGGGGCGGCCTCACCTCGAGTGCTGGGGGCAGGTTTGGCTGCCAGAATACAAAACGGATATTAAACTATTAGAGAGAGTCCAAAGGAGGGCAACAAAGATGGTGAAGGGCCTTGATGGGAAGCCGTGTGAGGAGCAGCTGAGGTCACTTGGTCTGTTCAGCCTGGAGGAGACTGAGGGGAGACCTCATTGCAGTCACAACTTCTTGTGAGGGGAAGAGGAGGGGCAGACACTGATCTCTTCTCTGTGGTGACCAGTGACAGGACCTGAGGGAATGGCCTGAAATTTGTGCCAGGCAAGGTGTAGGTTTGATATTAGAAAAAGGTTCTTCACCCAGAGGTAGGTTGGGCACTGGAACAGGCTCCCCAGGGAAGTGGTCACAAGCACCAGCCTGACAGAGTTCAAGTGTTCAGACAGAACTCTTGTTGTGGTGTGACTCTTGTGCTGTCCTTTGGAATGCCTGGAGCTGGATTTGACAATCCTACTAGGTCCCTTCCATCTCAGAATAATTTATGATTCTAAGACCCCAATTTCAGCTGGACCCATCTTTTCAACAGAATCCAATAGAGTGGCTGTCATTATAGGCTATCTGAACCAGAATGCAAAACAAATGCTTTTTAGAATTTTACAGAATACATATGGTACAAATCAAACTTTCATAACAATGCCTTTTGTTATGACAGGAAATTTTCACATTTGCAACAAAAATTGATTTGATGAACACTGAAATTTCCCTGCAAACTTTTGCCTTTTTGTTCAATTTTTCCCCTCTCCTTTTACTCTGGGAACTTTTGTGTTTCTGTTTAGAAATCTGAGTCAGAGACTGTTGCTTTTGAACAACTGGAGAATTGTTTTACTGCTGCAGCCATTCCATTCTCAGCTGTTATTGTTAAATCCCTAATTTCATATCCCCCTGGTATTTCCTTCTATAATCTTCAGGATTTTGGCTTAATTTTTGCACCTAGACATGTTCTACATACAATGCATTTTATTTACATCTGTACCACATAAATCACCTCTGAAGCTTTTTCCAGGTCAGGATTCTGATTCATTTCCAGGACTGTGAAACATTTAAACATTTCGCACAAAAACGTGTATCCTTTTAGTGGTAGTTGCTCTCAACTTTCCTCTGACTATAGAATATGAGTTTTCAATTTTGGATTGCAATGTTTCTGCAAAATCCTTTGTTCCTCTTTAACAACTCCATAGAAGAGGTTTCCTGGGGTCTCTGTTGCACACTGACACATGAGGTGTGCCAGGATGACATTTTGTACTCTCTCATTGGTTGCTTTTCCATAAGCTGTCAAAAGAAATGCGATATGCTGATTCCAATGCCTTTGATACTGTTCTAAAATGATGGCCAGCTGAGCCCTTCAAATCTAATTGAATTTTGCATCCATCTCATTTTACCATTGGTGCTCAGGGCAGGAGCAAATTATCTGGATTCCCAGAATCTTCCAGGGAAGCTGAAATATTTTGGGTGAGAATTTCCCCCTTCACTGATATACAGTCCCTAGGGATGCAAAAAATCCATTCATTCATTAGCAAAGCTGGATGGAAAATACTAGGTGATTTTGGTGAGAAAGCTACATCATTAAAATTTGCTTTTTTTTCCCAAATGTGAATTAATAAAAATATAATAAAACTGGGGGATGGCAGGGGGAAAGATTGATGGGATTTCAGAATCTGAATCTTTCAAGAAGTGAGTGAGACAGAAAGGAATTCTTTGCTTTCTAGATGCCCTTATGCAAGGTTTTTGTTAACTGACAGAATTAGCATTGAAGCTTGCCAGCACAGCTGCAAAAAGACAGGTCCCTGCCCAAACTGCTCTTCATATCCTGGATCTGGGAGCCATTCAACCTTTCTAATCCCAGGGGAATAAAGAGATGACTGCACTGTGGAGTGAAGTACAGAGAAGCTTGGTTGCAGCCAGCCTCATCACAGGATTGCCATGTGAACTCAGTATAGGGCCATGCCTATAGCACCATGTTCAGCTGTGCCAGGGTACCCCCATGCACACAGACAAACCATGTACCATCATCATCCCAGCACAAGGAATCATTCCTCACTGCAGGCATGACCAAACATACAAGGTACTGAGGGCTCAGAAAGTTTCTGTCAAGTTCACTGACAGGAGTTGGAAGTTAAAACATTACTGTTGATGATAAAAGACACTGCTTCCTGTGGATGCATGTTTAGTAATATACTTTTGGATGGATAACTTTTATTTAAGCCCTTGAGTTATAAAAGAATAATTATTTTCTGAAATCACTGACCAATTAGTGGCAAGCAAAAGCAGAATGATAAAACTGTCTACAAGGTTACATAAAAGCCAGGATTTAAAATGCCAGTCATTGCTAGTGCCACATATGATTTTGAACTTATTTGTAAAGCTGTGTAATTAAATCTATTAAAGAGATGGGAAAACTGATGGGGTATCCAAAGAAAACTTCAATTTTAACATTGACTTTTGGAAATTGGGAAAAAATGGCAAATACTGTATTTAGTAATAGAATAGAGGACATTTTTCTTGGTATTTAGAAAACAAACTCAGAATATTCTTAATTATAGCTCTGGCATCAATTTTTTCTGCATTTAGCCAATCACAGCAACATTTTAAAGTCTGAATGTTTAAATATAGCTGACATGTGAAGCACAGAGTTCAATGAGGAGTAAGTTCCCTCAGCTTCTTTGGGAATCAAGTCCACTGATTTAGGAGGATGAATGTGAATGTTTAGCTTGATAAAATTAGGCATAGTGATTTGACAGTGCTGGCCTAATCAACACTATATTTCATTTTACATACCTTTGAAACAAGACTACTGATATGAATGAAGATTATTCAGGAGTGAATAATCTTCATTCAGTGAATAATCTGAGAGTGAGTAAGTCACTCTCAGACCAGCGGTACATATTATACAAATGCAAAGCATTATTAACAACTATCATCTGAAATTTTGTTGTTGGACAGACTCCTTACGTATAATTTTGCTGCAAGAATGCAGTCTTATCCTGTGAGAGGCCTTTTTCTTACAGTAAAATTATCATCTTTTGAAATACATTACTCAAATATACTAGTGGTAGCCAATACGCATTTGATACAGAGGGAAATGTCAAGTATATTATTCAATAGCTATTCACCCTGTACCAGAGACAATAATTAGTGGTATAATCAGGTAGAAAATTGCTGCAATGAAGAATTCATTTGTAGAGTATGATTAGCTCCCTCCGCAGCTGCAGGTACTTTTTTAGAATCACAATCTCTCTGTTACTAGCTGCCAAAGAGTGTTTTTGCCAGTGTATTGTCAATGACTACTCTCAAAAGTACCCTTCAGTGGATAGTAAAAAACTGTAAAAGCAATTCTCTCATTGAGTAATGATTGCTCTGGATAGACCCTGTAGCATAGTGTAATAATACAAACACAGAACTGTATGATTTATTTATAGACCATGGTTATGATGACTCACTAGCAATTGCAGTGGTTTGTGGGCTACTTGACATGTTTTTTTTTTAAATTGAAAGTTACTGCAAGAAAAAGTAAAGGCCATCCTCTAGTACAAATCCTGTGAGATTTTTAGAAACTTGAAATTTAGAAAAGGCTTACTTTTAGATCCCTTAATAATGTTTCTTCTCTCAAGACAGATATCCTACGGAGAAAAGTGTGGAACAAAAGGTTGTTATCCAGGTCCCATTGAGACATGCAAAAGGTTTGAAAGGACAGGCTCAGTATTCTTGATTCTTGGTTGCTCAGGGAAAGGATGTTTCCCAACGGCATGAAGAAGAAGCCACAGGATTATCTGTAGCATAAAAAACCCGAGATCTCTGGCAAATTACAGGTACAGAATGTGATAACGTTCATCAGACTCATCAGGGAACTGATAGGAATCAGGCTTTCTCAGTGAGCAACAAGCAAAGAGCAAATTAAATCCTAGCTGCTCTATCTCCTATGGTGTATCAGTACATTTAAAAAATAAGAACTTAGATGTCCCCTTATTCCATTTTATTCTCTGAATTACTTAGTGCAAAGACAGACTTGCTGCAATGGCTCTGTACTTTGTAACATAAATATACACTGTGATGTACCAATCTACCAAACTGTACAGGAAAAAAAGAGCATTGCTAAACATAGGAAAGAAAATATGAATGATGAGGGGCTTGAAGGAAGTCAGATAACCTTGAAATCAAATGTAATTTTTATTTAATTTTCAATGACTTGGAGGTAGCCATATAAATTCAGATTTACTAAAAGCTGAACCAAATTCACAATGTTTTAAGTACCTTACTTCTGTTTGAAATTCTAGTCAGTGTGTCTTCAGGTGAAGATTCATCTCTCCTGACCTCTGACACAACACAGAGAGACATAAATTAAGACCTAAGCTGCCTCATGTTTCTGGTTACAAATAACAAAAAAAACAGTGATAGAAGCATTGCAAATCCTAAATGGCCAGAGTTGAGGAAGGACCAGGAAGATGAAGCTCCAAACCTGAGGAAACAAACACTTCAGAATGGGCTCCAGGGCTATGTTGAGTTAATTATGTATAGAAGATGTAATAAACTGGATTTTATGGGCAAAAAAAAATATTTTGTGTTTTTATCTTGTAAAGGACTGAGCACTCTACCACTGCAAAAAGTGCTGCAAGATTTGATTAGGTGAACAATTAGCAATGCAGGAAATGGTAGGTTATGGACTGAGGATTTTATTTAGAAGTTAAGCCCACTGGTGGTTTGAACATATGAATTGTTCTGTAACAGAAATCACTTATGAGCAGAGTGCTTCCTAGAAGGCTGACTCAAACCAAAATATTTTTTTTTTTACTTTCCTGAAAACTAAGGCTGAATTGTTTTTTCTGAAATTGCCTTTTAAAAAAAAAAAAAATCTTGATTTAAATGTCTGAAAATTTGATAAGTAAGTATTTAATACTGGAAATCTGACCTGTTCAGTTAACTCTTCTTCTTCAAATGAATTTGGATTAACTATAAAAATTACTTTTGTTATGCATTTTGAAAACATATTTGATAATCATAAAATCATAGAGTGATAGAATGATTTGGTTAATGATCCTGAAAAAATTTTGAAATGTCAAAAATATCTACTTTTCAACTCTTGGATGGGGAATGGCTTTTCCACTTCATTTTTCACAGAGTAGTTTCTCATTTTTCAACCATCTTAACATATCAAAATATTACAAAGTTAGGAAGGACTCAGAATTATACAGGACCAAACACCTGACAGGATATCACCACAGCAACATCCTGCAAACACAAAATGAGAGCCCTTTTCCTCCAGCACACAGAGACCTGCTACCAAATCTTCTTCCACAGTCTATTAGAGAGTGCACTTTTCATCAGAAGCAGATATCTATATGAACAAAGCAATTTGAATGCTTTTTATTTCTTCTCCTTCAAGATTTTCTTTGCAATGCTGAAGCTTTAAAAATTGTCCCAACCTAATGTAAAATCTGTAGGAGTTTATTCTAGCTTCTCTAAACTCTGGGATTTGCAGTGCATTTTGCATTTTTCTTCTGCTCTTGTTACTAACTGCTTTCTGTTTGTGTCAGGAACCCATAGTTTTTTTGAGTAATTATCCTATCTCTTTATGTGTGTGTTGATCAGCTTTAATACATTTACCATCAGTTTCTTCTCCCTACCCCATGAATCCATAAGAATCCTCTCTGTGCTGCATGACAAAATAAAGACTTAATGCAAAAATCTCCATCTTAGATATAAGGGAAAAGGATTGTTTGCTGTAGGAGCAAAGCAGACAGTCTCAGCATAGCAGTGGCACTGGAAAAAAATGTGCAAGCTGTAAATTTTAATGAGGAGCATGTTTTACGGAAAGAAAAGTCTTTGCTTTTTATTTGTAGATGTTAGCTTGCATAGAGCCTTCATTCTGCAATGAAAAACTGACTAAAAGGACCCCTTTTGCAATGAGAAATCAAAATCCATTCTCTTTTAAGAAGTTTTCTTTTATGTATGGACCACCAAGAAAGAAACTTCCAAACAAGGCTTCTCTGTTCCTGCCGAGGTTTGAATTGAAATCTCTCCTCACATTTCCTGAACTGCAGGTGAGATATCAGCCTCTCACTCTGTCGGCCTTAGAGATCAGCATGGAACTGGCTTAAGGTGGCTTGATATAGATTTGCTATTTGCAAATTAAAATCCTTCATCTCTGAAAAGAATCCAAAATAGAATACAGTTCTTTATTAACTGCTGCCCTAAAGTTTTTAATGGTTCTTACCTCAGAGGGTCTTTCAAAAGTTGTCTTTTCAGACCTATTATACAGACCTAATTATTTTAGGTGTTAGAGCACATATGTGAAAGTATGGGGATAGCTCATGCAAACTTAGGATTTTGGTGCTAGGAACATTTATGGGCAGATATGCAAGACTTATGAGGCTTTTTTCCCCAAAGAAAATACTATAGAAGAAATGACTTGAGGAATGAGCAGTGAATAAACATTTTTTACCACTATCAGATAGAGGGGCTAGATCATGGACTATCTTAAAGCATTTTACATTATTAACTGTTCAACTACATTTATCTGCCCCGATCTATGCATTTATTTCAGTCTGCAGAAGTCAAGACCTTTCTTGACATGTAAAACAATTAGATGAAACACCTGTCCCAGAAGGCAATTTTACAACTAGCATTTCTTTAAAATTTTTACTCCCTGTTTTCCAAAGCTAATTCCTTTATTCCTTTTATAATTTTTATTCAGGATTTACATGTCTTCTATTTACTATTGTAGCACATGAATTTGCTGTGTTGTATCCTCGTTATCAACAAGTTGTTAAGTAGAAATCTTATTGTCTGTTACCATGAAAGGCTGATCTCTTTGGGGTGGATTTCTTGAACTCCTGCTTTCACAACTAATGTCTGGAGGTCAATATCATTCATCTGTAGGCTTTGCACTTTAAAAAATGACAGACTTAGATAAGACAGGGGCTGCTCTCTGATTGTTTCCAGTGGGTAATTCTTTCTGACAGGGCATTCCCTTGACAGTGAAATTCTGCTAGAACATTTCAGATCAAAATGACTTCTAATACTTTAAAATTATCTAGAACTTAAACAAGGTATGAACATTGGGAATGAGGTTCTGTTTTTATCATTGTGAAGAGTACCTTAGAGGACAAAAACATTGGTGCTATGGCGTGATTCTACTAAGAATAAGATATTGGCTCTTCACGAGGTAGTTAAACTGGAATTCAAACAAGCTAAAGCAGGGATATGAGAGAAAATCAAGTTCCATACTTCTTGCCATAGTCAGGAAAAAGAAAATTGGGTCCTGTGTATAAGTATTTTAAGTAGACCAGACCCTTTCAAAAGCTGGGATAAAACTACAAGGCTCGGTGGACTCTTCTTCAACCTGTGACAGAGCTTGAAAGTTCTTACATATTTAAAAATATACATCAGTGAGCATGTCCATGGCAAAGCTTGATTTCCCAATTTTTTACTCAAAGGAGACAAAGTTGCTTTATAGCCTGTGCTAAACAGAGCAGATGTTCAGAGGACCTTTTGGGGCTTCCAGTTATAACTGAAATGGCCTATCTTGCAGTCTTGTGTTTCTGTGATTCTGAAGGAGTAAGTCTCATTTAGTCTCTGTAATGTACCATATATTACAGAGGATGTGTGCTGGGACCTTGCTTTTCCACCCATAAAGTTTCATTAGCAGATGAACTGAGAGTGAGAGACCTCTGTTGGCCACAGATTGGAGAAAAGGGGATGATGGGAGGATTCAGTGAAGGCTTGAACCTATCTGTTCCTTACATTTGTTTGGGGGAATTTGCGTGAAAAACAAGATATATCCTAAATGGCATGATACTCCAAGTATTTGCTCTATAAAGGTAAAAAAAAGGCTGTTTAAGAAGCTGACAGAAAGGATTTAGGTCTGTGATGATGCATGCTGTAGATAAGAGAATTGAGAGACAGTGGAAGTTGTTAGCAAAACAGTGTACATGAGAAAAAGAAGCCACAGGCAGGAGAGAAGCTCGCAGAGCATTGACACCGTGGGAACAGCCACAGACTAACCACGGGCTGCTCTGAAGAAGGGTGGCAGAGCCCCGGGAACAGCCTTTTGAGCAACCCATCTACCCTTACAGCAAGGAAGATCTGCAACTACATTTTAGGGAGCTAAGGTGTATTTTCTATCATCAGGGCTGTACCTGGAAGGACTCAGTCAGTCTGTGCTCCTATAAAAGGCAATGTGTCTGCCCCACTCTAAGGTCTGTTCTTGGACATCTCTGTGAATCACGGACTGACTATGCCTGTTAGCTTGTCACATCCGAAATGCATTGCCACTATGCTCCTCATGTGCTATGGATCTGCTATTAATTTTTGTGAATGTTTTCCCACTTAAGAATCTTTTGAAAATTATTATGGAAGTGCAGATTATATTATGGTAACATACAAAGGCCTCTGTCCAACTTTCTACCTCTGTCTCGTTCTTTTCACATTGCTGTTACTGAAACAGCATGGGACAAAATCCAATATTGCACAGTCTTTGGTTGTGTGCCAAAGTGGTTAAGCAGCAAAATCAGGCCCCACTGTTAGTGATGGCAGTCTGTAAAACAGGAATAATTTTCTATTGAATACCTGATTGGATTACTCATGAATTGCTGCTCTGCTGAGAAAATGATGTTAGAGGTTGGCAGGCGGTCACCATTTTTATTTGCTAGAGTGTTTTATCTGAATTTGCCTGTCAGGTGATTGCCTGGTTATCCCTTTCCCAGTATAAATAACCATGTATTTCAAAATGTGACAAATAATAGTAATAAAGTTTATAGGAGAAAAAAAAAATTTTGGCTGCTACAAGGAATAGCACTTAACCCAGACATCTATCTACTGCTTGCAAAAAATCTGGGCTGAGCAGAAGATAGTCTATCCCAGTGGTTGGAAAAAATAAAAAGGAGGAAGATTCACTGTTTTTTTCCCCTCCTTCTTTTTCTTGTAGCTACAGTTTAGAATAGCTTTGCATTGAATTGGTATTTTATTTCATTATGCTTATGGAGTTTGATAATTTGAACAGCCCTTGCAGTGGTATCATTTTGTTCAGTGAGCCAGACATTGCAAAATTGTGCATTTTTGTGTAATTGAGATAATTTTGTCTGGTAGCTGGTGGAAAATTACATAAAAATTTGTATGCATTGGCCAACTCATTTAATGTGCTATGTCACTTTTTCAGATGTTCGGCATTTTTCCCTGGTACTGTGCTGTGCAGCAAATCAACTTTTTCGTACTTTGTCTCTAATGTTAAAATAATGAACAACATAATACTTCCCAAGGAAGAAATACATTGCTCAATTTACCTTTGGCAAATGAGAATGTAACCATTAGGAACAGTTCTTTCCCAGCTGCTGCATGGAGGGAAGGGCCAGTACACTGTTAATAGAGACATGGGTTTCATTCAGACCACAGAAAACTTATGTAACTTTTGACTTTGAGCCTCTCTCTGTTCCACGTGAAGCAGTGGGGCAAATTCCTCTCATTTCAATGCTACTGCCCAAAATGGTGCATTATATCAGCTGGAATGAAAGAGTTAAGTAGACTGTGGGGATACCATACCCACCACAGATTCCATTCAAAATGGGTAAGATGTCTTCCACAATGATTCTCTCTGTCCTTTTGGTTATAGGGAGATTTGACAACAAGTACTAAATCTCTTTTTACAGGCACCAAGCACCAAAGTGTAAAGTTCAGTGACTGGAAGGAAGAAGCCAACACCATGTCTTACAGGTAATCTTTTGTCAGGAGCAGGAAATACAAGGCACTTCCTCGCAGAGGGTCAGTGACTTAGATCTTTGGTTCAAATCCAGCTCAGATCTGAACCACAGATGAAGTTTGTGTGGCTGGTGCCAGTGGTGTACCTGCTCTGCCTGTAAAGAGAGGAGCACCAGCCTCCAGCAGTGTCTATCCAGCAGGCTGCTCAGACAGGCAGTGAGCTCTGCAGCTGCAGGGGGGCCCCTTGCGTTAGTCCCAAGCTCTGCCTATAACTCTTCCATAAGCATGAGACTCCTCTGTGGGGAGGCTCAAATGAGGAAAGAGGTATGCACTTGCACTAAAAGCAGCAGAGAGACTCCCAGTGTGATAAATACCTGTCTGCTAAGCTGTTGCTCAATACTACTGGGATATTTCAGGTAGAGGATTTATTTTTTTCAGGAATCCAGGGTATCACATCAGATCAGACTGTCAGTGCAAAGCACATGCCATGAGAGGCGCTGCCAGCATGATATGAGCTGTATTTATACTGGCATCAACAAAAGGTATGGTGGCTCCTTAAACCCCTGCCTTTGGGGTTTTAGAGAAAGACTAGGGAACTCTCACTTTAGACATCAGCTGGCCAGAAGAGGCAAGGTCTAAATAGAAAACTTTAACAAACCAGTGGCCACCACTGTTTAGACCCCTTCAGTGTCAGAGTATGTGCTAACGACCACGGAAAGAAAGACCAGGGAAACAACCCAAAATAATTTCTTCCAAAGTGCATTTTTTTTTTTTCTGGAAGTGTTGTTAAAATTGTGGCCAAATTAACTTTGGCAATAGTCTTCAACTTCTTGTGTCAGAGCTGGAAATCTGAATTCTACTCTGGGGCTCACACCGAAGCAGAAATCATCACCCAAAAGCTACTCTCGTTGCAGGGCCTCAGTGAGAAACTGATATCAAAGAGAATCCTCTCACTGAGGGTCTCTCTCAGTATGCCCTTCCCTGGTTGGAAACAATGTGGTTCTTCTAAGGGAGAACTTTTTGCCAAGGTGGTGCCTACAGCCTAACACAAGATAGAAGAACAAGTGAATTGAAGTAAGGCCATTTTTCAATAGAAATGTTTTGCATGAAAGGTCCTTGCCAGATGTATGTGCTTTTTGACTTGCTTTCAATGGAAAATTAGCCATTTTGTGAAGATATTCCTTAAAACAATATTTGGAATATGTGAAAGTAGGTAAGCTCATACTTCAAATGCATGGAATTCTATGGGGCATTAAATGTGAATTTCACAGAACTCTGGTTTAAAGCCAGTTCTGATGGTCTTATTACTGTAATTCAGAATAAAATTACATAAATAATTTAATGGTGAATGTAGTAATAGCAGTTATGCTAACTATACTCTGTATAGCCTTCCCGTTGTGGACTGCTTTAACCAACAAGGCAGTTTTGTAAAATGAAATGTATTAAAAGAGTTTGCAATGAGGCTTGTCCCTGGGCACCCTCTACACACCTCCTGCCCAGACAATCTTACTCATTAACAGTGATTTGTGGGATAGAGGAAGCAAGCATCTTGCAACATGTTCCCCAACTGTGCTCTGTGAGGCTAATCTAAAGTAGGATACATCTAGTCCAAAGAACTTTATATTTTGATTTTAAACTGGATAATTGTACATGGTAGTCCTGAAGAAAACTGATGCATTGGTTTGTATATTCAAAAAGTCTTGAAGTCTTGAGATCAAAATAACTTGTTTACTGAAAGTACTATCATAAGGTTTAAATAAGATATGGACCAATAAGGTTGGGATCTAACTCACATGGTCTTGACTCCTGTTGTTACCTCTAGCTGCATCCATTAGGATGTATTTTATCAAACCAGAGAAGGTACTTATACCCTCACTAGATCTAGTTTTTACAGTCTTTGAACTCCCTGCTAAGTCAAGGTCTGAGTTTGTAGCTCTTACATGATTCCTAATGTCTGTTAAGGTTAAGTAATATACATTAATCCAAGTATTAGTCAAAACCCCCAAACAAGCAGCCTTGCTAATAGACAGATGCATCAATCTATTCAAATATGGTTTAAAGGAAGCCATCAATATTGAAAAATATTCCTCTTGGGAAGGTTTAGAGGCTAATAGGCATAGCTATGCTCCTGAGAATATGCTGAAAATGGTGATAAATGCCAGGGATGTGAAGCGCATAATAATATCAGGAAATGTAAAGTACTTGATCTTCTCATTATAAAAAGAGTGTTGCATAGTCAGAGTTGGTATAAATATCCTGAAATGGGTTCCAATCTGTCTAACTTAAGCACCCAGCTTTCAAAAAGGTACTTCTAAAGGCATCAAGTAGGCAGATCATCTCTGTCTACCTTAGATGCCTGAACTGATGCAGGTAGTTTTTTCCACTGGAAGCTTCCAGAAGCACATTTCTCTCTCCATCATCTGAAAAGGATCTCAGGAGCACATTAGAAATCCCATGAGATATACCTGGCCCATGCAAATATATGCCATACAGTAACTCTAGTGCTGTTTTCCAAAAAGTAACTTATGAACAAGTACCAGTGCAAAGGTGAGTTGTAAGTGGATCCTAAGACTCAGTATATTCATGAATGTAATCTGGATGAATAATTACTCCAATATGTCAACCTTACTGAATGTAAAATGTATTCAGTTCCATAGCAACCTCTCTTTTTAGATGTGGATTTGGAGCTGTAGAAAAGAATTCAACACAGTCCCTCTCTAATATTTGATAGGCAGCAGATCAGCTCCCCCATCCTCCTTACATTTTGTGTTACACATTGTTGCAGTCTTTCACCAGAAACTGGCATCAGTTGTACTGTTCAGGTGACCAGGTTTATGCAACTGTCCAAAATCTGAAACTGAAAACTCCAACATGGGCAAAGTGAAATGTATTTTCACAAAATCTTTGTGAAGCACAATTCTTTGTGTAGCTGAGTTGGGCTGAGAGGGAAGTAAGTTCTGATAGGCAAGAGAAAGAATGGAATAGGATCTGGAGAGAGGAACTGAAACTAGGTGTGCTCCTACTGACAGAACTAATAATCTGGAATGACAACTTGGGAGATTTCTCTAAAGATGGACAGAAGATCTGAGTCGCATCAGCAAACCAACAAGGCATTTCAGACTAATAGGTTCCCTAAACAGTGACCAAACTTCTTCTTAACTCAGATATGCAACATGGTGTAGATTTCTGTCAGGTGTATCTGTTTATGAATGCAAATATGCTCATGGCTTTTCTTCATCTGAGTGGAGCAGCACTAGAACGACAAAGCTGTAGATGCTTTCGTCAGGGGATTACTACTGAGAACTAAGGTCCTACACTCCATTGCAATACATTTCTGCTGACAGAAAATTAACAGTTTGAGAATAATGACTCCTGATACACAACTGAATGTTAGATAAATACAAGTTTCCTGCTTTGAGGGACTGTAAAACCTGTATGTAATGGAAATTTTTATACACAGACTTCCTGGTGGTAAAGGCAAATGAATCTCTCTATCAGCCTTTGTGTTGTCAATGCTTATTTATCCAAAAGAGCAATTTATTATGATATGACACTTTTGAAAGACCCAGAGGGAAGGATTTAGACAGGTATTCAGAATTCAGTAGCATAAATAGGAAAGGAGAAGTTGTCATCTTCAGAAACAACCTACTGGTAGTACTTACATACAGCATTTCTCTCTGCTTTGAATTGCAATTCTGTCATTTCTGAAAGGAGAACAGTGGTTGAATGTTGATTTGATGTTTTCTTACCTGATTTAACTGGAACCTAGAGAGTTATATCTTGACAAAGATCCAGGAAAATGTTGCACTATATGTGGATCCTTGAATCTTTATGATTTTGGACAGAGGATTTTTTGTTTCACCAATTAATTATTAATGAAAAAACTAGACCATTTGTGGCTTCCCATGATTGCTTGCTGTCAGAGTTATCTGGAGAATGATAAAATGCTATTTTTCTGTAGAATTACTTTCACTACAAAGTATGGTTGTGCTCATAAAGTTTGAGAAAAAGATTAATTTCTGGCTTCTGCTTTGCTAAAGATTATGCTGAGGTACAGGTAAAAGTGAAGTACCACACAGTCATGCACAAACTGCTTTGCTTTCAGTCTGTTCAATTAAGTCATGAGGGCAATTCTGCTCCATATCACCTTTCCTTGATTCTGTGCCTGCTTGCACCTTGTAACCCAACTGCTCGCCTACATCTGCTGTGTGCACAGTCCAGTTTGAATGTATGGCCAGGCACTGCTACTTCTCTTTCAGGTGACACACACTGGCACTTTTTCTATATAGCAGGCACTGCTGAAAGGAAAAGGGCTTCAACTCCGTTAAGAACCATGGTTATCGTCACGCTTGCATTCCGCATCTCTCCCTCGAGCATGTTACAAAAAGAGTCTTATGTTCTTGTCTGGATAGTTCACAAAACCCATCTTCCTGGACACAAATGTTTGTGACTATACCTGTACAGTGGAATTTATGGATATGGAAGTCTAAGTGCTTTGCTAAAACAAGGCTGTAAGGAGTCCAGGTAATGGAAAATTTATCACTTTCACTGATAAGCTATCCTAGTGGTTTGTGACTCTCATGTCTAAGAGTTGTATTTTCAGTTTAAACTTTGCAGATTTTATTTTTGAAATATCTGGTGACTTTTCCATATCGGAAAGTTTTGCCATACATTATTAAATCTCACATAAGCTTGAAAAGTAAAGCTTGCCTGAGATCTAAAGAGAACGTTGGCCTTAGGTGAGCCTTCTGCCCAAAGTATATTTCATCCTACAAACATATTCATTTACTTTGCTGCTAGTAAATTGACTGTCAAGGTACATGAGTAGTTCAGTCTTCTGAACTATATCCTTATTTAAAGACTAGATATCTAAAGTTAACTAAAGACTTTCGATATCTAAAGTTATCTAAAGATAACTCCTTTTCCAAGCATTATCACATATCATGAAGAAAGAAATTAGGTCTTACCAGCTCAGTGAAAGAGACAGCTGACATAACATAAAAAAAAAAATATTACAGCTGCTATTTGTTCCTTTCACAGAAATGTATTAAGTAAACATATCTGAAGATGTTGAAAGATTTAGAAACTAATCTAAACAAAGTAAATGCAACAAAACTCCCAGAATTGTTTCTAGTCTGTCAATATGTTTTTTTTTAAAAAATATCAACTCGTTAATTTGTTAACTTTAAAATTAGGTGCAAATAATATTCTTACAATTTAGGATTAAAAGGGGAGAAAAATAATGATTTAGAGTTAAGGTATTTCAAATAAATATAAATATATCTTTAATACAGAAGCCTTTAAGAGATACACCAAGAAGAATGAAAATATTTGGAGCAAGATTCGTCATGCTTTCAGTTTTCATCTAGATCTATCCTGTGTATTTATGTAGGGTGCTCAATCAGATATTTTTTGCAGAGGTAATTTTTATTATCTCCTGTTTTTATTTTATTTTACAATTTTTTTCAGGTTACTTTTTTGCTTCAGAACTGGTTGAGAAAAATGTGAAAAATAAAATAAATAAAAGCACTGCTTTGAAGATGAAATAATAATCTAAATGCTGAGGTATCATTGCATTGCTGCAATTCTAAATAATTATTGCTGAGATAAATTTAGTACATATTAATTCCTGTGTTTGAGCCTTTAGACTATATTGATCACCTGAGTACTTAAGCTTTAAAATTCTGCATATACTTTGTAATTCAATACAGTGGTATACTTAATTATTTATCCTTGGGGATGGATAAAGATTTAAGCCTCCAGCATGCTATGTTACATAACTTAAAGGGCATCTTTTCCAATGTACACTTCTGCCTAGTAACCACAGATCTGTCCCTCAGTCAGCCCATGAGTTTGCAAAGTGAGGTTAATGGTACACAGCCTCCACTGGGAACTTTCGCAGTAGGGAGTAGTAGGGAGTGTGATGCTGCAAAGCTGGGCAAACACCTAATCACTGATCACACCAAAACAGCTGTCGGTGCATCATGAAGAAGAGATCATACAGAGGCAATTAAAAAAAAACATGCCTCAAAAGGCAATTTAAAATACTTCACTTTAAAGAACTTGTATTTGTAAGAAATCTACACACCTGGGTAGGTGGTCTAGATTGTAGATATGTCCACTGAACCAGCCATCTTCTATTTCCTGTTTTGTCAGTTGTGAATGAAAACGGTAATTTGGGAAATGAAGTTTGACCCATTATTTTTGGCATCTATGTTAGAAAGAATGAATTGTGTCCTGTAATTACGCATTTTGTCTAAACAAGTAGAGACTGGTTAAGTAAGACGTAGATGTCTATACCAGGTCAGGTGAATCCTACACATTTCTGTAGAATACCTTGACTTAGAGCTAAATTTCTCCATAGAAAAATAGGTTAATTGGAAATGGCAGACAAAATTAGAAACGTCCCAGGGAATAAATTGGATCAGTGAAGCAAATGGGTTGCTACTCCTAATTCAAAGTAAGCTTCTTTCAGGAAAGCCTCTGTTTAATAAAAATAGACCCCAATGGAAGCCCAATGAAAATTGAACGTTTTACAATTAATAATAAAATGAGATATTGCCCTGAGATGTTGAACTCAAGTCTTTGAAACATGGCCCACAACATTCATGATAAATGTCCTTGTCATACATTAGGATTCTCTACACTGGGAGAAGTAAATAACCCATTCTCATACATTTTTGAAAGATTTTTATTTTTATTTTTTTATTGGAGGACAATGCCTAAACCTGTAAACGTCATGTTATATTTAGTTGTCTGGTACATGCATATTTACAGATAACATTGCTTTTCTCATTAGGTGCTATTGCATATGTTCTAAGAAAATTTTGGTACAGATTTAATTGAAAACCAGGATTCATTTCTGAGATATTGGGCACAAATAATCCATATCCATTGTTCTACAGTTTAAAACTGATAATTATGCTTTATCGTCTCACTTAATTTAGTAGCTAGATTTAGACGACACAAAGTTAAAAGATGGTGTCAATAAAACAGTAAGGGGGAATCTGGAGTCCTATATCAATAATGAAATTTAAAGCAAACAGAAAATTATCTGTTGTGGTACAGACTATGGGCTAAACTAGGCATGTCTGTAGAGAACCATAATGAGACTTTTTGTCATCTGGGATGCTGCCTCAGCTGGCCCTCTGCCTCCTGCCAGCTGCTGCAGTTGTCTTCTCTGGACCTGCTCACTCCAGGCTGAGGAGCTACACCAGCCATTTGCTGCTCTGCTGTGTTCTCCTATGGCTCAGTGGCTACATTGCTTATTGTGAAAATGTCTTAATGCTCAGAAAGTTGCATTAAAGCAGTTCTGTTTCCTGTGGTCTACTTCTTGCTGTGACTCAAAAAATTAAAGATTATTAATTTGAATAAGTGCCTGCTGCATAATGGTAGTTTTGTGAGGTGTTTTATAGTTTTGCATCATGGGCAAAGGAAGCTGTGGAAATATCCAGTGTATCTTGACACACGGTATCTTGAGTTTTTCTATGATTCATGAAAGAAATGAGAAGGGTGAGAGCTGCCAGGCTTAAAAGATCTAATATTACTAAGCCTCAGGGGTCACTGCTTAAGAACACTGAGAGAGGCCCACAGACTGATTCCAAGGTCAGCTGGATTGCTTGGAAGACTTGACCTTTGGGATTCATTATCTTAGGTTTTGAATTATAAATGAAGTTTATATGCAGAGAACTTCTCCTGTATTTTTTTAATGTAACAATTTTTTAATTTGTAAAAGCTGTTTTATATATTTGGTACTCTGTCTTTAAAACTTGGGCTTCTCTTTCATCTCACAGATGGCCAATGGCTATGAAATATTAATGCTAACACTAATATAAATAATAAATTAAACAATGAAAGCTTCAGCTTAAAAAGTCTAAGTCTTACATGAGAACAGACTTAAAGGTGCATATGAAGGCAAGAATGAATCCTTATATCCTCCAAGTACAGTGAAGAACTGCCTGTTTGTAAATCAGACATAATCTTGTTACTTTCTGCTTCTACTTGGAGCACAAATGGTAACCACTTAGCAAGGTGAACTCCCTGTCTAGTCTCTCCCAATATTTGTTATTCTAATTTATCTTAGCAGAGAGAACATAAATTCCCTGAACAGTTGAGCTAAGCCCTGGTTTTGCTGCAGGCTTCTAATCTTGCATTCTTTGTGTCACTGCTAATGCCTTCAGAGGGTATGCAAAGGAAGCAGTTCAGACCCCATAACTCCATAGCTGAATAAAGACAATTTAATATTTTTCAGTTTCACTTACCAGTTCCTGCTCTGATGACAGTCTTTCTGCATATCTTGCAGTTTTAACAATCTTTCCTTTCTTTTTGCTGTTGCTTTGTTATGAAAATCGTGATGTAGTTTTCCATGACATGCTGTTTCCTTGCAATATTCTCTCTCAGTTGGGTAGCTCTCTATTTATTATTTATTTTTGGAAGAGCCTTACAACAGTTCTGTATTGTGAGCCCTTGTCTCTTGAGAGACAACTTTCTAAAGTTTGTGAGCTTTCATGAAAGAATACAACACCTGAAAGTAGAATTATTCTTTGAATTGTGATGTGCCTGTGCAGTACACATTCAGCCTTACAATATGGAATGGTAGAAAACCTCTCTTCAATTGTGCTACTTTTTCAGATTATATTTGTATGAAAATTATTGGCCATTTTCTAATTCTTGTTGTTAAGGAACCATAAAACAGCTGGAAAATGGATGTGTTTATTTTTCTGAAAGCCTCCTGTGTTAAGCAGCCACAGTGGCAATGTTTAGGCAAATTTCTGACAGTGCCACAGTGGATGTGCTCGGACTTGAAGGAAACAAACTATGAGCAGAGAGTTTATTTTCTTGGTTTACTGGTTAATTTAGTTGAATTGAATAGGCAAAATGCAAACCCTGACCCTGACCTCATCTCCTAGGTTTTGCACAGATATCATACTGGAAGGCCTGTATTGATGGTCATTAAATAAATCAGTTTAAATTTTTGAGATCATTAAGAAGGACTAGCTCAAGGCCTCACCATCAAGTATGCGAGAACAAATCTGAGCTGCTTGATGCTTAGTGAAATAATTTTCTTCCCTTAATCACAAAGATATCTTTGTCTTGAAAAAAAATCCATTACTGAAAGGAGGAAAGCGAGAAGTGCATGACAGATTCTTCTCCATAGTTTAGGTAACTATTCACAGTTCTTCTCTCTAGCTCCTTGGTATGACAACTGTTAGGACACCTATTTGACATCTTCTCCAGTAACACCTTCTTTCTAATTAAGGACTGTCAGGTCCTGTGGGGTTTGTGTTTACCCTGAGGGGCAGAAAGAGCAGAGCTGCTCTGCAGCTTTAGCTGCCTTGTGGGCCCATCACACAGTGCTCACAGGCACTCCCACCATCCCACACCTTTGCTAAAAAGTAGGTCCACAGTGATTTCTGAACTGTGAACAGGAGTGCAACAAGTACACAGGGTTTTTCACCTCTCTCTCACTTAGTTGTTTTTCCAAACACTTGGAGCCCAATGTGGCAAGTGACTGATTTAACAGAGGGCAGAGTCAATATGCAGTCAGACATTGTTGACTGCCCAAAATTTTTATACTGTTGTAAAATTGTTATATCTTCCTTGACATTGTAAGATTGCTTATTCTTAACAGAAACAAACCACTTACCATAAAAGAACATATATAAATTGAATATGTCTAAGGCCTGCTCATTAACTCATTTCCCTTTTTTCTCTCCATGAGAAGCCAACAGATCAATGCTTCCCTTTTGGCTCCATCCCACCTGGAGCCCTTTGGAGAAAGATGGGGGGTCTCCTTCCTTGGAATCAGCCACTCTGCTTGTACTACTGTACTTTGAGTGTCTTCTCTGTACAGAACTCTGTTTTGTGGGAGACAGTATACAAAGAGACATTCATATTAGCAATCCTGCTGGCAATTATGAAAGAATGTGGACACTGTGTCCACATTCTGCTTTTTAGAAGTCGTTGAGGAGAATTTCTCAGTCACTATGCCTTAGGTTAAGCTAAAAGTACATATTTTTACTATATATTTTATAGTAATATAATAATATATGCAATTAGTATGTAGGTGAGTAAGAAGCTCAGTGAAAGGAATCTAGGAACCCTTTTTGAGCTATTATCAAACCTACTTCTGGCAAACCAGAAGTATTCCACAACACTGAAGAACTTCCCTTAAAAAAGCTCTAATAGAGCCATTTAGGTGACAAGATGAACTTAGAAACACAAAACATAGTAACAAATGCACAGTCCTATAACCAATCAGCAGCAATGAAAGGTGAAAATTAGCATCATGGAACAATCTAGTCTGATCCAATTGACTTACTGTCCCGTTTGAATTCAGCAACATTGCAAAAACATTGGAAGAGCATTTGTAAATTAGAATGATCATTTTTGTGTTATGCCATAAATCACTGGGGGAGAATAAAAAAGTTGGTGGATAAAAACATCTCTCTTCTTGAACATATATTAACATATTTGTCTTTGATTGTATGCTTGGGGCAGAAGGGTTAAATGTCCACACCTGGGTGGGGGAATTTGTACTCAAACTTACACTGTATTTACCTACTGCTCTCTGGGTACATATGACTGTGACAAATATTACAGAGAATGAAGAGATTACTAATCAGACAATAATGTACATGATTTGGACATCTTGCAAAATCCATCTGTTCTCTTCCAGAATTTACATCTAGGGGCACTGATATAACACAACAAACACTAAGGTATTATCTCAAACTGAGATAAAGAAGAGAAAAGTTGCTTTACATGAGCAGACAATGCACTGTGAGTTACTAGACCATTACTTAGAGACCACCTAGATTTTAATGAGTTACAGAAAGAAGAAAATTGTCTGGTTCTTCATTATTTTTCATATTATTAAAATAAAATTATTATTGTTAATACATAAAAGCATAGAATCTTTAGGTCTGGAAAGGACCTTAAAGATCATTTAGTCCCAAGCTCTGCTGCCCTGTGCAGGGACACCTCCCACTGGACCAGGATGCTCAAGGTCTTATCCAGCCAGGCTTTGAACACTGCCAGGGATGGGACATTCACAGCCTCCCTGGGCAACCTGTTCCAATGTCTCACCAATCAAACAATAAAAAAATTTCTTCCTAATATTGAGCCTAAATTTCCCCTCTTTCAATTTGTACCCATTACTCCTTGTTCTATCACTACAGTTCCTGACAAAGAGTTCATCTGTGGCTTCCCAGCAGGCCCCTTCAGACACTGGAAGGTTGTTGTGTGGTCTCCTCCACACAGCCTTCCCTTCTCCAGACTGATCAGCCCCAGCTTTCTCAGTCTGTCTTTATAGGTGAGGTGCTCCAGTCCTCTTATCAGCTTTACGGCCCGTCAACCCAAATGTGAGCATTTAGCAGCCCTGGATACTTGTATTTATTTATTAATTTTTTAGAATGAGAATTATCAGCTTTTGGATAGATTTAAAGTTAATGCGTGTTTTTCATCATGACTTGAACTCATAATTCATTGGAATAATTGTACTTGGTGGAATCCCGTTTCCCTTTAAATCAGCTGCCAAATTTCTACTGATTTATTAGAGACAGCCTTTAAAATGCACACTTTGATTTTGCACATCATCTCTACAAAATTACACTGATTATCTAGTAATGATTTTATTTGAATAATGAGGTCTCTTCCCTGAAGTTGTGGGATAATTTATTTGCATTTTGAATTAAATTGTGACTGAGATATTTGAGATAATTGTGCTTGCTGAAACACCCAAGGAATATAAAAAGATCCATACAAATTTTGAACGAAATACAATTACAGTTATCAGAAAGTTTATAATTTGAAGCTTTTCATCAGCTTTCATGATAATTTCCTTCAGTGCATCCAAATATTAGGTCCTCAGTGACAGGAACATTTTTCCTGGTCATTCATCAACCCTGATACTGCTGGATAATTTCTGCAACATCTGATACATAATCCATGATATATAGATTTCTCTTCAGGCCTCCTCTTCTCTTGGACCACAAATTAGAGGAAGCCATCCAGCTGTAAGAAGTCTAGTTTTAGGCTGGATAGAAACTTCTATTTTCTGTTTTGTTTACTTATAAACTCTGGCAAAATAAAGCACAACTACAAAATGTGTCATAGAGGCCAAGGCTTTTTCCTTTCCAGATAGGGTATCACTCCGAAATCCTGGGCTAAAGGAGTGATCTGCCCCACTCAATGCTACATAAATCATTGTCAGAGTATGGAAGTAGGGTGAGGTTATTTCAGACATCTGCCAGATATGGGCATAAAAGATGGGTATAGGAAGGAGTGACGGGCACAAAAGCATGGCACCAAACCAAGAAACGTGGTTTAATGGTCTTTCTAACTCACCATCCTCAGCTTTTTGTTTCCTTTCCAGTCTCATTCTTGTCCATCATAGTCTTCAGTTATTTTTTCTTTTCTGTAGCAAGCCAGACAGAACCGATAATCTATAGCAACGTCAGACTTCTACAGTAATATTTCTCACTACATGTGAATGCTAAGTAATTTTGCTTTATGTATTTGACAGTGATAGGTAGTTTCAACATGGCTTGAAGTGATGCCTTTTCTAAGTTGTTCATATAATTTTTTTAGCTTTTTATTCACCAGTGGTTGCTATTCCCAGTGGGAGGCCTTACCCCCACTTATTCCACACACACATTCAACTCTGCTTCCTTTAAATGGAACCTAAGAAAAACAGGGTGTAGACCTGGCTTTGGCAGATGTGATTCTGAATCTCTCATTGAACCTTCATTGTAATGCTGTGGAATGCTGTGGAGCTGTGTGGAATGTGTGGATCTGTTTTTGTGGAACAGGAATAAGGATTGGGATCTGAGAGTTATTACAGTGAGAGAATTTGCCTGCCCTAGAACTCAGAAAATGCCAGGAACCTCAAAAGGAGTAAAATAGCTTGATTCTTTCATGAGTGTACTGTTTGATGCAGGGCAATGATTAGTGGGATTTGTTGGAGTACTGATTCAATATAATATTTTGGAACTATAAAATTCTATAGGACTTACAAGCTATATATTGAGCTGTCAAGCTGGGCACGCTGCTGGTCTACGTAAGGGCAGGATTGTTTGTAAACTTGTCCCTTGCCTCTTATTGCCTCCCGGTGTCTGTAATGCACTTCTTCTGTCTTTTCCATAATTATCCTCCTATTTCATATAAGCTGGAAAGCCCTATGCTCTTTTTGAACTATACTGGTTTCAGCTGAGCTCTCCAGAGTGCAAAGGTCTGCCTGCAGAGAAGTGGGGTGAAGGACAACAACCATTTAAAGGGAAAGACCTCACTTAACTTTGCACTCTGTGAATGCAAAACCCCTCCAAGATATTCTCTGTCAGGCAGTTTATGACAGCATTTTAAACGAAGCGGTTTCTCAGTTACAGGAAGAGTGGTGTTTTTCTATGACAATTGCTCCTGATTAAACTGTATTTGGGATTTGAGGTGGGTACCCACGTTCCCTCTACAGTGCAGTGAGGCAGGTGAGTGTGTCTGATAATTTCAAGGAGGAGACCCTGGCCATCAGAATTTATGCATCTAAACGGAACAGACCAGGTCTTCTTCTCCTTGGATATTCTATGAAATATATCATTCTTTTTAGCGTGATTGTCTGCCAAGAGGCTGTTTGTGCCTGCATCCAGCAGACTGACTTTGCTGTCTGCATGAGTAGGTTTTCTTTTCAGCCCATGGCTAGAGGAGATAACATTAATGCAAGTGCTACCCTTGCAGTGTCTCCACAGGCAGAGGAGCCTCTGGGAACAGAGACATGTGGCTCTTTAAGCTTGACACATCCCATTGTTGTCCATAGAAGAAACTCCAAACCACTTCAGTCTGCAGAGAGGCTGCTCTTCTTTTTTGCTTTCCCTCCCAGCTGTCATCTGTCACAGCTCAGAGTGGCTGTTGCCACTCAGGATTTCACATTTTAAAATTACTGACATCCAAAACTCTTTATGCGTGATCTTGGTGTCTCTGAGCTACCAGTGAAGCCTGAAGTCTTTATCTACCTATTAACCCCAAGACCTATTCATCAGTAATATATTGGTAAACACTACTATGTTACTGTGCAACCTGGCTTGCTACCAGCAATGTCCTTCAGTGTACAGTTGTATTGCACAAAAATAAAACGTGGCAGCAGAAACCAGGCTGGACCACAGTCAAAAGCCCCATTGCCTTATACAATATTAATAGGTTGGCATTGTAGAAACCATAAAAACATTTTAAACTGAACTTTTTTATCGGGTTCACAGTATAAAGCACTCCAAATGCCACCAGCAGTTTAATCTTAGGAGCTCTTCTTCTGTACATAGGGATGAGAAAAATAATATTATTTATGGATATTAGTACATCACTAGAAAGTAGGGTTCACTTTATTTCAGCAAATGGAGGCACCACCATTTTCATTACTGTCAATTTCATTTCCAGTGTGTTTTACTGGGTGAAAGTTGTTTTGATATTGCTGTATTTGCCTCAGAGAAGATACTAAATTAAAATGGTGACCTAACAAAAGGATTGGGGTGGCTGAGAGGAGTGTATGAGGCAGGCAATCATTCGCATTTTTCATACATTTGTCTTTCCAATATGGACTAACCTTTTAAAATTCAAGATGTAATTTCTACCTCAAAATAGGTAGGTAAAAGATAACCATTTCTAAGAAATGTCCCCTATCTCCTGTTCCTGTGATTTCTCCTGGCTCAAGCTGCCACTTCTGTTTTACATTCTGTGCTGCAAGGTACAGTACAGAGCTGCGGCAATTTTGGGTGCTCGTCTTTCAGTCAAGCCAGCCGAAATGAAGTTGTCAGCAATGTGAACAGAGACATTTGCTAGAAATTAAGCAAGGAAGTCTATGCTAAAACGTATTGACTCCCCTTTTCATGGTTTTTAATTTATACTATTTTCTTTATATGCTACAGCCTCAAACTCATATTAAAAAAAATCTAAAATATGTGGGGCTGCTGGTACTGTACAGAAATTGTGACAAGCTCTTACAAAGTTACTGTTGCCTGAAATCTCAATATTTAATGTGCACTGAACTTAAACTATGCTCTCATTTCCTGTGTCCTTAGCAACTGTAATGTCTCCGAGAGGAACCTTTGTCTCTGCTGCTCCCTATGAGTTCACACATCTGTCTGGTGTGATTTCTGCTCACTCTCCCTTCACCCTTATTTTTTGCCTTAAGTGTTCTCACCTTGAAAAGGTGCAATTCACATATCTACCTAGTGCTTCAAACAGTGAGTGATTCTGCAACTAGGGAAAATTTCAAATTCCTAGGCCTGCATTCCTCATCCGTACTTCTGTCTTTCTTTTCTCTTGCTTTGCTTAATTTTGTTCTTTTTATCCTCTTCTGAGGTGCCTTTTTGTTTGTTTGATTGTTGTTGGGCTGTTATGTTCTTGTTGATTTTGCTTTTCCTTTTACTCTTTTCCCCAAATCCTTATTTTATTCTGACTAATATGAACTCTGGGTATCAGATGACATAAGCTGGTGCTGAAACATATATATATAGAACAGCTATATAATTTATGTAGAAGATTAATGAGAAAAACAAAACAAAAACCAAACACCAAAACCAAAAGGAAAATAATCATATTTGTAAAAAACTTTAAATACTTCAAGGTCCTACTTTGCAAACTATGAAGACCACAGCATGGCTTTACATGAGAAGCTGGGATTCCTTCTTTATTTACTGAAATCTTTCTCTTGCATTAGTAATTTATTTGCATGAAGGTATAAATACACTGAGATTAAAATCACACTGAGTGGAGTCACATAACCTATATAAGAGATGAGTAGGATATCTGTTTAGCAAAATTTTATGGACGAAATTTTAGTTACTGTGGTTACCTCCAGGATGGTGGTGGTTGGTGGTAATGTCTGATTCTGCTGAGAATGTATATGTTGATCATACCTTTTGTTTGGGGAAATCAAATTACAAAATCTTTTTTGTAATGACAGAGATCAAAACCCAGAGCACAGAGAAGCTTGTTGAAGACATAGGTGCACTGACTGAAAACACAGAAGTTGGAGGCATTGATCTGGGGACAGGTTACTAAGAACATCTGTAAAGAACCAGATCTCTGAATGCCAAGAGGGAAGTACAGGGTGTAACAATGGAACTTAGAGTAAATGGAATACATGGTTACCCTGAAAAAACTGCCAAAACAGTTTCTTTCTTTTTTTTCTTGCTGGTTTTGGAGGAATGGGACTGTGTGCACATTTATGGCAGATGAAATATTTGACTAAATTTAAAAAAAAAACCCCAACCAAATCCCACCCCAAAATCCCCAATCCTCCAAACAATCAAATATATAGACAAACCCCAACAAAACCCCAGCTCAGTAAAGTTGGATGCATCACTTGTCCTTTTTGAGGAAACAAGGACAGGCTGAAGATGGGCTTCAAGATGGGCTGAAGACTCTGCCATTGTTATATTTGAATTCTAAACTTGTATCCTTTGAAATAAAGGCAGAGAGAAAGAGCTGGGAGAAAAGGCAGAAGAGCAAAGTTAAAACTACCATTTTGATTCCCTATCCTGACTCTTCCTAGCACTGTGTTAAAGGACCTTTCTCTCTGCAGCCTGAGTACAGACAGAATAAAACATTAGTTATCAGCTGTCAAAAGATATTTGTGGGCACAGGAATATGTTTCAATTTCCTTCTGTTTTTGTATAAACCATATAATTTCCTTGTTTCTAACATTTGTGGAATTTCAGAATATTTTCAGAATAAAGGAAATCTGAGTTATGCTTCCTGAGACAATTGCAAGAATCAAAATCTGGGTAAAGAACCTTTTTCTAATGTCTAATTTAAACCTCCCTTGACCATTCAGGCCATTCCCTCAGGTCCTATCACTGGTCACCACAGAGAAGAGATCAGTGTCTGCCCCTCCTCTTCCCCTCACAAGAAGTTGTTGCTGCAATGAAGTCTCCCCTCAGTCTCTCCTTTTCTCCAGGCTGAACAGACCAAGTGACTTCAATCACTCATCATACAGCTTCCCCTCAAGGCCCTTCCCCATCTTTTTTACCCTTCTTTGGATGCTTTCTAATAGTTTTGAGCTATTACCAGGAACTAAAGTAATTTCTTTTACTAGTAGCAGTCATGTTTCCATTAGAAGGATTTTCCAGTGTACTTTTATCTGAAGAATTCTTCTTAGTGGAACAGGCCTTGTACTGGAAACCAACCCAGGGAAAGTTTTTAAAAAAAGAAAGGGGGGAAAATAGATAAGAAATTGAGAGATTGTTAGAAAGAGTGGAAGGTAGAAAAGAAAGGATGGAAACCAATTATGATAAATTAGATAAGGGAGACAGCTAAAGTCAGAAAAATTTCAATGCCGTCACTCATTCCTATCTGTTCAAAATGTGTCACTCAAAGAGCTGCACATAATGTGACAGCTATTCTCTCCATCAGACCATCTATTTGGCTTCCATAGTGATGACTCTAGTCCCAGGACATAATGACCAGATTTTTTCCCTACACCCTGGACAGCCTAATAATTTGCGCTTAGTGATATTTCCTTCCCAAAGGCACTTCCAAAGTCTAAAGACTTGCCATAAGGCTTAGGGAGCATTATCTTTGTATAAAAAGCAACAGCTATAAATAAATTTCACATTTCTGAGAAAATCCAAATGGCCAAGCTGTATTACTTCAGCATCAACTGTTACCATACAGTCATTATCATTTTTTAGATTAAGTTAATGCATTAATTTTTATTTTTGTTTCATTATTGCCTGCTACATAATTGTAACAGGTGTTGGTTGCAAGCAATATGTTTATGTCTGAATAGTTGTTTCCACAGTAGCTCTTGATCTGTAAACAGAACATGTTCTTTAAGGTACTTATTTCACAGTCAATGAAAGTACCCATGTGAGTACAGGATGTAGGGTGTAAACCATTGATTAGTAATTGAAACACCTCTCTGCTATACACAGTGAGAAAAAAACCCCCCACAAAAGCCCTATATGTTTAACAATAGATCTTCCTCAAAACTGAGATTCCCAGAAATAACTGAGAGACTTAGGATAAATCCCACTGATTGTCAGTGCAATTCAGGCTCCCAAATCCTACTCCAAATCAATCGATTTTATTTATACTGTGAGCCACTTCTTTTAGGCAAAGGAAAACCAGAAGGACTCTGAGATTTTATGTCAAAGACCCCTGTGTTTTCTGTGGTTTCCATAAGTATATTTTCAGCTCTATAGTTACTGTTTTCCTGTTCCTAATAAAAAGGTGTTCAAAGCTATTCAACTGCAATTACTGGAGTCTGATTGCCTCATTGGTTTCTGTTTGCCACAAGGTGAGACTTAATTTTAAAACAGTAGCACATGGACTTTCTTGAAAGAGAATGTGCGCATTGGAAACAGAGGGAGCTCATTTTTCTTTTAACCAGAAAAGCTTTGAAGGTTGGATGAACAGAAAGTAAGAGCAGGAGAAGTATGGGTTTAAGGATATTTTTATTGCATCCGCAGGGGAAATATTCTTAATTTTCCAGAAGATGGAATTTTCTTAAGGCTCATGATCTGAATTAGTTTTATTGTCTGTTTGATAAAAGTATGCAACATTGATTTTTACTATACTAAAATTTAATAACCAGCAAATATCCAGTGCACTGTACTATAAACTTGAGCACACCATGGGAAGGAGAAAGTGTTATGGTGCTTTCTAACCAGCATGCACAGATATATCAAAAAAGATGATGAAAAATTTTAGACATTGGGAAACACTGTTTAATAAATAATGATTATGTATATACTGAGGAATCAGCATCAGTTGAAAAAACTGGATTTGAAAACAAGAATCTAAGAGTATCAAAGGAGATATTACTACCAGAATTAGATATGACTTTGAAGCACAGTCTTGTGCAATGGGCAAAATGTTTCCAAGAGCTGTAGCTTTCTTGTTCGAGTTCTTTCATGTTCTTTCTGTATTTCTACACACAAATAATCTTAACTCAATGTACTATTATTTTCCTTCCCATCCATTCAAGATGCTAGGTCTTTGAGATAGACCACCACTCAAATCTCCACTCCTACATCTACACAGCAGCCAGTACAATATACTGGCTCTGGCTTCACTACAGTCTTCGGTGTCGATAATGGAGTTTTGCCAAGCTATCCCTCATTTCAAGAGACACCACTACTCCATAAAAGAGCAGGCATTTTATATACTCCTGTCACCTCTTGCTGTAACATTGTGATCACCTATATATCCTTCAGTCTCCCACCACTGCTGGCTAGAATACACCAAGACCTTTTAGAATGAAAGAACTATTTTGGTGGAAGCAACTCTAGTTTGCTAGACATCTAGAAGACATTCATAGACTCAAAGAAGGGTTTGGGTTTGAAGGGATCTTTAAAAATCATCTAGCCCTGCCCATGGGCAAGGACACCATCCATTAGACCAGATTGCTCAAAGCCCCATACAACCAACCTTAAACACTTCAGGGACGAGGCATTCACAACTTCTCTGGGAAAGCTGCTCTAGTGTCTCACAATATTCAAGATAAATTTCCTCCTTATGCCCTGTCTAAACCTATTGACTTTCAGTTTAAACATGTTTCCTTCTTCTGTCACCACAGGTCTTGGTAAAATATCTTCCTCTATCTTTCTTGTAAGCCCCTTTCATATTCTGAAAGCCCAAAATAATGTCTCCCCAGAACTTTCTCTTTTCCAGTCATACTTTCTCCATAGGAAAGGAGTTCCAGCCCTCTGATCATCTCTTCTCTGGACCTTCTCCAACAGCTCCATGCCTTTCATGTGGACTCCAGACCTGGATTCAGTACTGAAAGTATGGATCTCATATGAGCAGAACAGAGTGGGAGAATCCCTTTCCTTGACCTGCTGGTCAAGCTTCTCTTGATGCAGTCGAGGATATCTGGTTGGCCACCAGATTAGCCAGCACCACATGTCCCAGCTGAAGCCTTATTGAAGGATTTGGTTATTTAAAGTTTAACTTGGAGCAGAAATCTTGTGTCTGTGTGTTCCTGATACATACCTGTACTGTGAAAATCAGAAAAATGACAGAAGTTGGGGTTGACAATGCATATTCAATGCACCTGCTTCAAATATGAAGTCAATTTCTGCATATCATCTCTCTTTCACCCTCTTCTCTCTATATCTTCATTATTGCAGATGTGACATACAGAATCTCTCAAAATTAATTACAATGGTTAAGGCAAATCCCACTACTGGTCCTAAAAAATGACCACTATGTATGAAATTGTCTGATTATTGATACAGCTAGACCACTAGAGGAAATGAGCCTTTAAAAAAGATCAGCAGATTAGTCTAAAACTATATATTTCTTATAAAAATTAAATCAATGCAGCACAGTGAAATATTAAGATAAAACAATGATATATTTTACAGGTATGATAAAGATGTGCAGTCACATCAACAAAATGTAAACAGGAATGCATAGGGGCAAAAAGTTGTCTGCAAACTCTGTCCCATGGCTTCATGGTACATTTGATTTAGTTATTCAGACATGAACTCTGACAGGATAATTCACCCCTCCATAAGATATTTGAAAATATTTCTAAGTATATGATATTGCAGTGAGAATTCTAGGTGTAACGAGGAAATTGAAACTTGTGCATTTTCTTCTTTACTTTCTTTCTCCTTTTAGCCATGCCATTGGATGACTGCCTGATGCATATTAGATAGATCTCTCTCTTTTTTTCTTTAACACTCCTAGGTTTTGTCAATGCACAGCAGGTAAGCAGATGGATCCTGTTCATGTTTTATGTAATTAAAAAGCCAACCTCTCCCATCTTTTTATTTTGAATAAACAAGCCCTGTTTACTTTAAGTGTAAGTGGAAAACAGTTGCTTCTGAAAACAAACTTACTTTTGGTCAACACCCTCTACTTAAGTTGTTCAAAACATACTCAATGTTTCTGAAAGCATTGCCATATGTTATACAATTAATTAAAATTTAAAATGCCTTATCATCTGGCATTTTTATCTTTGAGAGGATTTCCTACTTATTTCTCCATGCTACAGATGTGTTTCTGAATTGCAACATCTGGCACTTAGTAATTGGGTCTTTGCTTCAGGCAGTAGCCGTCTTTGGTCTAAAATTACAGTAAGTCTAAATTTAGATTCCTCATTCTCGTGCTATTTCGTACCTCTCTCCACTCTGTTATGACACATATTTGGATGGATTTACAGATGAGACCGTATCTGTCAGTTGCTCATTCTATCTACCACTTAGCATTTCCTTCTGGATAGACAAAAGATTCACAAGAGGCAGTAGATTCTGTGAAATTCTAGTCTCTTGGTCAAACCAAATTTGAAATCTCTCTGCCTCACTCTTGTAATTTCTCTCCTTTTACTTTTCCCTTTCATTTTTTCCATCTTCCTTTTAATTTTTTCTTCTTTTGTATTTAGATTTTCCCTCTCTCTTTTACCCTTTTTAAAAATTTATTCTTTTTCCTTCTCTCTTCCTCTTTCCTTTCTTCCGCTTTAACTCATTCTTTTTCCTTCCTTCCTTCCTTCCTTCCTTCCTTCCTTCCTTCCTTCCTTCCTTCCTTCCGGAATTCCTTCCTTCCTTCCGGAATTCCTTCCTTCTGGAATTCCTTCCTTCCGGAATTCCTTCCGGAATTCCTTCCTTCCGGAATTCCTTCCTTCTTTCCGGAATTCCTTCCCTCAGGAATTCCTTCTGAAATCCTTCCTTCCTTCCTTCC
>VZTZ01000245.1:494159-605599 GCA_013400955.1 Drymodes brunneopygia
CTTCCTTCCTTCCTTTCCCCCCCCCACTACTCTTCTCTTCTTATAAACAGAATGCTGCAGTTGTGTTAAAATTGTTTCTTTGGAATCATACACCATAGTTTTGAAAGACTAAAATAAAATATTCACCTTGATCCCAAAGGAAACAAGGAGAACAGGTGCCATATGGAACTCTCCAGCAGCTGATTAAGTGGTATGGTTGTGCAACAAAATATGCAAAGCACCTCCACACAGGATGGGTCAACCTAATCATATAAGAGTTAAAAGGTACAGCAGTTATGTCTTGTAGGAAGAAATATTAATTTTTAAATGATAGAATAGAACGTGTAGAAGTTTAATTACTAAGGCTGTTCTAGGAAAAGGAATGAGCAATTTGAAGTATTGAATGTGTTTGGTCTATGCAGATACTGTGCATTCAAAATTCAACTGCTTTCATAAAGACTTCAGTAAATAAATCGTTATATTGTCCCTTACTGATTCAACTTTAGTTATGGATGTCTGGACATTATATTATGGGAGCAATACAAAACCCGGGCTAAATGACTCTTGATCTCCAAGCTAAAAACTTTCCCCTAACTGCTACTTGCAATGGTTTGTCACAAAAGAATGAAACCAACTTTCCACCTGAATTCCAACCCCAGAAAAAAAAATGCATTCTAGCTCCTTACACTTTGTCCATGTTCTCTGTCTGTGTCCCTTTAACACTATGAGCCATACAATTTTTCAAGTAAATATGCACTTCTGTGCCTTTTCTCTGTGTTTGCTGGAGCACACACCTGTCTCATTTCTGAAAGCAGTTAAGTGCATCATAAATATTTTTCTTACTCAATTTCCACCTAAAATAATACAAGATAAGTATTCCCTGTGGGATTTCTACACATTTTCTGCTTGGCTCATCTTCCAAATCACATTTAGAAAAACCAGAGCATCTCACCTGAGATGTATGTAAGACACCAGGGGTATGTGTAAACTGAACAGTCTCAATGTGTATCTTCTGGCAATATTTATCTGCAGCCCAGCTTAAAAGCTCTTCCATCCTCCAATGGAGAGAGATACAACTGGCTCCTTGGGAATGGCTGCTGCAGGAGTGTAAGTTGGCCCATGCTGTGTGGACCTCAGTGAGTATTTGAGTGGCAAAAGGAATTCACCTTCAGGGCCCATGTTTGTTCCCTGATTATATTTAATTTACAGGTATAAGCCTCCTCCTTTAAAGGTATGTCTTAACTATGTATGGCTCATGCAAATAGGATTAGCCAGCAATTTACTTCTTTTCTTTATCATTGAAATGTCTAGAAATGACCCAGTAATCAGAAATAACTGTGCCTCAGCTAAAGCCCCTGTGCTATTTTAATGTCTTCCAAAGTTAAATATGCACAGATTTTACTGTATGTTTTAGCTAGGTTCCTACAGCATAAGAAAAATATTCTAGTTTCTCTTCTTATGGAATTCTAGCTCTCACCTTATATGATTTCAATTACTGGTTGTGGGTGCAGGTAAAAAAATACATATATTGAAAAGCATCTGTTTTGATGAAAAAGTTGTTTCAGAATAACTATGCCTCTACAAATTGTGTTGCATTCTTTCCTCACAAAGACTTCTTGTAGATAAAATGCTTAGATACAAAATCTATTTGAAGCCATAAGAAATCATCTTCACTCTCTTCATCATGCTATTGGATACATATTTGCATGTCTATTTGTCTGAAACACGAATATGATCCATGCATCTCCTTCTCCTACTGAAGAAAAGGAAAGGGAATTACAGTAACCCAGTAAATCGTGACCTTATCCTTTCTGAGTTTCAAATTCATCCTTGCTGAGGAAGGCCATTTTCAGAGTGCATAGCTTGGGCTGCGGGCAGTCAGCAGCTGAGATAAAGACAGTCTGTCCTCTAACACTATTTTTATTGGATACCTGCATGGCTAGGTAAAATTAAGCTGAGATATACAGTTTCTTTAAGAAGTCCTAATCAATCTGTTGTTCGGACATCCTGGTTGACTTAGGAACCTGGAGATGATTCAGCTTGTCTTTGTTCCGAGTGTTCACAGATTATATGTTCTTATCCCTCTATAAAATTTTACCAGCTTTCTCTTTGATCCTAACAATACATCCACTTACTTTAGGGGTTATTTTTCCACCTGAATTGCTGCCTTCCCTCCTTACCTCTTTCAGTTTGATTTAGGTATCTTTTTCACAGAATCTACCAAAGACTATGGATAAATATAGAAGGAGGATAAATGTGCCTGACACTTGCAGGCTACTGCTCTTGCCAGCAGAATGTAGCTGCAGAAAGGGTTTAGCAAGAGAGAATAAATAATGACTAGAAAGATCCAAAAGAGGGGAAGAAAGGGAGAGGGCTCTGCCACAAGCGTATTTGGACTGTTCAAAAGCATTCAAGCAGTTTCATTGCCCCCACATCTATTGAGGTAAAGAATATATTCAGAAAGTGACATTTTAAATTTGAGACAGAAAATCTGTTTTATATTTCTCATTTTCTTCTTAAATGAATGGAGAAACTATGTTGAACAGCTTTTTCCAAATAAGGAACTGAAAGGCCTAATTTATCCAACAGTGCAGATCCCAATGATGTGACAGCATTTTGGGATCAAAAGAGATCAAGGTAGAATGCCATGAAAAAAGGGAATGTACCAAAAGAGCCAACTTAAATTCAATCTAAAAGCAGCAGCTTAAGTACAGCACTTTACCTGTTCCAAATCTGAGCTACTTTTGCCTTGTTTTCTATCTAATCTGTCTGTGGAAGCCTCTTTTGCAATTCTGATACTAGTTTTTACCTGCCAGTTGAACATATGAATTGATATTTATTTCATATTTGTGACTGAGGCTCAGTTTCCAAATTCTGTCTTCAAAAATATGGATGTACTTGTCTCTGTGATGGAAACATTACTGTCCAAATGCTCAGCTTTACAGGAAGAACTAGTTCAGCCTCTTAAAAGAAAGGAAACCAACCAAATCTTTCAAATTTTGAAAATGAGAGCTTGCCTGTCATAAGGTGGTGAAGATTTGGTATGGACTTGAAGGCATTTTGTCACCTGCACTCACAGGACTTTTGACTTCTTATCTAGCATACATAGTAACCCTTTTTTGGTTTCAGTGGCTTTCAGTCAAGTTTTATAATTCTCAGAAGTGTAGTCAGTCAAATCATCCATATATCTTTTTATTCATCTCCTGAAGATTCTGAAAGATGTAGACCTTAAAAAGAAATATATTCTATTATTAAATACATACAAATAAATGCAGTCCCTCCCACAGAATTTGTGTTCTAGTGAATTTTATACCATATGCATCACTGCAGCCTGAAAAATTTCCTTCAGTCAGGTCTCATCAGTGCACTTAGTTTATTCATCTGGATCACTCATGTCTGCCTCTCAGTCTTACTGGCATTAAAAACTGCATAGATTAAGGGACTACTATAGTACTATATAGAGCTACATTGAGTGAGTCTGCTTTCAGCAGCTATTTTGGTGTGCTCTATTTAATCAAATAATTATTAGACACATTTTATTTTCACTCTATGATTTATAATTGTTTGAAGCTGCAAATATTTTAGAGTATTTATGTCTTGTAGTAAAAGTACAAAGTAATGAGATACTGCTTATAATTAGACAAAAATTGTGTTCAAGGATGTCTACTCAAACATGTGATTCAGTGTAAATAGGATGAACTAATATATTTACACCTTTAAATATAAATCAACTAATTTTTTCTGATCTTCCTTTCCAGCAAAATTGTGTGTGTTCCACATCAACAGTTCACTAAATCAGCACTAAAATAACAGGCTACAAACAACTATTAAGAAACCGAGTACTATGTACCAAAACAAAGACTAAATTTTGAAATTTTGCATACTAGTCATACATATCTTCCTACTGTGTCCTTCAAAAGCAACAGGAGGGCAAAGAAGAGGGACTAAAGAAAACTAGTTTTCAAAAGTATAATTTGCAACCAAATTACTTTGTTAGTTTAGAAAACTAGTTTAATTTTAATTCACTTTTCATAGTAAGACAATATAAATCAGGACAAAAATTATTGCAATATGATGTAGCCATTTTAGTTTATAATGTTCAAGTGTCAGGATGAAGATCTTTGTAGGTGAAGAAAAACATGAACATTTTAATGTATGCTATATATAATCTTTGCATACATAGATATACACAGATCACTTAGGATTTTATAGTCTAGTAAAATGAATTAGCTACAATAGAAACAAATATCACTAGGGGCTACTGCCTTAATAAATAATTCATTTGTATAGATAGGTTTCTGCAAGATGACTAAAAAAAGAGAAATTTTGGGGTGTTGTGTTATTAGCATTTAAAATACTCAGAGGGATTAGATAGAAAAATTTTACTAATAGTGATAGAGCCCTTACATGATAGCTAGTTGCTGGATGTAATAACCAAAATGCTTTTATCTAAAATCATCAGAATTCATATAAATGTGGACATAATTTCAGCAGTTTTAATTCACATAAGAGATGGAATTAGACAACACCCATAAATAAAAAGTTTATGGACATTAGAAGAATATTCAAATAAAATTGGGCCATAACTAAGGTGGGAGGGTTGTAACAAACTCTAGGCTATAACAGAGAACTATCTACAGACATCAATAAAGTTTACATGGCTAAAGAGAATAAAAGCTGTAGTGGAATCTCTTTGTGTCATCAAACTGAATTCAGCCTTATAAGAAAACTGAGGCACTTAATAAGAACTCTTTAGAGATATAAAGAAAAGAAAAACTGAATGTGGAAATATGATATGGAAATGGCTGAAGTACTCACCACAAATTTTGTCTCATTTTTCATGGATAAGTTTGTTCCCAGACCTTGGTGCACAACACCATTTATATGGAAGGAGATGGACAGCAGAGCAGGACTATCTAAAAAAGTTAGATATATATGCAGGTAGCTGGGGCCAGGTGGATTTTACCCAAAAATGAAAACTCATTCTCCATGCAGAGTCATGGCCATTGCTGGAGTTTCCTCAGCATCAGCAAAAGAAAGTTTAATCTTCTACTCATTTTTTAAAAGGGTGGGAAGACAGAATAGTGAAATAATAGGTGGCTTAGCTTCATCTTAGTCTTTAAACAAATAGCATATCCTTTTAGAAAGCATTTTCAAGCAAGGAAGGCAATTAGAAACAGGAAAAATGGATTTATGAGGACTGTATCATATTTGATCAGCAGGATTGCTTTTTGAGATTAAATGACTGGCATGTGAATGAGGAAAATGGGTGAATGTAATGTGACTTGTCTTTAGCAAGGCTTGCACAGCTGGTTCGTTTGAAACTGGAGGAGCTAAAGGTTAATCCTGTTAGATGAATTAAAAACTGACTAGACTGAACAGCTTAGAGGGTTGTAACCAACGATTTGAAATTCAGTGAATGGCCAGTAACACATGGACTATCCTGGTGGTTGAAACTGAAGCCAAAATTGCTCAGTATTTTTGTCAATAACCTGGATGATGAGCCAGAACACATCCTTAGCAAATTTATAGTTCATACTAATATGAGTGGGACTGACATGTATTTTAATGAAAAAATCTCAGTTAAAGATGAAACAAGATGTACAATGGTCAAGACCAAGTTCCTCAGAACCCAAATGCAGAAAGAACTTGCATATGAAATCATGGGAGCTGTCTTATGACTTTAAATAAACCTACCAAGTCTATAGGATGCAAAAATAATGAGTATGTTGAAAAGGAAAAAAATATTCTAAGCAAGTGTAGGAACATTATTCAGACACAAATAGAATATAAGATTAAAAAAAAAAAAGGCAGAACAAGAATTAGAAAAGAAAACCAATATATAATTAGCAGTTCATACAAATTTCACCGATGACGGATGTTATCTAACTGTATCTTTCTTTCACAAGACAACTTATTTTAAAAGTGAAGAAATGTCAGAAACTTGCCCTGTCTGGAATTCAGAAAGTACTTTGTATGGGTACAGAGGGAATTACTAAACTGAAGATGTTGAGGAAGGTGAGATTTAGAGAACTGTAGTTGGGCTAAAGGACAGACAAGAGTGCATGGTGTAAAAATTGAACTTTTCTGGCAAGGGTTAAATATTCTTAAATTACTTATGTTAGAAATTATCTTCCTTAATATTTTTGTTAATATTTTGAGCACAGAAATGGACATGCTACAGCAAACCAGACATGATTAAAAGTTAAAAAGGTAGCAAATACTACACTGTAAAGTGAATATTTTGGGAAATAGATTAGAACATTGTGTTAAGTTTTTAAAACAATTAGACAATAATGTACATATGGAAAAGAAGCTAAAATTCTGGGTTACCTTCAGTTAGACAAAGGAGGAGAAAGATATGAAAAAATAAGGTTACAGAAAGACCACTAATGACCAATGACATGTATTTAAAAGCACAAAGGAATTTGTAAGTGATACCAATATATTTCCAGTGAGCACACAAAGTGAAATTATAAATATTAAGGTAAAAGATCATGGTGAGAACCAATTTGTAGTGTTGTATAAAGATCTGAACACATTTGTTTAAGAAAGACTCAGGTAGGATTTTAAGAGCAGTACTGAAATCATGCCAATAGAAGAAAAACTTACTTAAATTACTTTGGAAAATAAAGTCTCTGCTTCTGTCTCATGAACAGATCAAGGATGGCTGTGGTGTAACAAATGCCAAAAAAGAAAGGGATATGATAAGAAAGTATTATTATTATCTGGCAATGTCTAAATTTATTCCAGGTATTCAGATTAAAGTTTACAGTCCAAAAGAAGAATAAGAATCAACAGAGGGAGTTTCACACTGAATCTGCGAACTTCAATGAGAGTTACTTTCATGTTTTTAATTTGCTTTTTACTATAGCTCAAAGTGAAATTTAAGGGAATTGTTTGTCTACAGGGATGCAAACTGTAGAGATGAACTACTAAAGTAAATTTCTGCCATCTGCTCTAATGGTACACAAGCTCAAGCAAGAAGGAAAAGGGATAGGACATCCTCTCTGCTTGGAGTTGAGGGAAAAAGCATATTTTTGATGTGAGACTATATTTACAGCAAACTTGGACAATCTGGAAATAGAGGTGGCATATAAGCTTTGAGGATGGAGCTCTCTTGGGATTCAGATTACCTTAAGAGTAGGGAGGAATTCAAGAATATTCTGTAGTAGTCAAAAAAATCAGTACTACTAGGGAACTTTTCCATTCCATACATTCTGTTGATGAAAGATGCTGTTTTTTCAAATAATTGTTTGTAGGAATTGGATATTTTTAACTCAGTAGGGTAAAAATGTCAAATGGGCAGGAAAGGTATGAAATCCTTCTTATTGGGGAAATACCAGTAATGTCATAACTGGGTTACTTGGGGACCAGTTTAAATTGTTTATTTTCCTTGGTCTATTTGACTCATCCCAGACGTTAAACTTACCACTTAGGAGAGTTTTACTGAATAGGATATCAACTATTGTAAGATTATGGACCTCTGAATATCTTCCAGATCAGTTTACGCAAGCAATTGCCAAACAGGCAGAAGCTTGGACTGAAATTTCCCAGAACTTCAATGTGGGCCAAATTCAGTCGTGCTCTCATGTTTTTTTGTGGTTTTTTTTTTCACATTTTTAATGTATCAGGATTATCCTGAAAGAGCACAAAAACCATTTTGATTCTCAAAATTTTAAGTAGTGAAAAATGTGTTTTCTGCTAATTCCTATGGAAGTTCCAATAAAGAGCTCAGCTGATGAATCATAAACCACAAATAAAAGTCTCACTCCTTAGTTCTTCATAGGCGTTTTATGCTTCAAACATTTGCTGTCAGCCTTATAAGACACCTGGTGTGCTGCTGTATCACTGAATAAGATTAGATATTTCATTTATATTGAGGAGATTGTATGCAGTTTTCACACTGAGTGACAAGACAGTGGGTTGAAAAGATTGAACTATGGGTAGGTATTTGTATGAACCAAGGTTAGATATATAACCTAGCTGACCAGTGTTCCTAGTCTTCCTATATAATGATTCCCTATACTCCCTATATAATGAATGAAGAAAAGAATAGTTTTAATTCAGAGCAGGACCTTGGTCTTCCAGGACAGAAACCCATCATAGTGATACTGATTATCCTGCAGCAGGTGAGTATCTGGATGCTAAAACTGGTATGTACATTGCCACTGCAGTGTCTTAGTTTTGACAAATCAATGTTTTCCATCAAAATTAGATTGCTGAAAATTCCCCATCAGTGCTAGTTGGTGTGTGTTTACAGCTGGAGTGAGTCAGCCACACACCTTGTCCACTGGCACACGTGGCTGTGGTTCAGACTGACACTATGATATGATTATGATATGATATGATGTGATATGATATGATATGATATGATATGATGAGTATTTGGCAGGTTGGTCTGAATGCAGCAGCAAAGAGATGCCTCTGTCATCCTCTGCTCCTGCTGCCCCCAGGGTGACTCTGTAGAATGGCCTAGAGAACAAGTTCTCTCCATGGGGCAGCAACTCTGTGGATGCAAATGACTTAAGGAAATCCCTGAAAGAAATTTTTTCTCTCTATTTAAGTTTTTTTGACTGAAGAGGTTGTGCAATGGCTATGTCCTAGTTAACATAGAAAAAATGATTACTTTAGGTTGAAGTTTTTCCTTAAATTAATTGTGATAGTCCATAATAATTTTTGCTTAAAAAAAATTTTCTGTCAAAAAGACAAGTTTATTTTTCTGTTTTCCATTTTCCTTGAGCTTGAGCTATTTGCTATATTTGACTTAAATTCATGAAGAATTACTTCCTACGTACCACTCCCCTCTCCCATCAAAAGAGATGTCTGGACACTTGCATTCAAAATGAGGAGAAAAAGCCCCACTAAGAAAAGATATAAGAAAAAGGATCTGTTCGGTTGTCCTCCAGTTCTTTGGAATTATGTATGGGCCCATTGCCTTCTGCAAAACATACTTGCAATAAATGGTTTAGTGCTCACCTCATGTAGGGCACCATTACTTAACAGGATATAACTGGCATTTTACTCTCTGATGCAAAAAAAGTTTCACAGGACAATACAAATATTGCCACCACTTACTTCAAGGCATTGATTCTCTTAAATAACAACTGCTTTCTTTTTTTTTCACACTGCTGTACCTTCCCCTTGGTGCTAGCTTAACACCAGGTGGCCTGAGTCGCGTTTTTCCTGTCAGAAAACTCTTTCTAAAATGAAATACATTGCTGCAGTCTCTATCCCAATCACTACTAGTGTCTGTGCTGCTCTTTCTCAATTTGTTGAATGTATCTTTGATAGTTCTCCAAATACTACCCTTATTTTTACTGCAACATTTTCTTATGCATAGTTTCACTTCTAACCCATCAAGCTTAGGATTTCCACTGTCCTCCTGGTTTTTGTTCCTGGTTTGTAATGCATTCTTCTACAGTATTTTCAGCAAGTGCTTTTCCTCTCACTCTTTCCTGTAAAGTTACACTTTTTTAAACCATAATATTTCTGTCTATTTTTGACGGGCTGTGTTGCTTCTTTTGACAGGCTGTGTTGCTTCTTCATGGGGAAAGATGTCAGAATTTTCAAGCACACCAATTTTCATAAGGAAGGAATTATTGGACACCTTTGCTGGCATGCAATTCATGTATAAAGAGTTGCTAATCATAAAATCATAGAATCATAGAATAACATAGGGTGGAAGGGATACCTGAAGGACATCTGGTTCAAAATTTAAGCATTCCTGTTGTTTACTGAAAACAGTAGAATCCATGATGCTCCTGTTTGCTCTATGTTCTATGATTATGATAATGAATAAAAGGGTAATTAAAACTATTTTCCAAATGTCATGCAATACATGCTGTATTCTTTGATGATAAATGCAATCAACGTGAAAGAATTAAGCATTTTGGATGTTCTAAGCTGTTTGATCTTGTTAAAAGGAGGGATTTTAGTAAGATTTATCACAGTTAGGAACCAAGTACCCTCACAGAGTATAAAGACAGCCTATTATAACAGAGCTCTTCAAAAGAGGGCAAGTGTGAGCTGCATCATTTCAGAGCTACCCTTAGTTTAGTTCATTTCCGATAATCTGGAATGGACTTTCTTTGAGAGGATCAACTGCCATTTCCTTTTTTAAATTGCTTGTAAGGAATGTATGATGTTTGATCTGGTTAATTGAAGGTCATGCCAATCATAAGGCTAATCTGAAAATATATATAAAAAAGAAAAGCTTAGCAGTTCCTGTTAAAATGAGAAGTATCTGCAGTATACCTAATTGTTAGTGTTTGAAAATTGAATCTTCTTTTTTGAAGCAACAATTTCATTCTAGATTAAAAATATGAATAGTCACTGATATTCTTTTCTCATTAATCTGAAATATGCAGAGACTTGTTTGATCTCTGGCATGTTATGAGATGGAGCTGGATTTGAGATATATGAGAGTGAGAACATACCAAAGAAAACTGCTGGCTAATTGCATCCTTGTTCAGGCTGAGGGAGTTTCACATTTGACTTCACTTAGAACAGATATATGATGGTTCAGACTGAATTATATCCTGAATAGTCTGAAGTCTTGTGTAGTTAATTGCTGGTGCATCTAAGGCATGTAACACTTCCAAAATAAAACAACATGAATTAAAAACTAAAACTACATGTTGATTTTGTGGTAAAAATAGGAAATACAAGGATCAAATGTCCTTTACTCTTTCAATGAAATGCTTGCAATTGCTTATATCCCAACGGGTAGGACAAATCCTCAAGCTGGGTAATATGGACCATCGACCTGCTGTGAAGATCTGCCTCATTCTTCTGTCACTCTTCTCATGTTTCTTGTGGGTGGAGATCACTTTTTCTTTTGTGTGTGCATAGCTTTGGCCATTTTTATCTCACAAAGTCCCTATACATACTATATGCACTGTAAAAAATCTTATTAGTTTTTAAATAATAAAGTTCTTATGATATATTTGCATTTTATTAGGTCAGCTTTTCTACCTTGTAGTGTGCTGATTTTTGGCTGGGCTAGAGCTAATATTGCTCCTAGTATCTGGTACAGTGCTGTCTTTTTGATTTAAAATGAGAATAATATTGACAACACACTGATGTTTTAGTTGTTGCTGAGCAGGGCTCACACAGCACCAAGGTCATGTCTGCTTCTCACACCACCCCACCAGTGAGGAGGATGGGAGTGTACAAGTTGTTGGGAGGGGACACAGCCAGGACAAAGGACCTCACCATATGGCCTCATGCTCAGCATATAAAGCTGGGGGAAGAAGGAGGAATGGGGGAGATGTTCAGAGTGATGATGCCTGTCTTTCCAAGTAACATTATGTGTGATGGAGCTCTGCTTTCCTGGAGGTGGCTGAACACCTGCCCACCCATGGGAAGTGATAAATAAAATCCTTGTTTTGCTTTGCTTGTATGCACAGCTTTTGCTTTACTTACTAAACTGTCTTTATCTCAACCCATGAGTTTTCTCACTTTTCTGTTTCTCTCCCCCATCCCACTGGGAGGGACTGGGTGAGATGCTGGGTGGGGCTGAGTTGCCAGCTGGGGTTAAAACCACAACACATGGTTATTGAGGAATCATTTCCCTTCTGCATTTGCAATTGCTTTGACCAAACTACATTTAAATAATTCAAACCAAATGTGCTGCTATTGTTCACACTGTGAGGCTTTCATTATTCTGCATGACTTTTGATATATGTGATATGTATAACAGCAAGGGCCTGCTAGTTAACTATTTCCAAGACTATGGCTTTGTTTTTCTTCTTTAGTTATTCATATACTATTCAAATTCATAAGAAAATAAGAAACTCAAGGACTCTTTTTTTGGTCTTAAGTTGTGACAGAAGATACTTAACTCATCTTTTCAGGGGGAGAACTTGCCCTGATGCTCCTGGGCTACTTGGACCACGTTAGAGTTTGGTAACAATGTAACAGATATTTCAAAATTCACTGAAAAAGTCTGTGATTACCAAGTAACCCTTTCTTTTAATCCTACGGAGGCAGAGAGCATTTAATGAAACTTGTTTATATTAATCCAAGAGCACAGAACTCAGAAACATGCTCTTGCCAAGCAGCACAAGTTGTGGCACCTATGTGGTAGCTGTGTGTGTTGTGAAACAGTGCCAGAGAGCAGCCCTCACAGCAGGAGAATCACACAGGGATCAGGCTCAGCTCCTCCTCTAGTTTGTGGTGGGCCTCAGGTAGCCCTTTGTGACCAGAAACTAAAGGACCAAATCACTTGGGTTTTCAGTGGAGCAGTTGGGGAAAAGGGTGGGAGAGAAAAATAAAGTCCAGAAGAATATGCAGGAAGGTCTACATGTTGAATCTTGCAGAGCTTTTCACATCAACGGCTAATACTGTTCAAAGCATGAAGAATTCAGGTCTATAGCCTTTGATCAGTCTCAAAATTAAGTGAAACTCTAGGTAGATGCTGAAATGTATTCCTCAGTGCTAACAGATTTCTAACAAGCTGGATATCTAACGATATAAATCATACATGTAGTCTTGCTCTATAATGGCATAAAACAAAGATTGAAAATAATTTTTAGGACAGTCTTAAGGAGAAGATTGTTCTTTGTAAGCTCAGTTAGGTAGTTTGTTATGCATGAATTCATTACTCCAGCTGACTGGTTCTCATGACTGAGCATATCCAATGGATTCAAGTGTCAGAGTAAAACAGTCTCACACCTAATGCTTACAGAGATTTCCAAAGTAACTGACATTTGCTGTTTTAAAATCATTTCACAGTAGCTGAAGACTCAGAGACAATATGGCCTTAAAAAATAATGGAAAGGTGAAGTGCATTTCCATCCCACTCAAAGGCACCACTGTACACTGGGAAAGGGAGCCTGCACTACATCTTTTCAGTGACCTCATTTTGTGTCCAAATATGTACCACCGAGCCCAGGAAGTTCCCAGCAGGGTATCCTACCTCTACCTTTGTGGTTTAAGGGAGGGATGATGGCACCCTGCTGTTTGCTGTTGGTCTTCAGGTCTTTTTTCCCCACACTCCTGTGCATGTATATAGGCTCGTGTGTGTATATATATATATATTTATATATACATGATCAATGTATAACCCAAAAAATGAGACAGTTATGAAGAGGTGCCCTTCGCAAGGACCAGCAAAGAAAGAATGTCTACAGCATTAGCAGGGATAATGTTCAATCCCACTAGGCTAAGGCAGTATTATAGGTAAGATATTAACCCAGAAAAGGATATTATTCTTTTAAAAATAAAAAGAGCAAAAGCTAACTAAAGTAAGTTGGAAAGGACTGTCTTTAGGAAGGCAAGCATTAGCAATCAGAAAGCTCATTGCTGAAAGTTAAGTTCCTTAACTAAAAATAAGTTGTTCAATTAACAAAAAACATTTTAAAAATACAGAATATATCTTATGAAAATGTTTAGGCTTTCTGAATATTTCTCTTTACTGATGGTAAATTTATTTCTTTTGTTCCTCTTTTCATTATCAAAGCAGACTTCTACTGCAGAACTTCATTAAAATGGCAGCTCCCATTGTGTGTAACAACTCTATTTGGTGAATGGAAATCCTGATAGAGTGACTCCACACCTAAAAACTGTATGGAATATTTTTGTCCTCTATGTGCATGATGTACATGGACATGAGTACAGGCACACATGTTTAGAAGTATGCATGTGTTGATATTTGTCAAGAAAATACCAGCGTTTAAGTCTGTAAATACATTTAAAAATCACAGATCCTTTGTTTTTCACATTATTCCCCTGGTCATTAAAATCCCTATAGAATGGTCACATCCAACAACTGAAACTAATTTCAAGGGGCTCAGATGTGTTGCTTTGACACAGACCAGCATTAGAGGCCATTCAGCAGCAGCAGCAGCAGTTCCCCTCCTCTCTGTAACACTGGTGGCTCTCTGACTTCTTCCAACAAAGGAATGGGTGGGCAGCAGCACATCATGCTGGTCTGTCAGAAAATGGGATCTTCAGAGGCCAGGAGGAGGTATCATTTTTAATTTGCAACAACAAGCGTAGGATTTTTCATTCCCCAGAAGGTTTATTGAGATATGCATGGGCTTTCCCAGTTGATAGACCAGGTCCTGGTACTCACATCCCAGGCATTGCACTTGGATGCTGCACATTGCTTTGTCTGCCCCAGCTGCACCAGCTATGAGGGCTATTTCCTCTAGCAGAGGAACAGAGGGATAACAGACAAAGATCATGCCATAGTCTGCTTCAGTTGCATCCAATCAGTTTATCATTGCTCCTATTATGCTGCATCTCCCTCAGATTCTGCATCCAACCAAGTCTTCTCCAGAGTTATTTCTGAAACTTTACACCAGACGCAGGTACTCACTGGTTTATATTTCAGTTAATTTTAACATATCAGGTAGTTTTTGTACCTTCTTGAATGTTCATTTTTATGACATGCAAAACTCCACATCACTTATAGAACATGGCCAAGAAAATGGGTTTTCAGGAGATTTTGCCAGACATTTCATGCCATGCTCTTTGGACTGTTCAGTAAGAACCTACCTTAAACTTGGATAAAAATAAAATTTGTGGCATGAACTGCTATATTAGGGAAGTAATTATATTATATGCAGCAATTTAACAGTTAGATGTGTCAGGGATGATATTGCTAGATGTTATCATTCTTTTCTGTAGCAATGTCTAGACAGGAGGTCAGAAAAAAGTATATAATACCATTCATGTTCCTTTTATTGATACACTTTTAAGAGCTACCTGTCACATAGAGCTTCATTTGGTGCTCCTTGAAGTTAATGGAAAACATTGGATTGACTTAAGGTTGTAGTTCAGGCCTATAATTGAACTAAATGAGATGCTAATAAGATGTGTATATTAATACCTCTGCTTAGCCTCTCCTGGTTGCTGGCACTGCCATTTCACTGTACCTTGTCTTAAGCTATATGCGTAAGTCTCTGAGAGAATTACTATTTTGTTCAACTGCAAGGCTGCCTAGAAAATGCATGAGTGAAATATCAAATCTGGAAAAAATTGGAGAAGACAATTTAAAATAACTAAAATTTGGTGAGATGTTCTATAAAAAAAAGAGTGAAAATATCAGTTATGCAAATTTTGAACCCATAAACAAGGAATCCTGGAGACTTCGAAATATTTTTCTTTCTTGACCTTTCAAGCAGCAGAGATAAATAACATGAAACTACAACTACCAAATCCATTTTTACTGAAGATGACCTTCAAATATTTCTAAATGTTCCTGATTATCTCCAGACAAAAAAATGTGACACATCATTGTTAATTTAATATACCTGAATGTATCTTTTTTTTTTTTGTCAGGACTTCATAATAATGCTGGAGAAACCAAGATCTGAATGCAACTAATGGGCCTGCATGACATTGTTCAAAACAAAATTTTGATTCTTCAGCTAAGATTTTTGGAATGGGATGAAAAAAATGGAAAATGTTAGATGTCTGTACAGATTGCTTCCACTAAATCCTGAACCAGAGTGACATACAGATTCCTACTATTTTAAAAAAAAGTCAGCAATTGTCTAGCAGCAAGAGTCTTGGGGAAGCAAATGACTAGGACAGCCTGTTTTTGCAAAAACAGAGCTTGTTTTAGGGAAAGAAGGGCTCAGCACATCCCTAGACTGATGGTATGGATGGATCTATTGCACAGGTGCAGGAAGCCTGTCCCTTGCTAGAAGTGCAATCCCTTTGTGCGTGCAGAACACAGAGAGCACTTCCACAGGAACACTGGACCTGTGTGACCTGGTAGTTGCTCTGTCACCAGCCTGCTGCCAGGCTGGCAGAAGGGCAACCCAGGAAAATGGCAGCTAGTGCAGGATTATCAGGCTGAGTGCTCTTCAAAGGGTAGGAGAAAGAGGTACATGGCAGAAGAGGTTCAAGAGTGCAAGTCTTGTTAAATGTTTAAACTACTATCTACCTTTCCCATGGTACAGGTTTTGACTGCAGGACAATCCTGACGTGATGCAGCTATATTTCTTCTACAACTTTGTAAAGTTTACAGTCATCATAACCTTATCAACAAAAGCTCTGTAGATTAGAGAATTTCTAGAAAGAACTTATAAATAGATGCAATGCAAAAACTATTTTTAAAAATAAAGTGGAAAACAATATAGTTGATTAGTTAGCAAATGATTCAAGCCTCACATGGGTGTATAGGAGCATCTGTTGTACTTAACATAAAATGTTGTCTAATATAGTCTGACTTTTAGTTACTATCTGTCTGCATATTGATAGATATTAAACATGATTGGCCCAAATACTGAGTCCTGGTGAGGACACTTGTCAGCTGGATGTAACTCCATTCACCACCACTCTCTGTGCCCAACCAACCAGGCAGCTTTTATCCAGTGAACAGTGCACCCATCCCAGCCATGAGCAGACAGTTTCCCCTGGAGAATGCTCTGGGAAGTGGTGTCAAAGGCTTTATCAAAGTCTAGACGGACAACATCCATAGCTGACTTTCAATTTCTGTAATAAGTATGTAATGTAAGTCTTGAGAGTTTCTGTCTCAAGAATTCCAGATCTGTTAGAAAAACAGTCAAGCTTGATGCAAAAACACAAAGCAATGGAGAAAGCATCTACATTATAGAGTCACATACTTTCCAGGGACAGATACAGTATTATATCAGTCACTGTTATCTAACTATATTTCATTTGAGAATAGAAAACAACTTATATTGGGTATACAGTGCCAAAACTCAGTTACCTTCAGTTTAAGTTGCTTAGATAGACACGGATTCAGAAAATGTGCTGAGAAAATGTGAATCTAATGTTATGGTCAAATTAATATTTCATCTTGTATCCTACATTGAATACACAGCAGCTTGATAGCTTAGTCATTTTTCTGCTCTTTGAGATTGTAATCTTTGTCTGCAAATAGTCAGAAAAGGATTTGAGGCTTGGATTTACAGAACCAAGGTGAATAATCTGCTGATTGACAACTGTCAAATGTCAATCTTAATGTCTTTTGTTATTTGATGTTTTACTGTTGTTTTTATGGGGGTCTTATTTACTTTTAAAAGACAAGGTGTTGGGCATCTTCCAAAATCACAAGAATGTGCAACATGGGAAGAAGTGGTGCTGAGGTAAAAAGAGTTCTTTCAGATGGTAAAGCAAGCACAGTCATTAGAGAAACATAAAATACTTTCATCAAAGGCTACTGTTACAGTGAATAATTTGTCTTACTCATCCATTGGGGATGTCTAGTAAAGGCATATCAGTGCACACAGATCAGTGTCTGGGGTCTTGTAATTATACTGTATTTAGTTTCCCCTTTTAATGATTAATTTTGTTTGCACACTGGGATAGTGATAGGGTGTTCTCTCTATGTGATTGTATTTGCATTCCTTAGTCTTGGGAATCCTCATAAAGGATGAGTCTGGGGTATTCCCTTTTTGCTCCTCTCCTGACAATTTCTGTGACTGGTGACTTGCCTTTTGTTTGATATTACAATGATAATTGTGCCCTTTGTTTTAATACTCTAAAGAGTAGATAAAATTTGCAGTGCCTAATGCTAAGCCTTCTGATGTAGTGGGTCATGGAAATAAAGACGCTGGTATGTGTGGAGTTCTGGAGTGTAGAAAAGAAGTAGAAGTTGGAAGTTTTTTACATCCAAAGGAAACATCAAATTTGTTACATACATTGATTCCAGAAGAGAAGAGAGACCACAGAAGTAATTTAAAAAATTCTGGGCAGATGAAAGCTTGATATTTTAATAATATTTGTTGGTGAGGCTCAAAATTGTTTGTCTTTCATACAGAGAAAAAATAGCTTGAGGTCTCAGAATACGTATCCTCTCAGTGCAGAAAAACAATCTTTCTAAATGGCAGGATTGTTTTGTTTTTTCCAGAAGAATAGTGTTTATTTCCCAAATCAATATAAATCCTGCATTGTATACAAGTAAAGTCCAGTCTTCTTAGGTTGTTCTTCCTTCAGATCCCTCTTTTTTTCATGGAAACATTTAGGTACTGGAAATCAATTAATGAGATTCCTGTTTTTTAAAGAGGCTGCCTCTTGGGAATTATGCTGCATGGTCTTTAGAAATACGTTCTGTTTTCTGAAGTGGCCCTTCTGTTGAAGAAAAGGTTAAAAGGGCCAACAGTGACAGTGAAACTTGGTCTGGTAATAAGCCTGAAACCTGACCTGCATAAGCCTTTAGGGGAGTGCACTGCCCACATCTGTTTCAGTGCTTTGTTGCTGCTTTAGGAGTGTGGCCAAGGCAGGACAGCAGTGCCAGCTGCCAGTGGTTTTTGTTTGTGCATGGTGTCAGCATGTGTCACCTGAGACCACCAAATTGTTTTCCCAGGCCAATGAGCTACAAATAGGAGTCATTCCAGCACAATTTCATTTTCAGTAGAGAAACTTAAATTACCTGGAAGTGCATTGCACATGCAGAAAGAAATTAGAGAAATATTTTTCTTAAGTTACTGACCTGGGATACTTTTCCCTTTATTAGTTCCAGAAACTTCATACTTGCGCACATATTGCATATCACATCTCCCAAGGAAAAGGAGAAAAGAATACCTGGGATCAGCCACAACTTTTGGTGCAGAGGTCTTGATTTTTTCAACAACTGTTAATTATATATAACTGATACTTTTATATTAAAAAATGGGTAACAAAAACAAACAAACAAACAACCCCCCAAAAAACCAACCAAACAAACAAATCCCCAAAAAAACCCCCAAAAACCAAAAAAGGAAAATTACCAGAAACTCAAAAATAGAATAGGTCAGATGAATAAGAGATAGCAAAACCTTTAATATAGAGGATTTTAACAGTTAAAAGCAAACCTGTCCATTCATTATTTGGAAGCTTGGTGGGTATGTTTCCCTGTCCAAATAATCTTGTATCCTAATCCTTGGTTAAGTTACATGATCTGTATTGTATGTTTGGATCTTTCTCCTTTTTTTAAATTTTAGGAATAGATTTTCGGTCTGGTTAAATATACTCTATTACCTACTAATGGTTATTTCCCCTTCACACATGTAGAATAAGATCAAAACCTTCACTGTTTACTCATAACAGACATTTTGGCTTCACAGTAATAATTTTTACACCTGCTCACAAAGCCCACCTGCAGCTTTCTAAAATACATGTTTAGATTTGCTCCCAACCGTTCCTGTGGCTCCTGTGTTCTTGTTTGCCTGACTTCTTCATCTGATCTAAACACCTACACTTACTGAGCAATCCACAAAAGTGAGTATCTCTTTGCAAGTAGTGATTCACTTCTGCTGTTATTGCTTCATTTGTGCTCTGCAGAAAATGACAACTGAATGCCCACAAAGGTGCCTGTCAGCTCTTCCATCCAATTTCAGCAAAGGCCGTGGCATTCTCGGGGGGCAGTGTGCAATTCTAGTATTCAAAGTCAGCCTTTTGTTGAGTGCTAAATTTAGTAAATGTTTTACCTACCATACACCATCTCAGAAGTAAGAATAAGAACCTTAATAATCCAGCCAAATACCCACTTGCCTAATCTATCCAAATACTTATTTCAAAGATACAACTTGATCCTGAAACAGAGATCTGTTACTCAGAACTGACATTCTTTGAAGAAAAGCATTACATAAAGAAATAATTTGCCCAGATCTTTAGCATTTCTTATACAGCTGTTAAAGTCAAGAAACCATTTTCAGCACTGTGCCATGGAATGTGCCAACTGGCAAAATCGAGCTTAGAGGGCTGAGAACTTCAATCCGTTTTGGATCATAAGAAATCAATGTGTTCATTTGTCATCTCAAACAGCCATGCCTTTGTCCGTGAACAACATGCAAACCAATGTGCAGAACAACTTCAAAACATAAATATCAGATGTGAGAGTATGGTTCAGAATACTTGAAGTTAATGCTAAGGTGCCATGTTGATAAGCATAGGACAGATCTTTGGAGAAAAACAAAGATAAATAACAGGAAATATCAAACATCCTTTCATCCTTCACAGCTCATTAACATCTGAAAGATGATACTAGTCATTTAAGTTTGGATATAGTATGGTATGATATCATATCAGCCCAATGTCCTAGCAAGAAAGAGCAGATCCACAAAAAACTAACCAACCAACCAACCAACCAACCAACCAACAAACCAACCAACCAGCCAACCAACCAAAAACCCCAACCAAACAAAATACTTATAGAATCATTTGAGTTGGAAAAGACCTTTAAGATCATTGAGTCCAGCCATTAACCCAGCACTGCCAAGTCCAGCACTGAACCAAGTCCATAAGTGCTACATCTACATGCCTTTTAAATATCTCCAGGGATGGTGATGCAACCTCTTCTCTGGGCAACTTGCACAAGGGCTCATTTTGCTTGAATGTTTTCAGTTATGTTTTGGGAAAGGCCAGAGTTTCCCTTTTGAAGCACTTAGATCCTCATATGTAAGGGTTGTCAGAGACTCTAGATATCACTTCTTCCCTCTTCTTAAGCACTTAAAGTCTATGAGTGGGTCCAAACAAATGCCTGTTGAACAATCTTTTCAAACAGTTCTTGCAACTTCTGTCAGAAGATGACAGATCAGGACTTTCTCCAGTTCAATGTTTTAATGACAAACGCTCTCATCCAAAGTATGAGGTTTTCTTTCTGCCTACCTCTCACAATGCAGATACCCTCATAACCCCACCTGTTTACTTTGCATGGTATAAGAGCTATAAAGCCAAAAATCTAAGGCAAACATGACTCTCTAAGCTCGTAGAAGAGTCAGTCTTTTTAAGAGAAAGAAGGGGGTGTCAGGGGGAACCAATTGAGAGCAGGTGCTGCACTGCACCCTGATAATGTCTTCAGTTTCTTTGTGTAATTGTCTGCAAGCATTATTCACTTTTCTTCTGAATCTAGAAGAATCTGTGTATCCTTTCGTGGATATGAAAGGTCCATATATTCACACTACAGTACATGCTGAAACTGTTGGGAGTACGAGAAATGGGTGAAAAAAAAAATGAATAGTAAGGGTTGCATTTTCTTAATTTACTGATTTTCCTGTCAGGCCAGAAAATTCCCTTCCTGAGGTCACAGGTTTCTTTCTACCATGGTTTTCCATAAGCTCAGTTCCAAATAAAGCAAGATTAGATCAAAGTAAAGGTTTACAAATGTGGACGCCAGTGAACCAACCAAAAAACATACATTAGAAAGCTGATGATTTCTCATCAGAAACATGATTCTTAAAATGAAAGAAAAAGACTTTCCTCTTTTAGCTTGAATGCCTTACTGTTAAAGTTTTATAGATGCTTTTTAATGTGATTAATGTGGAATCATCATCTCTAACTTCTAAAAGGAATAAACAGGCCTCTGGATATTGCATAAATTTATTTATTGGGATGCAAAACCAATGACATTAAAAAAACAAAAACTTCATGCTACACATAGATGGTAAAACTTATGTATAGCAACTATTATGGATAAATACCTCTGCAAATTTTTCACACTTAATTCTCCTCCTCTTACCTGGTATTAGTCATTATTGCTGAATAGTGGGCTAAAGCTGCATGCTAATCACTGCCACGGGAGTAAAGACACTCTGGGTATTGTCTTGCAATGGCAACTGGAAACAATTACTTTGCTCGCTGTTCCAAATTTTTAAGATTTAGAGGCTTCTTTTTTGTCCTTTAGGCAGTGCCTAACAAAGCTATGAGTGATAGTCCTGTTTCTGCTAGACACTGAGTTAGCTTCTCAAAGGCCCAGGGAAGAACGAATGATGGCACAGGTCTGAATGTCACTGACATACTGATGTCACAACTGCCTTTACTCACTGATGAACTTTGCTGCTGGTGTTGTGCAGCTGTAGTTCTATAAGGCAAAGCTGTACTTACAGAAGACTGGTTGGCCAGTGCTGTGGACCTTGATCAGGTTTTTCAGAAACAGAAATTGTATAATTCGAGTGTGACTTCCTAAGGAGTTTTACAGTGTTTTATGAATTGTCATGCATCTTATCTTTGTCCATTATCAAAGGGCACAGTATTATCAGACACACTGTTGAGACATTTTCAATCAAACAATCTAGGAAACTTCAAGCAGTATCAGTTTATGAGATTAATTCCCTCTTCTCCCAAAAGGAAACTATTGCTAGATGATGAAAACCCAGTCTGAAAGAAAAATTTAAGGAGTTTCTTTAACAAAGGTTGACTTCCCCAAGTAGTATCTACTTCTTATTCCTTAATAGGCAAATCAAATATATATCTGACTGACAGAACTTAGCCTTACAGCTCCAAGACTTCACCAGGTGGCACTGGCTGAAACTTAAGTAGAAAAGACCAGATTTAACCCTAAGGCACAACTCCGCTGCCACAGAAATAGTTGGTTCCATCGAAATCTGAATATGCAACTCCAAAACATAAATGGAAATTTCTACTCAGCATATGTCAATTCAGTCTTTTCTGACTCTCTGGCATAATCCTCATGATATCCAGGAAAAGGTATTTTGTTACATTGGCATTCTAGATAATAAAATTTATCAGTAAGTGGAAAATTTACCATAAATTTATGCTAGTGTAATCTTCATTCACATAGAATTGTAGATTAATGTTTTTTTCCAGTATATGCAGACACATTTTTCAAAACACTGAACAGATATTGACAAATGAACTCATATTGTAATGAAGTCAGGAAAGATACAGAAGCAAAAGAAATGCTTTTGTGTAACGCTTCTCAAACATCAACAAAAGTATCCCTCATTTTCCTGATTTAAAAAGAAAATAATAGGGAGCACTTAAACTAAATTTACTGGGAAAGAAACTGTATTTCTGTTTTCTTATTGCTGGTATATTAATATCTAAAAAATGCAAGTTTTGTTGAAACTCTCCTGAGTGGATTCCTCAGTATGAAATTCAATGCATCCAATTTATGTGCCCAGTTTAGACCTTACTTCATTGGAAAGATAAGACTGTGAAGCAGAAAGGGAGGGAAATTCAGAGGCTATATTTCTTACACTGGTAACAGAAGGAAGCAAGTCCCCTGAGAGACCTCCAGAGGGACACTCAGTTCACCTAACTTATGTGTCTGCTTTCCTTTAACAGTCAGGGCTTGCACAGGAAAAAACAGTGACTCCATGAGCCAGGAGTGTGCCCTTATGGCCAAGAAGGCCAGAGGTGTCCTGGAATGTAAGAAGAGCACTGCCAGCTCATCAAGGGAAGTGATCCTGCCTCTCTACTCAGCCCTGGTGAGGCCACATCTTGGCCAGCTAAAAGGATGAATTTATGTTGCAGCCTTTCCCTCAGCAGAAGCATTAACAGTTCCTCTACCCAGAGGCCAATTTTAATGTTAATATCTTTGAGAGTTTCCCCTTCCAGATAAATTCAGCTTCCAGCAGCCAGTATATTCAACAGTTATTAGAGGAAATAGAGACACCCACGGCAAAAATGGATCTTAGTGAAGCAAATAGAATACAATTCACTGAAAAACAGGGTAGTTCCTCGACCTCCTTGCAAGAGGCTTTAGGAAATATGTTTTAGTCAAGCAACATTTTCTGAACTCACTAGAGATCAACAAGAACAATATGTGGCCTCTATTATGAAAGAAGTTACACTACAGCACCTGCAGTCACATCTAGCCTTAAAATCTATGACTGTGGAGTGGAGTCACAAATCAATTCCCTTGACACTCAGTTCCTGCACACTCACTTGTCCTCTTCTCTCTGCCTTTCCTGTTTTCTCGATGAATGAATCAAGTTCAAAGTCCTGCCTAATTTTTTTTTCTGCACCCAAAAGATCTAAAACAATAATTAAACCGTGGGCTGGAAAATGTGGCCAAGAGTTTAATTCCACTGGCACAGTGAATTATCTACTGTTAGAAAAACTCATGTCTGCTAGGGAGATATTTTCTGTGGGATTAAGAACGAACATTTTCCAGAGATTAATAACAGTATCACACCTCATTATCTGCTGTTGCAATCACCAGGTATGTTCCATTGACAGTAATTTTCAATATAAATTCCAAACAGTATTTTCATTTAAAAAAACACTAGTAGCTAGTCACTAGTAGCTCAATTCCACTGCCCACGTATGGGCATCATGAACATTTTTGGGTGCCCTAGGCTATAAGCCGAAGCCAAACTTGCTAGTCAATGAATAAAAGTAGATCAAATATCCATTGATTATAATGTGGGTTTAGCCACATTGTCCTTCAGATAACTATACAAAGGCACTTATATTTAGCTGCCTTAATCTCAAGAGGAAAATGTAATTGTCCCTTTCCTTGGATTCTCTTCTACAAAATAAGAGAGGAGAGAAAGATGGCATACACTAGAATATCAGTATCCAAATATCTGAAAATCTTCCCTGTGCCTAGTTCTTGGTACCACAGCATTATGCAAATAATGGACTAAAACTTCTAGAAAAGCTAAGGATACAGTTTGAGACTTTTAGCTTCCAACAGAAGCTTAAGCTACATCTATCCTTGGTCTCCAAAGTTATTGTACTCAAAATAATAATATAACATTTCAGTTATATTCAGAAAACTTTTTCCAAATACTCAAACATCATAAAATACAGTAGCTCCCTTTTATGAAAAAACCCAGACTAAATGACAAAAAACACACCAAAAATGAATTTTCTATGGATAAAGTCAGAAAGATATTATCACTGAAAATAAGATGAGGACTCTGTTAGTTTCAGGAGACTTTTGCCAGATTATATTAAAATTATTATGGAAAAAAGATGATTCTCATGTTTTGTTTGAAGACCTAAAATCTTTGAAAGCACCTGATGATACAAATAAAGGATCTTTCACCATCTCAACATAGTTTATTAAATTACAAAAATAACTGAGACCCAAACACGAGGTCTCAGAAGGATCTAATTTGCAGCTCTGTGATGACATCCAAGTCAATGATGTTAAATCACCTGGCATGGTACAAATTCACTTTGTTCTTAATGTTTGGCTTGAACTTCTGAAATTCAAATAAAAGACACCTTCAGACTCTGGACTCCAAAGGCATTAGTCTATCTGCCAATTTCTAGGATCAGAGAGAGATAACAGAATTATTTGGAAGGGTATTGCAGCAAAACTCTCAGGTAAGAATAGACAAAATAATTTTATTTTTTCCCAGTTTGTAAAGGCTCACTCTATAAACAGAAGTAAGATTATATATGATAAAAATAACACATAATGTTTCATTTTGTATTTATTCTTTGAATATACTGAAAAGATAGTTGTTGTCCTGTTCTTGCACTTTACAGATAACACATACGTAGAATCATTACAGTATCCTACAGCATCATTACAGTATTATATAATTATATAGTATCATGACAGATAATACATACAATATATATTCTCATGCAGATGAGGTTCTGCATTTTGCTATATATATTTTTTTTTTAATATCACTGTAAACAGTTTTAAGGTTTCAAACCAAAACAGGTTCTGGGAACACCAGTATTTCTACTACCTTACACAGAAGGAATAAAGCAGTGGAAGGAGGCTTGCATTTTACACCAATACCAAATAATGGAGGTTGCAGATACAATCAACTCACAATTTGGGAAAAATATTCGTGCTTGAAGGTCTTCAAGTATGACTGATCCCTGTTTATGTAGAGAATGCAAGATCAGCAGCCAAAGACTATGTTTTCTGCTTCTGTTTACCAAATTGTAATACTTACCAGAAACAAATCTTGTTATTGCTGTTGGGCCTTCTTTCTCAGAGAAACAGATTCCCACAGAAACCAGAGCTCTTCAGGCCAAAGGCTGAAGCACTTGGCCCAGAAAGAAGGAGTTCTACTGTAATTTTTATCCTGAAAAGTTTGCTGGCAAAAAAACCACAATCAGTACTGGCAATAGGAACAAAATTCAGCTCACTTTCTCTGAGGTAACCAAAAGAAGTTAAATAAAAGTTGAACAAGTAGGCAATTTCCATCTCAGAACATTAGGCTGGAGTAAGACCTTACAGGTACATGGAATGCAGAGACTCATCAACAAGCATCACTGTGACTCAGACTTGCTTTTTTTTTTGAGAAAGTGAAATGCATTTGGTAGAATAACAGAAAGTACAAATGCATTTCATGTTGACATGGAAATTGGAAATTAAGAGATTTTGAAATGTCCTCGGAACTGTTGCCATAGTTGCCTTCTCTCTGTGCCAGAATAAATTTTCTTTTTTCTCAGCAACAGGCTGAGGTACAGTTTTTAAAAAATGACGTTTGTTATGAATAACTGCATCAACAGAGACTTTTGTAGTCACTTTCTCAAGCAGTCAAGAGACAACACTTTTGACATTGACAGGATTTCACATGATAGAGATCAGGTAACATCAGCCTCACACCTGCTTTTTTCCTCTGCATTTGTGGACAGCTTTCTGTTATTCATAGAACTGCTGAAGCATTCAGCATATGCCATGGAGTTCCAGTGATTTAGAACCATCTGCTTAAGGTTTTATTTTGACAAGTTGTTCTGCTGCCGAAGTTCTCCCAGAGTTGTTCATCCTTTTACCAAATTACTACTAGAAAACACTAAACACACTTTCAAGCTACCTTTGGTAAATGTATTTATTTCCTAAAAAAATTAATGCTGATTAGTATGATCATGTGATGGGAAAAAAATCCCCAAGGAGGTCAAAGTAATATGCTTTAACAGCTTCTCAGCTCTAATTTACTTTAATGAACATTTTTACCTCACTTCATTTTTCAAATAGTTTATAAAACAGCCTTTTATCTTGTAACACACTCTATCCCTTAGTATTTAATTTAATTTGACTTAATAGTTTAAGTTCATTTTGAATAAAATTGCTTTAATCTCTTTTAAAGTTTTTTACTACCTGGTTTTCAACCTGTTTCCATGTATTTATCTATGTGTATGGCTAGTATATGTATATGTATCTGTATTAATTTCAAAGGCTTTCTATACTGATTTACATTGAAATGATACTGACATTGCCAGTCAAATAATACCCAGGAAGAGCTCATTGAGTTACTCAGGTCAGATCACATAATTTACAGGACTCTTCTTCAGGGAGTTCCAGGGTCATTTTCAGACAGAAGTACCCACCTGTGAAATCATCTTTTCACCAACCATCTTCAGTAACCCAAACCCCATTTTTTTTCAACATGTCCTCTGGTCTGATAACATTCCTGCATTGTGCAATGCAGGGAGCTGGTTATTTTCCTTGTCACAGCAAACCCGAGTAGCATGAAGCCAGCTGGAGGAGATCTGCCAGATCACTTCAGACACACTCACACAGTACAAGGGAGCAAAATATTGCCATTTCAAAATGTCATGACAGGATTAAATTCTGGCAGGTTATCACTTGATTTTCTTTGCCAGTGCTTCTCATTTGACAAATAGATTCATGGACCTTATGTGCAGGCCATTGTGATCACTTGGTCTACAATGCATATAATTTTCTCAGATGCTGAGTCAAAGCATGCTTTCCAGAAGGGTATCTAATCTCATTTTACAGACTCGGAGCCAGAGTGCATCTATTGCCTTTCCTGATAAGTTGTTAATTACATTTACTGTCTCTGTTTCAAGGTTGAATGTGCATATCTTGTTATACTTTTGTCTGTAAGACTGAAAGTTTATCTTTATTTCCAATGATCAGATTTAATTTTAAAGTTGAAATAAGTATCTCTATATGGCAATCAAATCACCTTCACGTCCACTTTAGTTAGCTAAACCAATTGAGTCCCTACCACATTTCTTTTTCTAATATACTCTTAGAATGTGGTCAACAGACACTGTTCCAGTAGAAATAAAAAATTATATTTAAAGGGACATTTTAGATCATCTGATTCCAACCCTCCTGTTATGGGCAGGGACACCTTCCACTAGACCAGGTTTCTCAAAAGCTCATCCAACCTGGCCTCGAACACTTGCAGTGATGGGGCATCCATAACTTCTCTGGGCAACCTGTTCCAGTGCCTCACCACAGTTATAGTAAGGAATTTATTCCTAATACCTAGTCTAAATCTACACACTTTGGGTTTCAAGCCATTTTGCTTTTCTTATCATGACATCTTCTTGTAAAAAGTCCCTCCTCATTTTTCTTGTAGACCCCCCTCTCCCAACTCTTTCAGCTGTTTTAAAAGAGGAGGTGTTTCATCTCTCTGATCATCTTTGTGGCCTCTTCTGGACTTACTTCAGCCGCCCCATGTCGTTCTTATGTTGGGGAGGTGGAGGTGGGTGCAGCAATCCAAATGGGGTCTCACAAGAGTGAGGTAGAGGACATAATAACATCCCTTGGCCTGCTTCTTTTGAGGTATAGCAATAGTCTCACTGTCAATCTTCAATGGAATATTCTTTCTCTACAGTCCCCTTTTAGTTCATCCAGAAGTTTCACTACCATGTCAAAATATTCATATATTATGTCTCCAGTGTACCTTCTGAATGACTGTTTCCCAAAATAGTGTTTTCATTACTTACATAGAACATTCATTTGTTGTCCTCAGATCGATTAACTTGCCTTCAGCTATTTGAAAGCATGCTTGGTTGGAGAGTAACAATTAAACTGAACAACACTGATCACTCTGTAATGGTAACCTCTCCTCTTATTTACTGTCCTGACCATCTTAATACTAGTTATAAATTCAGACAGACAAGGTTTAATATTATTGTCTGCATTTTTGAAAAAAATATTGCATAGCACTTGGCAAAGCACAAGTACCTTGAGATAAGTCCCCACAAACTGATGAATTTTCACAAACAACTATGTTTGGGAAAGCCTTAGTCTTTCTAATTTACATATAATGCAGATTTTAAACCGAGCATTGAGAGTAAAGTAACTAGGTCAAATATTCTGACAAAAGTTAGATTTACAGTCTTTTCTTATCAGTGGTTTGTACAAGAAGAAAAAGGTAAACATGTACATGCAGTACACTATTTTTTTGTATCGACATTTTCAGTTTATTGTCCCTTCACATGATGACTAAAAAGGTAGCACAATGCAGTATCAACAGTTCTCAGGTCATCTGGATTAGAGCTGACTAGCAAATCTCAAGAGATAACAAGGAAAGTGGAATCTTTGCTGAATAAGTGGGTTTCTAGTTGGGTTCTGGGTTCACCAGAAATAATTTTAATATCAATCAATATTCATATAAGTGAGCTACAGTTAGATATGAAAAAGGCAAAATATGGTAAGATCTGTGAGGGATTGAAAGATCAAAAGTATGAAGGACGATGCTTAACCAAGACCAGTTACAGAATGTGATCTAAAATACATGGTGAAGTGGTCCATTTAAAAGTTAATTTGAATGCTATCAAATGAAAATACAGTGGTGAGATGCATAGTGGAAGAACTTGCTGACTGGAAGAGTAGCAAAGCCTTTGGATGCATTAAAAGGGGGTCAGTTAGCAGCCTAAGTAACAAAGTAGATGCTGTGTCAACTGAGACATGATATTGGAAAAAAGTTGTGCAGCCTTATCTACATATCTACATATTTAAAGATTTCTGAAAGCTTTAAAAACTTCATGAGGTACAAGAAATAAAAATGAGACGCAGTAAGTTAGTGCGATTTGTTTCATATAATGTATTAATCCATTAATCCATCTGTAAAACGGAGAAGCATTGCTTGTGAAATTGCTGTTTTGCAGCACTTTTAAAGTCCTAACTTATCCCCATTGTTTTGTCTTCCCATCTTCAGACAGCTCAGAATCAAGCATGGACTACTAGAAGATAAGGAAGGACCAAAGGAAGCTCTAATGTTGAGTCCTGGCTCTTACTGGTTCTTGTACATCAACTCTAAATATCTTTCCTGGATTTAAAGTTTTAAAGCAGGTGTCTTTATATTTTTGTAACTGAGATCACTGACTTTTTCCTAATGAATTGGGAGATCATGCTCAGGTATACAGAACGTCCCTTGCAGCTCTGGTGTGATCCATTAATCTCCTGAATTGAGACTGATTGCTACTAGAAATGAAATCTCCTAAACCAAATTTTCTGCATGCAGGTGATCTCACAGGAAAATGCATCAAGCAGAACCAAAATGTTTTGCATCTCATGGTAAATGTGAGATGTGTTTAGATAATTTGACATTTCCTTTTTGATCTGCTCACTGCACTTTCACAGATTTAGTAAATGTATCTATAGGCTCTAAAGATCTCATTTATTTTCCATGTTATATGCTTATTAATTTAATAATGAAGTGGAAGGGTGATTAATTACACTGTAATAAATGTAATAATTCTGTTTTTGAAGTACGTTTGACAATATCCTTTTACCAGTTTTGAACCAAGTCTTTTTAACAAAGACAGCCTTATAAAAGTCTCATACCCTGTTAATTTAGTTTATCATAGGGTTATACCCGGTTGACCACGCACTATCTCCATAAATCTAATTAACTGTTTAGGCCTTTTTCTATGTCAATGCCTTTGTATTTTCCTTCAGAAATTTTCCTTCCTGTCTCCAAAAAGCTTCCTTAAAAAGACTTTTCTTTAAAAGCCAGAAAAACATTAACTTGATCTCTCTTGCTAAGTATCTCAAGACTTTCTCTCACCATTCAACTCTAATAACTCATGATTCTAGGTTTTCTATCATTATCACTACACAAAATCCATCAGAATTTAATTTTATATACAGTACAGAAACCAGTGTGGGATTTAAAAAAAAAGAGTTATCTGTTTCCTGCTGCATGGTAGCCTTGTACTTAAATCAATTAGGGGGGGAAAAATAAACCCTTCAGGTATGGAAGTAATTTTTACTAGTACAGCAATTTATGTGTTAGGTCCTCTCACTTAAGTTGCTGCCTAATGGCTCATTGGTAGCTGCAGCTTGTGTTGTAGAATTCATTTCATTCTGAGATGTGTTGTTAGCAGCTCAGAAGCATAATGGTTGACTGCTAAAGAAGAAAAAAGACTGGGGGCTCTATTCATGCCACCTAATTTGTTTGCAATAACATTTGTCTAAGGATTTTTAATCTGCATAATCATGCGCTTGGGTTAAAAAAAACCACCCCCACACAAAAAAGACCCAGAATATTATCAGGGTATGATTCACCTTATCCTAGCAGTAATGTTACAAGCTGATGATGATCCAGATGCAGGGTTTATAAAAATGAAAGCTGACCATGAACACCTGAGAAAACCTTCATATTCCTGAGGATAAAATTCCTGTCATCAGACATAAATATCCACAATGCACCTGCCTATTTCAGTCCACTTTGCAGTTTGTAGACAAAAATAAGCACCTCAAGGACATAAGCCATTTTCTTCTGAGGTAGGCAGATAGGTAAGAAGGTAAAGCCAGTCAGGTGAATTTCTGCAGATGGCTGAAATAAGTATGAGATAAATCATACCCCATTCCTTTTATAGGTCACAGAGACCTATCTTTGAAAAGCTGCAGCTGTGTTTATGACATCTGGAGAATATTCTGACATAAATTTATTGTGTTTCATCATTATGAAAAATAGACAAAACCAGCCTTCAGACCTCAGTTCCATATTGGAATTCAGTCTGTCTCAATGTAATTATTCAAGATACTAGAGGCCATTGTAATTACCACGTTTTAAATAAAAATTAAATAAGGACATGTGCAGTCTTCATGATTTATATCATTCACAAAAAAAACCCACCTCAAAACAAAAAACAAAACAAACAAACAAAAAGAAATCTAGGTTACAGTATCTCTTCAGCAGCTGCTTTGCAAGGAGGATTTTGTTTGTTACTTCACATTATTTCTTCCAGTGATAGAACAATTTAATGTACTATTTGCTATTCCCAAAGCACCAGATCATTATAAGGCATTCTTTCTTTAAATATTGTAACAGTGTATTGTACTTTTTTGAACATCATATTTGAAAAAAAACTGTTACAGATCACAGTCACTTTCTAATTCCTACTTATCTCCTGAAGTGCCTGGTTCATTCTGATACTTCCTATTTTGATTGCTGTCTGGCACACAGTTACAGACAGGACTTAGCTCAATTCTTAGTTCAGTGCTACATCTCTCTTCTACCAAATAAAAAGGATTAGATAATACATGGGGAAACATTTGGGTTTGTTTTCCGTCATGTATTTACTGAATCTGCTACAAATACTGTGAATTTTATGCTGGTAATTGGTCACTAGAATGGTACTTGAATGGTGAGGAAAAAGAGAGAGAAAAAGAGAAAAAAAAGAGTGAACTTCCTATCCTTCTGAATGGTTGGTTATAGTTTCATACCCCTATGTTACCTTGAAACAGCATGGCAGCTCTGAAGGAATGCATTAAATTCCAATGTTTAGACTCTGATACATGAATGCATTTTCTTCCAATACCAAAATGAACTATGGAACTGAGTCAGGAAAAGGTATTTTCTTAAAAAAAATCTGGTCTCTACTACTACTACTATTACTACTATTACTGCTACTACTACTACTACTATTATTATTATTATTATTATTATTATTATTATTACTATTATTGTAGGTCACAGAATTTTAGCATCCTTCAGCTCTAATATCTACTGTACATATTTTATAATGAAATAATAAATTCAGTTTGTTCACAGATAAATCAATATTAGGTCTCTTCTGGGACTAAACTGTTCCTGTTAGTGAATAAAAAAGGGAAAAAAAGGAAAGAAAAAAAAGATTCAGAGGCAGCTAAAACTAGCAAGAGCTAAGAAAAGAATTAATCAGCTTCCAGCTTGGCATCTCAACATTCAATGCCAAAATGCAAAATCCACAATTCTGAAACAAACTGACAAAAAAATTAATCTTGCAGTTCAGTTTGCCTAGGGTAATAGAGTGACGTTTTCCAGCTAAACATATTTTTATGAAAAGCAATGTCAATTATGACTCATGTGTTAAAATGTACTACAATAAACAGTTCAGATATTACCAGTGGTTCCTATCTCAAAACACACAGAAGTTTAAGAAAATATTCTTGCCCAATTTTTAGGCAAGATTTATTCTGCCTCAAGATCTACATTAGCATTCAAGAACAACTTTTCCCATCCCCAAGGAGGTGCCTGATGCTCAGAGCTGGGCCTGCCCTGCTGCCCCTGCAGCTGCCCTGCTCCTGCCACCCAGGTTCTGGATGCACCCTGATATCTTCTTTGTAAGACTTAAATATCATTTTCCTGCTGAAAGGGATCCTTTTGCTGTTCATGCACTTGTACCCTGGAGTTCTCCTTTCCCTCTGACCTNTTGGTCACTAGAATGGTACTTGAATGGTGAGGAAAAAGAGAGAGAAAAAGAGAAAAAAAAGAGTGAACTTCCTATCCTTCTGAATGGTTGGTTATAGTTTCATACCCCTATGTTACCTTGAAACAGCATGGCAGCTCTGAAGGAATGCATTAAATTCCAATGTTTAGACTCTGATACATGAATGCATTTTCTTCCAATACCAAAATGAACTATGGAACTGAGTCAGGAAAAGGTATTTTCTTAAAAAAAATCTGGTCTCTACTACTACTACTATTACTACTATTACTGCTACTACTACTACTACTATTATTATTATTATTATTATTATTATTATTATTACTATTATTGTAGGTCACAGAATTTTAGCATCCTTCAGCTCTAATATCTACTGTACATATTTTATAATGAAATAATAAATTCAGTTTGTTCACAGATAAATCAATATTAGGTCTCTTCTGGGACTAAACTGTTCCTGTTAGTGAATAAAAAAGGGAAAAAAAGGAAAGAAAAAAAAGATTCAGAGGCAGCTAAAACTAGCAAGAGCTAAGAAAAGAATTAATCAGCTTCCAGCTTGGCATCTCAACATTCAATGCCAAAATGCAAAATCCACAATTCTGAAACAAACTGACAAAAAAATTAATCTTGCAGTTCAGTTTGCCTAGGGTAATAGAGTGACGTTTTCCAGCTAAACATATTTTTATGAAAAGCAACGTCAATTATGACTCATGTGTTAAAATGTACTACAATAAACAGTTCAGATATTACCAGTGGTTCCTATCTCAAAACACACAGAAGTTTAAGAAAATATTCTTGCCCAATTTTTAGGCAAGATTTATTCTGCCTCAAGATCTACATTAGCATTCAAGAACAACTTTTCCCATCCCCAAGGAGGTGCCTGATGCTCAGAGCTGGGCCTGCCCTGCTGCCCCTGCAGCTGCCCTGCTCCTGCCACCCAGGTTCTGGATGCACCCTGATATCTTCTTTGTAAGACTTAAATATCATTTTCCTGCTGAAAGGGATCCTTTTGCTGTTCATGCACTTGTACCCTGGAGTTCTCCTTTCCCTCTGACCTCGTCTGGTGGCTTTGCACTTCCATCATTGCTGCCTGGTGTTCCATCCCACTTTGCAATCCCCAGCTACTGACGGTTCCACTTCCAAAACGGAATTAAATGCCGACACTTAAAGTGCTAATTGCCTAGTAATGAAACCTTTAATCATCAGGTGATTAAAATTTTAATCACTAAAAGGCCTGTGGAAATCCACTACATAATGCTGAAGATCAATTTCTAAATTTTTTTTAACATATGCTTCCAGTGCAAATTGCCTTCTGTTGTAGAGATGAACAGTGCAGTATGTGAAATGTGAAGTTCTTCAATACATCCTGTGCTGAGAAAAAGGTTGAAAAAAATTTGAAGGGTGCAGCTGTAACTGTGAAATATATTTAATGTTAGATTAATTTATAAGGGGTTTTTCTTTTTAAGCTTGTTTCGAAGTCACAAGGAAAAAAATATGTTCATGCATTAACTTCCCAGTAACTAAAAACAGATTCATGAAATCTGTTTTTCCAATCAAATGGTAGATGAGAGCTGAAAATACAGCTTGAAAAATATCTAGAAGGAACTGTAACTGTTTTGCCATATTGAATAAGAAATAGTAGCTATTGTGCAGACAAATCAAATCTCTTCATCCTAAAATTTTGCAATGAAGTTTAGCACATGGATTCCAAATTAATGTGCTAGACAGTAATGACACCACTAGTTCAATGAGCCACAAATGAAGAAGGATTCACCAGACAGAGGAAGCCATCTGCTACAATCTACTGTATCCACTTGAAAAAAAAAGGTCTATATTTCAAAAGTTCCCTACACTCAAAGAGGTCTATATGTACCAGATCTTGGCATTTCATAACCACCCATTATTTGGCACAGAGCAGTGGGAAATCCACAGCCTGATGGAATGGATTTACAAAGCTGTGTCTAGGAATAAGAAATGTTTCTCTGAGGACTTACAAAGGTATTTTTTCACAAAGGTATGTTTGATGATGCATTAGTCATTTGTGGTTATACTATACTGGTAGCAAGCAAATACAAAACATGCATCAGAAAGGCAGCATCTGACATCAGGCAACCACAGCTGGTACAAGGCAAAGGAGGAGCTTGCCTGCATTTCTGAACCTCCCCAAATTCCTTGTATTTCCTTATTCTATGGTTTCATGGATTTTCAGGCTTAGAGACTGCCATTTCTTATGTTTGTCCTGTTTGTCCTTTGTATTTCTAGCAAAACAAGTACTTCATGTACTTTTTGTTGCCATGCTACAGCTCCCTGGACTCACAAGCAGACCAGGCAATTCATCTGCTGGGAGTCCTATTAAGCATCATGCAATTCAGGGTGAATATAAAGGCATGTAAGGGACATAATGGCTTTGGAGGTTTGCAAACATTTTTAATGTTTCAGCATATTGCTCTATTGCTTCTGTATTGTTTAAAGCATTTTCAATCTTTCAGATGAAGTGCACGATGATGATTCTTTACCTCCCTGATAATAAAGAAATAGCAGGAAATAAAAAGGAATTAATGGACCTGAAAAAAATGATTTATTATGCTCAGTGGGCAGGTATGTGGAGACAAATATTCAAAACCTACAAGGCACAGTCTGACACATCTCAAAAATAACTGTATAGATTCAACTTAAACTGATTCTGAAAAGCAACTAAAGTATGTACTTTTAATCTGTAAGAAACAGAATAATTTTAAAACCAAAAGAACCAGTGAAATTAGTTAAATGTATGTTTATGCTACAGTTTACTGTATTCTTAACCCCCAAATTAATTTTAATTGAAGGAGAAAAACACTCAAATACAACCAAAGTTTTTTCCATTTGTAATAGTCTTGTATTGAAGGTACTATAGGTACTGCTGCTTAATTTACAACTGCTTTTCTATTTGCCTTCAAATTTTCTTCATATATTAATGGTTTATCAGTGATGGGAGACATCTCCTGAATGAAAGACATTGTATAGCTAAATTCCATTCTATTCTGGTCTATTTGTAAAGGTCAGCTAAGCAATGAATCAATGCAGTACTAGAAAGGGGCAGTTCTCTTGAGACTGGGCATATCAAAAGGGCTGACAAACTGGAGTTTTGCAAAATCAATTCAATACAAGAGACACGTGGCAAATCCAGGCCTCCTACGCTAAGCTGGTCGCATTGCACTGATATCAAGGGAGTTGGAGCTGCTTACATCAGGTTTGAATTAGACTCAACACAACAGTTGTCTGGGATACAAATGCCTGCAAATAAATGGAGTTACACCGAGGATCAGTCTGGCCACATTGCTTAGAATTTCAGGCTACTTGCCTGATTGTTTGTGTCTCAGCTGCTGAGAGTCATAGACTGCAATATAATAGGACCTCATTCTTCGTGGGTCTGGCCATAGAATTTTCACCTCCAGGACCTTCTTTGTTCTCTTTTATAGAAATCCATGGGGTTCATTTCTTTGAAGAATAGGCCAGTATTCTAAATTATTGTCTCACTAATGACCTGCTTACTTTCACTAGATCAGGTTCAAAGCAATAGGCTGACAAATCAAGATAAATATATTCTTTGCTGAAAAACACTGTTTAAAAAGATACAGTTACATGATCATTCTATAAAAAAATATGTGTTGGAGGCTAAGGGCTGGTTTTGATACAGCATTTGACATTTAGTTCCTTGAAACATTAGGGATGAAAAGTGTATCTGGCACTTAAGTCTGAGCCCTCAATTAGTAGCTTTATTTATTATTTTCATTACCAAACTTTTTCAGCTTGCTTGTGAAGCCAAGTTCTATACTGTTCCAACTATGCAGCCAACACTTTGGTTCCTTTTCCCCATTTTTTAATAAAATTTCCTATATAGCTTTTCTGCATTCTCATATCTCATTATATATGCAATGAAGGTGTAAATACCCTGCTGCCTCTGAAACATTTGAAAATATTACGCACAGACATCTCTATTATTGGAATAGCTTCCTTCATCCTCTAGAAGCACCCTTCTAAAGAGCTTTTTTACTACATTTCATATTATACTCTATTTTTATAATGGTCTAGATGTACCCTTGACTGATTTCTGGCTTTGCTTTTATTAAGGATTGAATCTGTATTTGGTGTCTGCCTCTTTCAGTTCCAGATTTTCACTTTGCAACCCAAATATTCTTTCTGGTTTTTCATCTGCTTTAGCATGCCCTTGATTCTCCCAACCACTCTTGTTTGGTTCTCTGACCTAAATTCTGCTTAAGCCCTTGCCTGTCTGAGAAAACTGTGTTGTTTGCAAATTTTTTTTTTCTCATCACATGGCTGTCACAGATTTATCTAGAACTACATGTACATCACTGTTTGTGAAGTAATTTCACTTGTTCATGGAATTCTAATATAAATGTAACATCCTGCCTTTTTTTTTTTCTGAAGTTGTGGCATTCTTTTCTCCTTCATCTTTTTTTGTCTCCCTTGCTCTTTACACTGCTTTAGATTGTCCCTCCTGAGTATTTTGTTTATTAGTGCCAGCTATAGTATCTTGATTTTAATCACACTACACTTATCTAGTAGTTCCTGATTTCGGACTGAACCAGCAGCTCCCATCAGTAATTTCATTCCTCTCCCCCGATGCACACTTCCTTCTGCTTCATGGGCATTGACAAAATGCTGGGCAATCAGACCTTTTACCAGCCAGACTTCAAACTGAAAATACCTAATCTAACTTTAATGGTTGAAGTGTGTGTGTGTAGGGGGTGACTGAAATGGTTTTGTTTTTCCCATCCATCACTATCTTAGTTACTTGGCAAGGCTCTTAAGGCACTACCAGACTGTCACCTGAGAGAAAGCTGGGTCAATACTTAGGTTTACAAAAGGTGCAAGCTGACAATATTAAGTATATTTAGTATTGTGTGTTTTCTGCAGAAAAAACGAGTGTTCAAAAGAAATGTCCTACTATGTTGTTGGTATAAATAAACATCAGTAACAACTAGGGGTCCAGACAGAACTGACATTGTCAAAAAATCTATTCTCATTTCTTGATCATTTCTCAGAAATATCAGCAAAGCCCCCAGCCCAAAAAGTCTGAAAAATTATTTTGGTTACTAACATGATTTTAGTAGCAGCTACTTGTAAGTATGTGCAAAATCACCTTCCATTTCAGCCCCAACCAAATATGCAGCCTGACCATGGCTTAAATAATTGAAGGGATTTATTGCTTTTGTGCATGATACTACCATTCTATTGTCATTTGAAGTGACATAGATCAGAACAAATTAGACAGACATAAAAGAGTGTCTAAAATCCTGTCCTTATTCTGGAAAAAAAGGCAAGGGTCTTCTTATTTTTAAATAAAGGTTTCCTTGTTTATTTGAACAAGCTATTCTACTTCACAGTAGTCAATTTCTGGAATGGTCATCATAAAATGTAAGGGCAAATAGATATCACAGTTATATGCTATCATAAGCATAGGAAATAATATAGGAAGTTTACAACTGCATAGTTTTTACATGAAATACTGTACTGCAGCAAACATTATTTTCTTTTTCAAATTTACCATGCATTTCTGGCTATTATGCATCTATCAAACAACACAGCAACTCTGGATTAGGAAACTGAATGTAATAGGGTATATAAAACAAAACTCTATGTCCTTAAAAGGAAAGAAACTTCTGCATATAGGGAGGAGCTTACAATTTATGAAGGAAAATGAAGAACTGGCACATTCATCTTTAAGCTTAACAATAAATTGAAAGGCAGACAAAGAAACAGTAATTTCTGTAGTGAAAGATATGTATGTATAGAAGCCATTCAGAAGCACAGGCAGAGCAATGTGATGGTGATCTGCAGTCGTGGTGAGAGCTTTTGGCCCTCTGAGCATACTGCCAGCTGCTTATGCAAATGATCAGGCATTTTTCTCATACCTATGGGTATCCTCCCTTATGATCTGTCTGTACCAACGAAAACCATATTCTCCAGGTACCCTGACACACAGCACTGTGTGAAGTGCACATATGCTTCTGACAACAGAGTTAGCAGGGAAATATTCATGCATAGGCATCAACTGCCCACTGCTAATTCAGGTGCAAATCAAAACGAAAATACAATTAATTAGACTTGGAGGAAGACTTTGTTTTGATCTCAGTCCAATACAAATCAGAAATAATTCAGCTGAAGCCGGCAGACTCAGCCTTATACTGACTCAGTGTGAGATCAGGCCCAGGTCCACTGTGTCTGAGATAAAAGTTTTTATTTTTTTCTAGCTGAGTTTATGGAAGCACTCAATGTTCTTGGTTTCCTTGCCCAGAGAATAGGGATTTCATTACCTGAAAGTGGCAACTGTAAAGATTTTAAAAGCTATCACTGTATATTTGTAGAAGAACACATTTTTCTTCTTTACATTATCTTAGCTACTGATTAATGCATATCCTGTTGTATAATGCAGTCAACAAAGGGAGCTCTGAATGGAGTTTTCCTGTGCCAGCACCTCTGCTGAAGTCAGTATGATTACATTTGCAGAAAATACAGCCTTTTCTTCTTTATTTGTCTCTCTTTTTTTTTTTTTTTTTTTTTCTGTAGTGGGACAAATACCCTACTTATTCAATATCAAGCACCAAACCCTTTGTAATCATGTTGTTTAGGAGACTTCAATTTTGTTTTCCTGTTCAAAGATGCAAATATGAACTGACGAGCACAAAACTGCAAAACATTCACCACTAGACCATACAACATTGGGATTCTATGTTTCCTCTCTTGAGCACAATTAAAAGACATTGTAGGTGTAACATAGTGCCATCCCAATCACTCCCACTCACCAGTCTGCAACCTCTGTAAGGTTTGAATTTGTGCTTAGTCTGAGGCAGCATGTGGTCATCTTTTTTCAGTATGTGTCAAGGTTTTGCTACTCGGTTACCACCAGGTGGTAGCATTTTAAAACGTTGCTCTTATTTTATAACAGCTGCCCTATATTATTGGCATTTGGCATTTTTTCTGTGGTTTCTTCAAGAAGTTAGTATTAAGAAGGTTGGCATGGTAACCTAGTTTAGATCAAATTGTCATGTGGAGAGTGCAAGTGTGAACTAAGATAGAGACATGGAAAGGCTTCCATCCAAGGAGAGACCAAGAAGACTGGGATTGTAGGGTGTCCCAGTTTACATTCTCATAATACAAAAAAAAAAAAATTTCAGCATGAGGAAAATGCAACAGAAGCAAGTTGAGTAAAAAGAAAAGTTTTTATTGCTTTTAGTATGATATTAATTGACAGAAGTGATTTTATTCAACTTTGTAAAAAGTAAATCTAGTTTTTAACATTACTGAGTATATCTACACCGTATATAAAATACACTGTAATAGAGATATACTTTGATATTTCAAAGCAGAAATCTAACCATTAAACTCCTTCTTAAGTAAATTTGCAAAATTCCTTGTATCTGCCCTTGAAACCTTGGTGGGGGTTTTTTTACATGAATTGAGAGAAGGTATGAGATTTGGTGAATCTCTTACAAAATTTTTTGTGTCCACTGGAAGGGTTTTGCATTGGCTGATGAAAAGAGATAGAAAGTTATTTTCAGCCACTACACTGCTGACTGTTCAGCTTATGTTTTAGGCTTTGTTTGATGTTTTTTCCTCCTGCCTACACTATGATCCCAGAGAATAATAAAGCTTTTAGTAATGAAAGAATAATGGACCTGAAATGTGACTAGAAACTTTGCTACTTGCAACACCTTTCCCATCCGCTCTTTCTTGCTTTTCTCTGATGGCATTTTATCAGTTCTGGCACTGCAACCCCCTTTTTGCTGCTGCTTAGGTACCCTTTCCTTCTGTTTTTTGCTCTTGTTCTTGATATATTCCCATGGCAGTATAGCCATGCTGAGACAGAAGCCATTTAGATAACTGAGGATGAAATGCAGGCCTCAAGTAAGGAAGTAGAATTCTGATAGTGATAGAAAATCAAAATACATAATTTACACAGGATGTGCAGCAGGCAGTACTTGTGTAGGGATAACTACAGATTACAGCCTTGGAGAGTAGAAGATCATGTTTTGACTTGCTGGAACATTTCAGATGAGTGCATTCCAACTTGAGAAATGATTATTTTTACTGGTAGACACAGTGGTGTTTTTATCTGGGAGGATATACTCAAACACAAATAAGTAATTACATTTAGTGAAATCTATCTTATTATTATTGAATGTTGCTTGTTTTGGCAAAAAAATAGGACAGAAACTACCCGTGTGTTCTGGCAAATTTTTTGCATTCTTTCTGTTAAAATAATTTCTTCCAGTTTTGAAGACAGCTATCTACTTATTTGCATGAATTAGCTGGGGAAGAATAAAATACTGTTGAAAGAGAAGTAACTGTATTTCCCAAATACCCAGTTTCATCAGAGAAACAGAACATTACCTCTTAAGAAGCTTGCCCCCATATTTGAACTGTTATGTAAGTTAGCAAGTGTTTTGCTCCCACAGCAGAACTCTTCCTTCTTAAAAAGAAAATAAGGATTTTACATGTATGCATGTACTGCAAAGCGTTACACTTCCATTTCTCTCCCTATCAACTACTTCAACTTCAGCATTAACAAATTTAAAACTTATTTAATGCATTAATTAGAAAAGGATGTAGTTCTTACTCTGCATTAGGATAAAATGGGTTTTGCCCTATTTTACTCTCTCAGTTAGGAAGCTGAATTTTTTATTGAGTGCAGTTGAAGATCCTTCTATGCCACTCCTCCTGGATTGATGGGGATGCCAAAATACTGTCTTGAAACTGTATTTAATTTGCAAACTTGTGGAATCCTTAGCAGTTCCTATAAAGAATCAAAAATTAGCGATTGAAGTGCATTCAACATGTGCCCATACACTAAGCCTAATTTAAACTGATGTCTTAACAGCAGACCCCATACTGTAAACCCAATATTGATTTTATTTCCAAAGATTCCTATAATGGTTTGTGTTGGAAGGAGCCTTAATGACCACCTGGTTCCAGCCCCTCTGTCATGGGCAGGGGCAATTTTCACTAGGTTGGGTTGCGGAGAGAGCTCCATCCAAACTGGCCTTGAACACTGCCAGGGATGGGGCACCCTCAACTCCTCTGGACAATTTAAAATTTCTAATTTAAGCAAGACAAAGTGATCACTTACACCTCTGGCTTGGAGTCTAATATACCTTTATTCATTACTGGACTTTCACATTAATTGATCATTGGATATTGAATGATCCTGACTGGTGTGGGAAAACACTAATTTCTAACCAATAGTTATCATCCATATTGAGCGATCTTAAGGGATTTCAGATATCAGTTTAAGGCAAGAGATGTGTCTCATTATGAAGTAGATGGTATTAAAAAAAGTTAGAATTAAAATTAAGATTCAACCCAAGAGTGCTGATTTTTCATATTTGCACTCTGGTATAGATGTCTTGTTTTTCTCTTGGAGTAGGTACAAATCTTTTATTATGTAAAATAAGCATCAAGAATTTTCCTTGGTATTTCAGCACATGTATTAGAGGTAGGTGGCCTTGGCAATTTGCACTGCTATTGCTATAAAAAAGATTTCTGCCTACAGATACTCTCTTTGAGAATTTATTCAGAGAGGTTTGTTGATGTTTTCATGGTTTTTAACTTGCTCCTTGAAAACTAATTAATCAAGTATAATCATCTGGTTGTGTGAAATATTTATAAACTGTAATTTCCATTGCTTGAAATGTTTTCAGCATCTCAGTATTATCTCTTAATGACAAGAATAAGGAGAAAGAGGATGAGAGAGACATATGTATAGAGATCATTTATCCTTCTTCTCAAACCAGTGAATTTTTGCTATGAATATTATATTTCTACAGAGACTACTTTTGAGATGTTGCTATTTGAGATTTATACCACACTTAGGCTAACTCTGTAGCTTATGCTGTTGGTTTTTTCTTCCCTCCTGAAAGGGAGTATAATACACAAAACTGCAAATTCCACAGGAAACATTGAATCCAGGAAGATTTTAATTGATTTTGACTATAAAAGAAAGTTCTTATTCTTCCCAGCTAATATTGATTCTCAATATTGTGTTGGTAGTGTTTGAAATCATTATAAAACTAAAGTTTGGAGGTTCCTATTTAGATTTTTACAGTCTCTACTTAGGTATTTAGAATAACAGGAATAATGGGATTAAGATAGACCTCTTTTGTCCCTCTTTTGTCCTGGAAAACTGTTTAGGAAAACAGTCTAGCTTTTGTGGAAGTGCCAGAAATTTGTTGGAGGTAAAAGGCCTTGTTTTGACATTTCTCTGTTGGTGTGAATAAATTTTAGATAAGCAGAGAGACAGGGCTGTGAATAGTAAACAATATTGCTTTCATTGGTGCAGGCTAATAGAGGTTGGTCTGTAATGAGCAAATCAGAAAAACAAACACGGAAATGGCAAAATCGAGGGAAACACTGTACAGATCAGCACCATTTTCAAATGTCTGACAGCACAGGCAAAATGGTGATACTTGAGCTACAGTACAGAGCAAATACATCCAGGAGTATTCAGCATGGGGAGGGAAGGTTTTTCAGTAATGACTGCTCATTTACATTTACTAGGTGGTCTGATTTATTAGCAGCAAAATGCCAAAATATGTGTAAGAAGTGTACTGAAACAAATTATGTTGTCCAAGAAACCTAGGTGAAAGAGAACTTGCAGAGTTAATAGAACAATTCTGTTAAGGTCAAACAAAAGCAAAATTGAAATATCTTCTATATACTGAGTAAGAAACAAGAAGTAGTTGATAGAGATGGAAGCAATTATAGTTTTAGGATTATTTTTGCTCTCCTATAAAGAAGCAGAGGTCTTGTTATTACCAAAAGAAAAAGCCTATGTGTTAATAAGTAGTGAAAGAAACTAACAAGCAATGGATTAATTAATTTGCTTTAGTTTCCCAGGCTCAGCTGCCCACATCAGTTGCACTGACTTATTGAATGACATTTTGTCCCTAATGACAATTTAACAAATCAGACAAAGCAAAATGTGAAGATTTTAGTGCTAGCTAGCTAATTTTTAAGTGGCAGTGGATTTTCTTTTTCTAGTGCAGGATATCCTATTTAGTGTCAGTACCTGATACTTTTTATATTAACTTTCAATCATCTTTTTATAGAAGCTCCACTACTTGTGATCCAATGCAAATATCTATGCAGGGCAGCCAGGAGTTCCTTAATTATGGATAACTTGTGGTGAAAGCTGAATCTCTGAACACAAGTAAAGGTGAACAATGCATTCAGCATAGAAAATCAAGCAGGCAGCTATTGAAGCCATTGTTACCACACAGGGGTCAAGGACAGTAGTGTCACACTAGTGGGTGCGGGTGAGTCAGCGGTAACAGTACAAATGACTGTACTGGCATAATTAGAACCTTTCCGCAAAAAACTGCTTTGCCAGTCAACAGATGAGCAGTTATTGTCAGACTCAGCCCACCCTGTTAAACTTCTGCCTTATAAAAATTCAGATTAAAAATATTCTGGTACCAGCACTTATTCTCTATGAATGCCTTGATGTCTTGTTACAAGACTAGAAGAAAGCTCACTGACACATTGGAAAGATTCCTCTGGGCTTTAGTGGGCATTTGATCAGGCTTTTTCTGAAAAAATTTGGTTTATGATTTTTTGGCAAACCTCATCTACAAATATAACTGCATAAGCTTCTCATATTAGTTAATTACCTTTGTCTTTGAGATTAATGTCTCTGTTAATTTCAATCACTAGATGACAAAAGGGTTCCCGAGGAATGCTGCTGTAGATTCATGTGCCTTTTCTCTGGAAACTCTTTGTCTGTCCAAATCAAAGTCACAGTTGTTTAATGGTCATATTTTCAACTCTGAGAGTTTAACTTTTCTTGTTATCTAGTAATTTTGTTAGTCTTGCTTTGAAGGCGTAAATTAATTTCTCCTACAATTGAAGGCAAAAATCAGATAGTTCTTTTCATTTTTCTGTGCAAGACCTCAATTCAGGACAAAATATATTGGTTTCTAAAAATTATACACATGTAATTTCAAAAAAATGACATGAAATAGCTTTGATTTTTGTCAGGTAGAAGGGAATGAAGTTTCTTTAAAATAATAGAGCAACACAAATATATACACAATATATCAATATATAGACATTATACCAAGATCTGTAGTTGGAGCTTTATATTCTGGGAAAAAAACACAAAGCAAAACATGGGGGAAAGTGATTTCCTGTGTGTACATGTCTGAGATAGATACAAATATTTTAATTTTACATTAAAATTTTAAAAATTGACCACTTGCTAAATCCTCCAAGTTAAAACTATTTCAGATTAACAAATACAAAATTATTAATACCTCACAACAAATATACTTTCAACATGGCTTTCTAAGTGTATTATTTTTTTCCATGACAGCATGGATAATTCAAGGAGGATTTTACAATTTAAAAAATATTCCTGAATTGTACAAAAAATGAATATAAAATATTTCACTGTATGTGCATGAATTAAAAGAGGTAGGAAAATGTTTCTTGTGGATTTCATATGAAAACCATATCAACCAACCTTAATGGCTGCAGAGCAAAATGCTCAAAAATAAATGAATGCCTATGTTAAAATTACCGTTTCAACCATCAGTCTTGAGCATATTGATTTAATATTTCTTCTGTGTTCTCTATATCTGTATTTCTATCTGTGGTACTTTTTCATTGGACTTTAGTGCAAGCAGTGGAAGGGTCAGTGATGAATTGTTTACTCATCCCTCATTAAGAAAATCTTTGCTGCATTTATATGTCACTAGCCCTATCCTCAATATATATAAACACTGAACAATTACAAATGTGATAGAAACTCATCTCACATGGTCCAATTTGTAATTTGCTCCTTCAGATATTTTTTGCTTTCTATTTGTCACATGAAATGGGATTGAGCCAGAGAAGGAAATAAGTCAGACTACGATCCTGCAATTGTCTTCTCCCTCAGTACACTGGTTCAGTAAGGAAGTTTTGTTTTGAGAAAGATCCTTATCTTTGGAATACATTAAAAACAAGTTTGAAAGCTTTCAGAGTTTGTGGGAAATTTACAAGAAAAACCTCAAAAGAAGATGTATTGTGTAGAATATTCTAGTCCAACAGGTCTGCTGGAGATGTACTCTGAGTAAGACAATTACAGAAAAAAGATGGCTGGTGGGACATAATTTGTAGGCATGTTTAGGTTTTGCCAGCAGTGTAATATACAGTAGGACAATTTAACTGAGTTGGGTTCTCCCTCTCAAAAAACAACCAACCAAAAAACTCAAACAAAAACATACAAAAAAACCATCCCACAATAAAAATACTGAATGGATTCTCTGGAAAAATTATATTTGTGAAGGTAGACAGGAGGGGAGTATGTGTTTACCTTGGTGTGGCAGCTGCATACCTAGTTTTATGGAAAATCTTAGAGGAAGGGATGGGATAGAATATCTCACCCCAAGAACAATTCAGCATATTCAATAGAAAAGAAGCTGCAGAGGAGTAGCAGGAGGAGAAACAGCATCTCAACAGGATGGCTCTGGAAGGAAGCAGAGCTGTAAGGGCTAAAAGGAGCAAAGTCAGAGCTGATACTCGGAGAAAAAGGAAAGAAAACAGGAACCCATAGGTGAGAGGATTTGGATTGGTGTCTGTGCTGTCCAGGTGGCTGCAAGAGCTGCTTCACTGGAAAACAGTGCTGCTGAGAAGGGACAACTTGGTAAGGACAATGAGGTATGCTTTCAAGCCTACTATTTAGTCCATCAGTCATATCAGAAACAAGCTTCATCTGTGTAGAGAGGCCTCTAATAGCCTGTTCTGTGCATGATGGAAGAAGACACCACTTTAGACTTTTGAATGACTTGCAGCCTTCTCTCCAAAAAAATAGCTGTTTGAACAGGACAAGAACATAGACCATGAACATTCAGAAAGTAAAATAATTATAGCAACTGACCGTAAAAATTCATACTAAAGATACATATTTTACAATGTGGACTGAAATGCAGACTGAACTTCAACAAGTCAATGAGAGGTGTCAGTGACACAGACCAGCTGTAAAGCAGTGGTTCAGAAGCTTGTTTTGCCTTTCACCTGCAAAAAGGGAATTCTATCTCATTAACTTGGTCCATAAAAGCTTGAATGGACACAGGTGCTTAACGGGCATTTCCAACTTAAGCCACCAAAGCTCCAGAGAAAGACGCATCTCAAACTCAACAGTTAAGCTCAGGTCTTTCTTGATGTATGTTTGTGAATTATCTCTGCATTGACAGTACAACCAGTCTAAATTCCCTCTTTTTTCTATCTGATCCATCCTATTTATGCCAGGTCCTTTATTTTCAAGTTGTTACCATATGGAAGTTAGGTGAGTCTGAATGGCTCTCAGATCATACACCTTTTCCCTGTAAATCTTTCAGCCCTAAATGATCCAAGACAGAACACTGTGGCTGGTTTGTGAAGGAAGAGATCATTTTCTTCTGTCTAAATACACTCACTGAGATTTTAAAGATACTCAAATAGTCCTCTAGGATGCAAATGTTCAGGCAGCTTTAGAAAAAGCCATCACCATGCCTTCCATATATAGTGTAATATATAAAATAAATAAATTTTCAGAATTAGAAAAGGATTGGTCAATCTACTTCAGCTAGGTAGAGACCCAGATGGCTAAAATTGTATTTGGAGCAGAGCCTTTCTGGATGCACCTATATTTCTCTCTTGATTGAAAAAGGACAGAAACTTCATTCCTTTATGGTTAACCTTCAGAAATTCTACATGTCAAAGTTAGGTAAAATAAATCCCAACTTTGGTTTTTCTTCATTAAGAGTAAGACACGATGAGAGGGAAATCTGTGAAGACTGCTTTTTACAAATGAGGAACTCTGTGCCTAGCTCTAATTTAACATTATTTCAAAGGTGTATTCAAGAAGAAATAGGCTCAAAGGCCACTTTCAGTCATGCAAAAATAAAATTAATTGTTTTTAGCAGAAAGAGAAATAAAATGTAGCATTTAAGTTCATTGGTCACATCACTGTATCAATTCTAAATTGGATTGGAAACGTGAAGTGGTCTCTGCCCAGCTCCCACAGGGTAGATTTTATAGACAAATATTAATATCACAGAAACCACTGTCACCACTGTTCACCATCCAGCTGAGGCACTGAAGTTGAGCTGGGAAAGAATGAGCTATGGTACTAAGGAGAGGCTTGATAGACATTGCATTACCATGTCTCTATGGTGACTTTTCTGCTGCTGCCCCTACTCTGAAACACAGGGCATCAATCTTTAGTGTTGCCAGCTGAGCTATTGCATCATACTGTGTAAATCATAGAGTGGGTAAATTGCATTTCTTCTTGTCCTTCAGCACTTCAAAAACATAACCAGACCATTAACAAGAGGTTGTGCTTGATTTTATTTTGGCATTTTTTTATTAGTGTGTCATGGCTGGCATTTAAAAATATGCATTTAAATATGCATTTAAACAAGAGAGCAGAGGAAAAACTTCCAAACATATTTTTGTGTGATCATTATTCCTTTTCAAAATAAATTCTGTAACAATCTCTTCCAAACTCTGATTTCAAAAGGCCACATAATAACCTGCCGGAGTGGTATCTTTGATAGCTTCATAAGAATCTGTTTTGAACATTTTATGTAAGATAGAAAGGGCAAATTCATGCAATCATCAGCCATCAATATAATGTAGCAGTCTCATGCAAGAAGACTTTATTTGAATGTACCTTTAAATATTTTCACAAATATATCAATAATTAATTGCTAACACCTGGCATGATCCATCTGGCAATATTCCTTCATTTTTGGTTGACCGAGTACTGATTTTGTTCAGCCTTCAGATGCCAGATCATGTGCTGATGATTTCTACTGAATATGTAAACCCACGAATGTCTGTGTATCAACATCAAAAGCCAGGTGTTGCTCAGATATATATATATACATATACAAAAACCCAAACAAACCAACACTGCAACCAGTATCCCAGATTTGCTCTCAATTAAATTGGAAGTAAATATATATTTACCATTCTATTCTAAGAGTTACTTGTGCTCTTTATTATAAATCATTTTCTTATCAATATATTTTAGGTAAAGGACATCCAATTTATATTAAAATACCTTTTTCTACTATAGTACCACACAATACTATTATATATTCTATCATAAAAAACAAACTACTATTTTTGTAGACCAGAGGAAAGACAATTTAATTTTTCAGTAAACAGCATTATTTCCAGGTAGTGAGAATATACCTTGGATAATTAATTTCTGATAATTATATATTTGCCAATTAAAGAATGATGAATTGTACATACTCAATATTCCAGGAAACTACCTTCCAAACTCACAAACAGCCACAACTCTGGCAGCATTTTGATTATAATGTTGGTTTTTGTTCCAGCATCTTTATTCTTGAAAATTAGTCTCATTGTAAAAATTATGCAATTATTAATTTAAATTGGAAGAAATTCTTTACTTTGAAGATTATGAGATTTGGAAAAAAGTTGTCCAGGGAGGTTGTAGGTACCCCAAACCTGCCAATGTTCAAAGCCAGGTTGAATAAAGTCTTTAGCAACCTGGCCTACTGGGATGTGTCCTTGAACATGGCAGGGGGGTTGGGACTAGATGATCTTCAAGGTCTGTTTCAACCCTTTACCATACTATGATTCTGCATAAATATAATTAATATAATTAATAAAGAATTAAATTATGAGAATATCATTAGCATCAATCAATGATTTTATTGAAAATAGATCTTAGAAGAAACTGGATGTTGTATTTTGCAGTCATAGCAATGGTTATAATTTCAGTTGCACAAATGTAAAGTGCTTTTGGAAGGTGTTTGACTTGATACCTGATGACATTACAGTACTAAATTAATACTGGACAATTAGAACAGAACACACATTAAATGGATTAAAGCAGATTCTCTGACAATTCCCGACCACCTGTACTTGAGGTTTCTCAGAAGTGCTACAGAAAATGGTATTGGCTTAGTGAATAAGCTGGAAGTAAATATAAAGTCGATGAAAATAAAATCTCTTTTATTCTTGAAAATAAAATGTATTTTAAAATAGTGTTGATGGAATAAAACTTAATAAAGCGACAAATAGGGGTGAATCTATGTAGCCATACTGAACCAAGCCAGATTTTTTTCAATGCCTGGGAGCCTTCAAACTAAATATGTTTTAAACAGTCAAACTATATATCTAAGACCAATGACTGCAGACTGCTGTGGGTTATGGGTTATGTACTTTGGACAACAATGACTCAACTACTACATGGCAATTGTATTGACTACAAAACACAACAAATGCAGCTAAGGTGACATAAAGGCAAAACCTGGGGTGCAGACAGGAAAGATGCAGGCAGTTCAGTGATTTAGCAAAATCTACTGCACTGGTGATGCAAGTAAGTGTTCAGTGACCAGAATCTTTTGACAAGTTCTTGAGAAATCAAGAAAAGTGTAAAAAGTAATCTGAAACATTACTTTAGGGTCAGGGACAATATCTTAAGAGGAGAAAGTTGAAGAACTTTGACGCTTACAGCGGAAGAAATTCCACAATCCTTATGACAAAATATTTTCACTGCAAAGTGTGACCAATCATTAAAATAGGCTGCCAGGAGAGGCTGTGAAATCTTTGTCCTTCATGGTTTTCAAAACTTAGTTGAATCAATCTGACCAGCATTCATTACGATACTCCTTTATAGAGCAGGTGCTTGGACTAAATGAGCTTCAGTGCTTCCTTTCAAATTAAATTCTTACATAGTTCAGACATTATATAAATTAATTCTTTATTTGTTGTGAATAAAAAACTGAGAGAGATCTGGTTATTTTTTAAAGATCTTCATATGCAGAAAATCCTGTATCTTTAATTTAACATACAAAGATAAAAGGAGACTCATGGTAGAAAATTAAAATGAAAAAATGTCAGACCTTTTAAATTGTAAGGATGATCAGTAGTTACAAAGAATGTAACGGAAAATACTGGATCCTAAGTGTCTTCATATTTTTACAGAAGGAATGGATTTTCTTTGATTCACAGTATACCCCTGCCTCAATCAAACATCAGTTATTAGGTTTCAAAAGGAAATAACTGGATGCAATTCGAAAAACTCTATTATCCTCAATCTGCAGGATATGTTGGGCGACATAAGGGTCTTTTCTGTTTTCAGAGTTCACAGAACTAAGGACATTTTATTAAACAGTGTGTGAAGCAGAACCTAAAGACTAGAATAGTTTGGAACCCAACAATCAATGTTCAGAGGGCTATTCAAGTACACAGAATCATCAGAATTTGTAGGGGTATACACTCATATTATTGTGACACCAGAAGTCTCTCTTTGTACAGAAGAAACAAAAATTTTACTTATAAAACAGAAGTGATTTATGGGTAGGGCCTCTTTCACTGTCCCTCAGTGAAAACCTATGAATTTGAGCCATGGTATAGAATTCTGTACTGATGGGTGTGAGGACTCAAAGAACGCAGTTAAATTGTCTCAAAACACTCTCAGAAAGGGAAGTTCCCATAGGATAAGGTGCCACAAGAGACACAGAAGGCAAATAGGAAGGCATTAATTACAGGCCTAAACGGAGGTGAGAGATATAGAATTGGCACACCAGACAAGATTCCACTGTGCAGACTGTGGGAGAAGAACAGGCACAACAAGAGGAAGAGGTGATGAGGTCTGGTGAGGCAGATCTGGGTAGCTTATCCAGACAAAAATTTCCTCCATAACAAACTGTGAGAAAAGGAAGCAGCTGCTTACACACTTGCCATCCCAAGCTGAGGTACACCTTGTGGATACCTGGGACTTGGTCTGTATAAAAGTGGTACCTCCAGAAGATTATGTGGGGGACCCCCACCACTGATAGGACCTGAAGAAGGAATCCATGTGGTGGTGATATCTTTTGCTTAATCTCTCTCTCACACTCTTTCTCTTTTTCCCCCCTTGCCCCCCACTCCGCCTTCTTATTTCTCTCTCTGTCTCTCTCATTTACTGTTAAATAGAATGTGTACTATTGACTTTGGCATATGGTCTCATTTGCACCTTAATTCAGGCAGAGGCATCTCTAAATAATCAGACACGAGCAATATTTCAGTGTATCATAACATTATTTTGCTGTCAGAAGTGGGATCCTAACAATGAGCCCAATATAAACATGTAAGGGATTGTCATAAAGAATAAGAATTACCAGACAGCAGCATTTTCAAAGTTTCACGCTTTATCTCCTCCATAGTGCTGGACTTCCAAATATTGTCTTTTTTCCTTTCAGATTCAAAATCCCACTATGCTTTAACGTGGCTTCTGAGAACTCATGAATCAGCATGAAGTTTGTTTCCCTGAACCATTTTGCAAACAAAATTTCATTTTTGACTTGTGTTTGTAGATAGCAAATAAGAGGGAAAAGATGATGTGATTCAATGTCTTTGGGAGATGTTTGAAAGTTTGCACATCTTGAATTTTTTCTGTAGGAAACAGCATTTTTGTTTGTAAACGGATAATACTGACATGTCTTCTGAAGAACCATAACATAATTTTGTCATGCAACAGTAGCAATACATACACTTTCTAAAAGTATAGTGTTTGCATGTATTTAGAGTTATCTCTGTGAAATGCTATTATAAATAATTAAGTTACTATTTTTGCTCTTCTTAGGGACTGGCACCAATTAATTTGACTAGTAACCTTATCCAAAAAAGGGAATTAGATTTATGTCAACATTTTCTGAAGTATGATTATTAACCTCTGTACTAATTCATCTGGCAAATCAATAGAGTATATGCTGTACTTCAAATATTAATTTTCTTTGAACTTTTTTAAACAAGTGCTGCCTTTGGGGCTGTGTTTAAAGTTTTAAGGATTGTGTTTGGCTATCTTAATTAAAAGCGTTCCATTAACCCAAACAAAGCTGACTCTGAAGCCTAACAACATTTCCAAAACTGATAAATGATTGCAAAGTAAATAACGATTGAATGAAGAATAATTGATTTTTTCCCCTTGAAATATTAAATAAAATTATGCAATTAAGGAAATATTTTTCTGCTAGAGTGGCAATAGGTAATTAAACAGAACAAGACTATTACACCATTGCAATAGAAGGCATGAGTATCTATGAAATCTTTCTGAAAATTTTATTTGTAAGGTCGGAAATCTCTTAAAGCTTCTGCACTACTACAAGGTCAGATGTTTTATTTATCACTGAATGGTATTTCCTAGAGCACTGTCCTCTGTTAAGTAACGTATCCTTCAGCACAGCCAGTCCTGTTGTCTGCCCTTCAACACCCAGAATCACAGAATACTCCGAGTTGGAAGGGATCCACAAGGACCATTGAGTCCAACTCCTGCAGAGCACAAGACAGCCCTAAGAATCACACCATGCTCTGAAGAGCAATTGACAAATGCTCACTCACAGCACGGGCAACTCCCGGAATGCACTAAAACCTCTTTTCCCACCTTGGAGGCCCAGATGCAAAGATCCCCGACTCTCCTCTTCCACTTCTCACTCTCTTTACACCAGTTTTCCAACCCCATGTTGTTGTAAGACGTTAATGTGCCTTCATATATGTGCATATTCACTTTTGAAATCCTTAAGGAATTTTTCCTGATTCAGTGGGAAAATTAATTGTGCTGAGGAGCAAACTGATCGGGAATGGTTTGTCTGAGGGAACAACAGGTTCAGTAGACCATAGGAATAAGATATTTCCATAGGAGATAATGAATGTTCCTTAAATTCTTCCTGAACTTCTTGATAGAGCTAGAAAGCTTTGTTTGGGAAATGCTTCCATGTAGAGATGAACATCCTCTCCAAAACACAGAAACCCAGGAGGCAGATGACAGGGAAGGAAAGAAAGAGGAGAAGCAGACTTTTCGTCATTTCTCAAGTCATGTTTTCCTAGTGATAGTTTCACAGAGTCTCATTTATCTGACTGAAGTTTTAACTGTCCAACGGTCCACACAAGCGTGCAGCTGGTGACACTTAGCTGTATTGGAGTGAGAAATTAGCTGATGATTTGAGGAAATGTTGTGGGCTAATCCTTCTGTGGAGAGAACCAAATAGTGAACTGATTAAGGGGATTAACTCTGTGAGATTAATTATAACAAAGAGCCATGAATCTAGGAATATATTGCGATGTGCATTGGTGCCTGAGGCTTGGAGTTCATAGGAAGAGAGTAAATGGGCAAAAGGACCTCTGAAAAATAGGAAGAAAAAGAAAGTAGTTGAAAAATAATTTTTAATTTTTCCCTCAGCAAAAGGATTGATTTCACATGAAAATATGTATTTAAAATTTCACTTTCCCCAAGAGACTTTCTGAGTTAATTTTGTACTATTTTTCCTTTTTAGTGGGTTAGACTGAGAAACTTAATCTCAAGTTTGAACTCGAAGTTCAGATCTCACTGCTGCATTAATGTAAGTCCACATTGGCATGGCTAAATTAGTACTTTTAAAAAAAAGTGAAGTATACATTCGATTAATTTGATTTTCACCATGGCCTTTCTTAAAATAACTACTTTTAATTTTCAGAACTGAGACAAATATCGAAGGTATAATTGGTTTCTACAGGGAAGCTGGAATTTAGGTTGCAAAAAGACACCAACTGCAGAGGTGAGAAAAAAAGAGTATGACAGTACTGGGTTATTTGCTGACTAACTGGTGCCAGTGTGAGCCAGTAAAGGCCCTAATTCCCTTGATATAAATCCTTTCCAAGGGCAGTAAAAGTTGTAATGAGAATACACTGTGTTGAACTCAGTTCTTTTTCCTTAATATATTTCAAATGTACTTTCCAACTGTATGTGTTTTTACAGACAGATGTATGAAAACTAAATCCCATTTACTATGGCATATTGTCTTCAAAGTGCTTCTTTTCCGTCAAAGTACTGATTTATTGACTCTGTTTAAGCTGATATTTTCTTGCACTCTACATGGTGCCTCAAAAATGGTCATGAGGGCTATCTTTTCATCAGGTCCCATGCTCTGAAGGAGTTCAAAAGAGGCCTTGTTAGTCCTGGTGTGTTGAAAAGCCTTTAGGTTTTTTCCAGACAAGTAGTCTCATAATAACTAAATTAAGCCTTTAAAATAATGGTTTATTTAAAGGCCTACATAATTTGGGGGCGAGAACTTACAAAACTTTGTGCAACTGCAGATATTGGTAATAAGAAAATATGCAGTAAGCCTGATTCTGCTCTGTGCTTGGAAATATCATGCCCTTGCGTATACTGGGAATTATCTTCCTGCTATCTGTGTGCTGCTGTAAAGAGCAGAATATATTCAGCTACCTTTTTTCTTGAAGAAAAAAGGTATGTCTTCAGTAAAAGCAGGTCAAAAAGAGGTTAGAAGTTACAGCTTTGGGAGGAACATTATGCTAATTCAGACATTAGCCTGGAATTTAATTCTTTCATATCAAAAAAGTGGTTCTTCATTTCTCAGTAATACAGATCTATCCAGAGAGGGAACAAGAGTCTGTTCTCTGTTAAAGCTGTTGTCTTAGAAGAAACAGAGGGCTGGTGCTAACATCTTGGAGTTATTGCACAGAAAAAAGTACAGGGTAAAGACTCCACCTTGTACTATATGTAATTTTAACTCTTACAGGAGGAACTGCTGTACACTTTGAAATCTCTGCCGTTACATATTTCCAGCTATCTGCCAGGTGTTGATAGTGTGGCTCAAAGATTTCTGGTAACAGAAACTGAACACTAGGTATCATGCTGGAGTCTGAAATCAGATTTAAAATAAAAATGTGGGTTTAACTAGATTTCATTATGTTTCATTATGTTTTGCACTTCAATAATCTCTCATAGACCACTCCTCAGTAGAATATAAACCTTTAGTCCATGAAGCATTGGGATACAATTAGCACTCTTAGAAGGAATAGAGAAGATAATACCATTGGGCCTAGAGTATTAGGATGCACCTAATGCCTTGCCTACTCCATAAATCTTTCTGGGGTGTCATCAAGCTTGCAATTATAGAACATGATTATTTATGCAAAGTTTCATTTCCCATATTACATTCCAGTCATAAGCAATCATACTAAAAATGTTTGGTATTGTGCAATTCAGGCTCCACTACACTGAAGCACATACAAATTTACTTTCTGTTCTGTTTAGGTAGAAAGACTGAAACTAAAGTATTAATTGTCTTCTAGGTTGTGTCTTTCTGCCCCACAAATTTAACACATTAGTTTGTCATGACTTGGGGCATTTCTGAAACACAAAAATAACTTTATGATTTTGGTATAGTCTATAAACAATAAAATTGTGAAAAAGAGAATTTGGTCTTGCTGTAGCTTCAGGTCTGCTGAAAACATTTAAAGTATTATAGACCCTTAGTGTTCATTATGAAAACTGTACAAATATGCTGAAACTCTATAGAAAAATGCCAACTATCCTCTGGTATGTATAACAGAAACAGACTGAGGTCAGGTGCTGATGAATTCTTACACCATATTAATGTATAATATCCTAAGCACAGAGTTATGGAATCACAGAGTCAGAAAATGGTTTGAGTTGGAAGGGACCTCTGGACATTCTCTATTCCAACTCCCCTGCTGAAGAAGTTCACCTTGGGCAAAATGCACAGGATATATCCAGGCAGGTTTTAAGTATCTCCAGAGAAGGAGACTCCCCAGCCTCTCTGAGCAGTCTCCTTCAGTGCTCTGTCACTCTCAAAGCAAACAAATTTTTCCTCATATTCAGATGGAACTTCCTGTATTGCAGTTTGTTCTCATTGCCCCTTGATCAGTTGCCAAGTGTCGCTGAAGAGAGTTTGGCCCATCCTCTTGACACCCACCCTTACATTTGTATGCAGCATTGGGATAAGAAGATAGAAGGTGGTTCCAGGTAAAGAAGTTCCAGCTAAAGGAAGCTGGGTGCATGATGAAGATAATGACCCTTTTCAGACAAACAACTACTTTTTAGAGAAGTAAAATGAAATTACATCAAGGACAATTAATTACATTAAATTGGCATTTGGTAATACCCAGAAACAGCGATTTTTTCATATATTTCCAGTCTTTACTGAGCTATGGTCAAGATACAACATTCAAGTCCTTAGCCCCAGATTTACTGAGAAGAATATACTACTAACACATCACCACTGTCATCCTGTGAGGAAAATTTTGTAAAAATCTAATCCTGTGTAGATTTTTTTCTTTTTAAGTTCTTTTATATTAAAACTTTGCATCACACAGAAGCACTGGAATCGACTGGGTAACCATGTAAGGTCCAAACCCTGTGTTTCCATATTTATTAAAGCTATTTAGGTAAGCATATTTAGGTTGTCCATTGATGGTCTTGTTATAAATTTTTAAAAAAAGTTTACCAAAAAAGAAAATTCAGCTACACTAGCTGTCCAGTTGTCAATCAATATTGATTAATGAGTGACATCTATCACAAGTGATATTTTCTTTTTTACATAAAAAAATATTGTGGTTTGTAACTGTAATAATTAATACCGGTCATTCAGCAAAATGTTTTGCTTCATCTCTAAATCACTACTCTACCACTGTCTATCTCAATAGCTCTAAGTAACAATCAATAAAGAATTATCTTATTAATTACTGTTAGCTAAGAACAGGAATGGCAGTATAAGCACGGATTAAGTATTTATATTTTTCTCTGTCCGGCAATGGCAAGTGGTAGATATCTGAGAAGAGCTGGGTAAGTTATTGCTGCTCCCTACCATACCAACCCTGTAATATAATTTAGCCTTTATATTGCTGATATATTCTCACCTTTGTAGGGACATTTCGTTCATAAAATGTATTTCCTCAACCCTTAACCAACAGGGGGAAACTTGCTCCTAATAAAGACATTTAATCATGAAGTATTTGCACAGAGTTCTGAAGCTATGCAGCCTTCAAAGATTTCTTTCTTATGCTAATGATCTTTAGAAAGGAAGACAGGCTAGAACAGAAATCAGTTATATCCCACACAGGTATCCTTAGTACAGGTATCCTTCTGATTCATGACACAAACTATATTTTTAGATAGAAATAAACCACATGATCAAAAATGACGCAGCCCATCCTTTATATCCAAGATTAATACCTTATCATAAGTTCTACAGTGAACAGCTCACCAACCATTTATTTTTACATTACTGATGAAATTTGAAAGGACCAAAAGTCACAGGGTTGGTTATTAAGTCTTTTGCTATAAAGCTAGGAATTAGAAAAAGCTCCTGGATTTAGTAAGTTAATCTAATTAATGACGCAATGCATTGCTACTGATGTTGGCCAAATATCTGTTCTAGTTCTCTACTGTCTCTACAAGTAGCGACTTTCCTGGAATGAGAAATATTATGTGGGTGAGTCTTTATTATTTGATTGAACTATTTTAGTATGATCATTAAAGAAAAAAAAAATTAGTTCTTGTTGAAGCACAGATACATTTAAAAAGTCTATTAATAATTGCAACTCTATAAAGAATTAGTAAGAAATATTATAGAGAAAATGGCATCAACTCTTTTCTTCACAGACATAAATCTGGTTGAAGAGAGACAAGGAACTACTGGAAAATGTTCATGGGAGGGTTATGAAGATGACTAAGGGACTGGATCATATCTCCTTTGAGGAAAGGCTGAGGGAGCTGAGCCTGTTTAGCCTGGAGAAGACAACTGAGAGGGGGTCTTACCAACATATACAATATCTTATCAGTGGCTTCCAAGAGGATGGGCCAGAGTCTCTGCAATGGTGCCCACTGACAGGACAAGGGGCAACAGACACAAGTGCGGAAGTTCCATCTGAATATGAGGAAAAGCCTTTTTATTCTTAGAGTGACAGAACACTGGAACAGGCTGTCAAGAAAGGTTTTGGAGTCTTCTTCTCTGAAGATACTGAAAACCTGCTTGGATGCAAACCTCTGCAACCTGGTCTAGTTGAACCTGCTTGAGCAGGTAGGTTGGACTAAGTGACCTCCAGAGGTTCCTTCCAACCACAGCCTCTCTGTGATTCTGAGTGGATGACCTATTACTTTATAAACATGTTTAAAGAATGTATTGAGCATTTTACAGGTTTTCTTTTCTTTTTTTTCTTTTTTTTTTACCGCCATAGATTGAGCAAATTTTAGATACTGCCTAGTGTTTAGAGCAGTATTACAAACTGCTGTGATTTCTCTCTCCCACTCCCTCACATCAAACATTAGGCATACATTCTAATCAACTGGTGTTTATAACTGTAAAAGGAACATTGTTATTCAGTGTAAATAATTTCTTTTAATAGGGAAGTTTTTAGATTTTGGGTCTAGGCTACTTTAACACTATACCGGTTCTTAAGCACAGATCATGGGTTCATAAAAGCCAACATTTGTTCCAAGCAGGAAGTCTGGAGGTAGCTGCCCTCATTTTGCATGTAAGAAAGTTCAATAGTGAAGACAAGATCCATTAAATGTGTTTTGGCATTTATGTCAGAAAGTGATTGTAGGCTCATTTGATTTGCCAATATAAAGGTGGTCTAGAGATGAACAATTTCTCCCTAGAGGTTTCCTGCATCATGTCAGCATTTACTTAGAGTTTTTGATCTAGTTGTGCAGAAATATCCTTTTGCATAAAATTTTTTATTGTAGTTTCTGTGTACCATTCAGGTTAATGTTGAAATATAATTACTGATTTGAAGTTAATTTAGAAAGTTTCTTTCCAACTAATTTTTTTCTGTCACTCTTATTTACTCATATATTTTCTATGGAAGAAACATTCCTCAAATTTTTTCCAAATCATGATATGACAACCTAGAACCATGTTTATTACTGGTTGCTTGATTTTGAGCTTATGCTGATGTAATAAAAAGTTATCTGTATTAGGGTAGTCCAGAAAATTAAGGCAAATAGCTACAGATGGGAAGTTATTGTGTATGAGTTAGAGCACATGAAACCACATGAATTATAGTCAGAGTGTTAAAGTAGGGCACTATAAGCAAGATTTCTGAGGTCAGCAAGTTGAAAACAATAATTTTCTTATCTGAGAATTTTTTGATGTAGTTTGTATCAGCTGCCTTTGGGTAAAGGGGCTACCACAAGTTGCAGAGCTTGCATGACCAAGAGGCCCCATGATGTGGAGTCACCGGTTTCACTAACTCTGTTTTGTGCAGAGCCAAATCTGATCTAGAGAGACAAGGCTTTGTGCATACTGCTATGTTATCTCACAGCACAGGTCACTAGTAGAGCTCAAACTCTCTTGGCCTGCAGACCTTGAGTCTCTGCTGCCACAGAGTGCATGGAGGGGTTTTTCGGGAAAGGCAACTGGCTCATACCAGAACTCCTCCTCTCCAGACAGAGGCGTCTTTCTTCTGGTTGTGAAAATTGAATTTTGAGTTTAAATGTGCTCTCTCTGTCAGTACCATCAGAGCAGAGGGGGTGAGGGACAGGAAGAGGCTTTCCTTCAAAGGAATTGCTCCTGAGAGAAGTGGGTGCTGAAAGCTGTGGGAGGGACATGATGCAACGACACAGCCCCTTCATTCAATCTCTGCAGTGTTCCAGGAAACTGGGGTTATATTTCATAGGAAATAAGCACAAAAGAAGAAACCCATACTTCCATCACCAGTTTCTACATGGGAAACCTGAACCTGGCTAACTTGCTAGGTGCGCAAAAAGGCCAACAAGAATTTTTTCAATAAAAAACCACTGTGTACTGCTCTACTTTTGTCTGCTAAATTTATCTTATGGTTTTTCATATGTTACACATTGCAGAATGCATATTCTGGTATACAGAAAAAAGCACAGCCAAATTGCAGATGTTATTGTTAAATGCAGTGCACAATATTCTGTTTCTGCTAGCTTAATGATAGCCTAAATTTTAATTTAACATTTAATTACTGCAAGTATCATAGAAAGAAAACAGTAATTCTTAAAAATATCTGAAGTCAAATGCATAAAAGTATATTGAAAGGGTGAGAAAAGGTTAATGGTAAAGAAAATGAACAGGTACAAAATAATATTAGTGTTAGGTTTTACAGAGCAGAAACATTGTCTTATAGCAGGCAGAGGAAACACTCAAGGGAAAAAAGTATTGTTTTAATATGAGAACAAGGAGCAGAGAAGAGAAATTTAAAGGCAATTCAAGCCTGTAAACTAACTGAATTTTTAAGGAAGTAAGGAAAAAATAATATCTATTTCAGTTGCCTGCAACAGAAGCTGGTCATAAAATGGAAAATGACACTGTCATAAGCCATTGTTTCAAAAATCAGATATATCTGAAATAAATTGATGTCCCAGATTATACCATGAGAACTTTGGGTATTAACTTCAAAACTTCTGTCATATTCTCTTCCTCTGGTGTTTCAAACACTTTGTAAAAAACAGTCAGACACAGGAGCTAAGTTGATTAAAATATGTGTGTGAAAGACATTAAAGACAAAAAATTTGTGACACATGCAGAATAATTGTGAAAAAGATCTTTGTATATTACAGATGATAGTTTACGCAACTTGATGTGAATACCAAGGTAAATAATTTAAATAGCATTAATATGCTCTCTCAAACTCCTAACCAGCTGAATTAAGTTTAATATCTAATACAATGAAAACTCAAATAAATTTTTCTTCAGACAAATATAACCACTATTCATTTTAATCTAATATTATCTACATGAGTATATATATTTAGTTTCACTCTTTTTGAAATCTTACCAAATTCAAAGTTCATCTGACATTTATTACTACTAAAGAAATATCCATGTGTTGTGACATTTCTTTTTCAACATAGAGGCACTACTATACACATACAAAGTTGTCACTAAAAACCGTATAGCAAGTCTAAATACATATATTTTGAATAGAAATATCTGTGTATTTTACCAGTTGTCAGTTTGCTTTCTTTTAAAACTCTGAAGATTCTGTGGTTGCATTAAAAACTTTACAGAGCTTTGTTCATGTGTCAACCCATTTGAAAATGCCCTGGCAAGGATTTGGGAGACAAACTGGGAATGCTGCAGGTCTGTGAACAGGACAGACTGTATTAAATTTCTGATGTTGCATGGATTGTTTCTACTTCACACAATATTTTCCCCCAAATATCAGTTCATTATTGATGACTCAGATGCCTCAGATGTCTATCCTCTTGCCCTTGACTGAACCTATAAGAAGATTGTTCTGATCCCATTTGGTTTTTGTCTTTTCTCTTTCATATGTGTTATATGTATTCTTTGCACATATATTTGTAGCTCTGTAGCCTCTTGTACTAGTAGCTAGTTTTCCCAGCACTTTTCCCTGGCCTTTCCCTAGGCAGAAAAACAAAACAAATTCCAGAGCTCCAAGCCCTGGTGGGTACAAGGCCCCAGTGCTCTCTTGGTTCTTCCTGGAACCAAGGCTGAGAACAACGCTTCGAGATACATTTTCATGGACAAAGTACAGCCAGTGCCAAGGGGGGACTCCAGAGAAGGGGTTGACCTGGGGGGGAATTGAATCACCACTTGTCCTTCTAATTGGTGCTTTTTATTAATTATGCTAATTTCCTAAAACTTATAAAAATACACTCACCTCTGAGGGGGGCTGGGCTTTTGCGGACATCTTTCCATAACTGCCTCTGAAGGCCTTCAAATAAAGACCCCCTTTTACATTACCTCTTTACTAAAATTATCTCGATTTTCATTTCCAGGTTGCGAAGAGGCAACAGTTCAAATAGATATGAAAATTCTATGTCTTTGGAAAAAACGGCCAGGCTGGTGAGTTCCTTGTTGCAGTACTGAGAAGCATCAATGACTGCTTAGAAACTATGGATCTGATTTGGTGGTTTTCCACAGGTTTCAGAGATGCAACCTGGTTTATTCCTTCCTCTATTATTTTGGTAGATTGAGTGCATTTCAAGATCAGTCTATACAATGAATGGGTGTTATCGCTTTCCTTCTTGAAGTAGTGTTCATCTGAAGGCAGATTTTGAACAGAACAGATCAGGACAGATGAGATCTTGGACAGATAGATCTGGAGTAGAGAGTTTTTGCTTTGCTGGGCTTGACAGTGCAATTCAGAAGAGTAAACCTGCTCAGCCCCTGTTACGAACAGATTTTAAAACAGAAGAACAAAGAAAACTAAGTCTCTGTGAATAAAATGGATCAAACCCAGAAAGGTTCAAAATACACCCCAAAACTTGATCCCCCCAAAAGAGGTTAGATGTTCATGAGAAAAAATGAATATATTTTATTTTATAGTAGAAGAGGTAAAGAAGAAGAAAGATAAAAAAAAGAAACAAAGAAATAGAAAAATAAGTGTGAGTGAGGCACAGGGAGAGTGACAAGGGTTAAGTAGAAATGTATTACCCACCTGTGGGTCCCAAAACCATCCCGTTGCTCCCCTCCATCTGGTCTTTCTGTTAGTTAAGGTCCCCCACCACTGAAAAGTACAGAATCCAAAGGATTAAGATTTGCTTTGGGCAGGTAGGAACACCCACATGTCTCCCCTAAAGGGACTAGGTTTGACGCTGTCCTTGCAAGACTCTGGATCTATTGCATCATTTTTCATTACATGTAGTGTTCTAGTGCAGGGTCTGGGGGCCCCTTTGCAGGGGCCTTTGATGGGCCATGACATCCCCTATGCTGTCCCTCACGTGGATTTTCCAGGGTGGGGGGCACCTGCAGCTAGGCCAGTCTGCACAGTGGAGGATGGGTGTCAACTGCCTTGGACCAGAGGCTTTTTTCACGGCACACCCGGGCAGGGGCGCAGAGATGAAGTAGGCAGGGTGTTGGTCAGGGACACAGCGAGGCAGGACAGATGCCAGGGTGAGCAAGAGCAGGAAAGCCCTAAGCTAGGCTGGGCCTGACTCAAAAGCAAGTTTGTAAAAATGCAAGTCTCAAAAAGCCTCTCGAATCACCAAGCCTCAAAGCAAAAGCACAGGCCCAAGCCAAAAGCCCACACTCAAAAAGCAAGTTTGAAAAGCCCCCAAAGAGTCAAAAGACAAAGGACAGAACAGCCCCCAAAAAGCCCCCAGAGGCTTTTTATGCCCCTGGCTCCTTCCCAAGTCTGCCTGCTGACAGGAGACCACTGGCCTCGTCCAGTGTCCCACTGCAGTCCGTTAGTAGAGACCTTTCACCATCTCTTTGGAGAGTGTCTCTGGGGTACAGGGTCTTTGGTGTTCCCCTGCTGACTGCCTGCCCCATGTGAAATGAAATGAATGCCAGGCAAAGTCCCCCCAGAGACAAGGCTTTCCTCCATCTTCTCCCAGCTGCCTCCCGGACATGGCACATGTGCACCCCCTGCCCCACGTGTCTCTGACATCCATTGTTGAGACATAACAAAACTGAAATGGCTCTTCACAATGGCCCACCAGAATACTTCACATTGTCCCCACAGTAGATTTTAACATATTCTGCAGGAAATTAAGCTGTTTCAAATTAGTGGAGATTATAACAATTTTACCACTTCAACCAGCTGTAAGTAGATCTGAGTTGCTTTTGTTGCACTGTGGGCAAATATATACCAAGAAAACACTACAATTTCTTATTTTATATTCCCTTTACTTCTGACTGATTACTACAAATCATATTTCATACTAACTTCTGCAAGCAGTTAGTTCACCTTTAGGATCTTGGTGACAAGCAGAGATTATGTACTATGTGATGCATCATTTTTCTGTTATTTTTACTACTTTTAAAGAGCTCATTTTTCTTAGTCTCAAATATAGTGTGATTTTTCAAAGAATTGTACAGCTTTTGATATAACAAAATCAAATCCATGTCTCTGTGCAGCAGATGGGAGAACTTTCATAAAACAACAAAAAAGCAATTCTTCTGTTCTTATAAACTTTTTATTCTGTGTATACCACGGATTTACCCAGACAGGTTGTGATACAGTAGTACAATGATCATGAAATGCATGGCAATGTGTCTGATATTTTGCTAAGGAAGACTATGAGGTGATTTGGATTATTTGGGATTTTTTTAAGTCTTCACAATAGACATATGAACTAAAATAATGAATTATTTTTATGAATAATGAATAAAAAAAGGAAAACCTTAACAAGAAAATGTCTTCGTTAAAGCTTATTTCTTCTATGTACAATAAATCATAGACTATCTACTTGCCAAAAGGCCTTTTCAGTGGTCTCCTGGAAAAGAAATTGAGTGAATATGTTAATGTGTTTGCCTACATAGTTCCTATTTTCCACAATTTTCAGATAGCAGTCTCTTAAAATGCACAATAATAAAATAAATGCAATGCTACAGTATCTACTCAGAAAAATATTTCAGTGAATGTTGAAAATAAAATGTACTTCTGGTAATTTTTTTCATGCCAGAGGTAATTTCTTTTACTGGGATTACTGATATCTGGCTTTTTAGTACCTCATTTTTCATTAGATACCAGAAAGCTGTACAAACATGAACTAAATTCTCATATAGAATAATCTGTGAATAATGTTATGTTAGAAACAGGAAAATAGTATCATTTAAGGTGAAGGACTTGCCTGAGTTCGCATAGTGTTTTAGAAGTAAAGGAAGGAACATTTCCTGGGAATTGTCATTCCTATTCAAAATTTTTGATATATAACAACTGAATACATGTCAAAATTTGATATGGCACCTTTTTGTGCTTTATACAAACATGATGGTATTCTATGTAAGTTTGTGTACACTTGGAAGCTTTAATGATTACTTATGTAGTCTTAGGCATAAATAGATGATTTATTCTCACCTATTTTCTTGAACCAAACCTTCGTAAGTTTCTCTTCCTTCACCTTAGAAGAGAGACATTTTCTGTTGTCTTATCTCCTAATAAATTCTGCTTCTGCAAGTCTTTTCAGATTTGGAAGAGAGAGGGGTGTAGGGTGGGAAGGTGTGTTAATTCCTGATTTTTGTGTATTGTTTACTTACTGGTAAATCAAACCAGATTTTTAAAAAGCCAACATTAAGAGTTCTTCTAATTTTTACTGTTTGTATCTGCACCATATTGTCGTGGAACAATATGTTCATCGTCCTCCTCAGCCCATCTGAGTCAAGTGCTTTATTGCCAAAGTATGTGGAGTGTGAGAAGCACATCCTTAAACCCAGTGGATTCAGCAACTGACGAGTGAAATATTTAAAATGAAGAAGGTTGTAAAACTTTGCTTTTAATTATTACTTTACCAATTACTTATTGATTCTGTCCTCTCTTGGATTTGTTGTATCCTAATTGATCATGACAAAAAAGGAAATATTTAATTGATTGAGATGCAGATTTGCTGAAAACTCCTGAGATTTTAGTCTCTTCAATTTATTTCTCCTATTAATTCCTCTCGGTTTCATGTGACACTGTAAAGTCTGTAAAGCTCTTATGACTGTCTGCTCAGCCCCCCAGCTCTGTTGAAACCAGTCCAGATGGGTATTTGCCCAGAATTTAATCGAATAATAAGATCTGTTAGCTAAGATTTCATCTAAATATGTCCATATTTCTAATCCAGTTCAATCGCAGAACCACTTCCCCAGCTATAACACTCACTGGTTTAACTGACGGTGTAAGAAGACACTTGTATTTTGTCGATTCCACCTGCCAAAGTACATCCTCTCTTCCCTTATGCTTGGATTACAAATGCTATGGGACAGAGAACACTTTTTTCCCCTGGATTTCTACCATGCTTTGCACATGGGTATACTGGCTTACTTCTAGCATTCCTAAACAAGAGTGTGTTGGTTTTGCATGGCCTGGTTTTTGGTTAACAGGTGGCCATGGAGGTGGGTTCTGTGAGAAGTTGCTGGAAGCTTCCACCATGTCCGGCAGAGCCAATGGCTGATGGCTCTGAAGATGGACATGCTGCTGGCCAACCCTGGGCCAATTAGAGATGACAGTAACTGTGATAACATATTTAAGAAGAAAATCAAAACAAAGTGGGGCACAGATTTTTCTAGTCAGAGGACAAGGAGGTGAGAACATGTGAGGGAAACAACATGGAGACACCAAGGTCAGTGGAGAAGAAGGGGCAGGAGGTGCTCCAGGTGCTGGAGCCAAGATTCCTCTGCAGGCCATGGTGAGGGCCATGGTGAAGGAGCCGTGCCCCTGTAGCCCATGGGGATCCCTTGAGTATGCAGAGATCCACTCAGAGCCCACAGCCCATGGGATGGGGCCCATGCTGGAGCAGGTGGATGCCTGGAGGAGGCTGTGATCCAGTGGGAGATCTGGTAGAGAGAGGGAGCCCTTGCTTTCAGGCTGGAGCAGCCTGTCCTTGGAGGACTGCACCCCGTGGAAGAGTGACCCATGCCACAGCAGTTTTGGGAGGACTGTTTGTCTGTGCGAGTGGACCCACACTGGAGAAGTTCACAGAGAACTGTCTCCTGTGGGAGGGACCCCACAGTCTCACAGAGGAAGGACTCCTCTCCTGGAGCAGTGGAAGAAAACCGCAGGAGACAAACTGACCAAACCCCCATGCCCTGTTTCCCTCCACTGTCAGTGGGAAGAAGGGAGGGTCTGGGGAGAAGAAAAGGTATTTTTAAGGGCTTATTTTACTTCTCATTATCCTCCTCTGATTTTGTTAGTTACCAATTCACTTTGTACCTCTAAGCAGAGCTGATTTTGCCATTGGAGTGTTTTCTCCTGGTCCTTATGTCAACTCATGAACCCTTTGTTAAATTTTTCTCCCTCTGGCCAGCTGTGGCAGGGGAGAGTGAGTGAGCAGCTTTTGTGGGTGCCTGGTGTTTGGCCAGTGTCAAACCACGACATGCTTTTGTAAAGTTACCATAGTTGAGGATAGAAAGCCAAAAAGTATTGTTGTATAAATTCTTATTTCATGGTAAACTTTCTACAGATCAACCATTAGCTTGACAAAATGGAAAGCAACTTAAGTCCTACTTTCATAACAAATACTTTATGTATGTCACCCTTTAAACTTGCTCTAAACCCTAGCAATCAGGCTGCTTTCCAGGTCAGAGAAGCTTTCCATTTAGGTTTAGGATAAGGTATATTTAAGTTAAAGAACGCATTAAATAAAAGTAACTATTTTCCGTGATTGCTGCTCAAAACAAGCAGCAGGTTTTTGTCCCAACTGTGTAAAGCTAAAAGTCAAAAGAGTGATTCCCTTTGTTTGAGAATAAGATGTAAAGAATGAAAACTATGGAATTTACCAGATGGACCTACCAAATTTCGGACTTTACTGCAGGAGAGGAGTGGGATTTCCCACATCTCAGTGTTTTACGTAGAAACATCAGGGTACATTCTTTGATCTAGCTCTACTGGAAATTACAAATTGTCTGAAAATCATTGGCATGGAACTGCATGAATTTTTTAGACAACTGAAAGCTGATGAAGAACATAAAAAACTGAATCTCCTGTATCTTGAAAAAATACATATTGTATGCCTGACATTGAAATTTTTAAAGCAGTTTGTTAAAATCAATTATATAGTTTCTAATTTAAGCACATACAAGATTAATTTAAAACTAAGACAAAAATCTGCTAGAAAATTTTGGTCATTCACAGAAAATGGCAAAATGTTTATTAACATGGGGCTCATGCACAATAATGGGTGTGGATAGTTTTCCACTCCACCCACGCCCAAGCTGCCCAGCTATATGCAAACTTGTCTGACAGCTAGTAAGAGTTAGCTCTGCCTGCTGTGAGGGTAGGCTAAGCCTTCCCCAGGAGTAAATATATTCTCTTGGGCTTTGCATCTGGCTTAGCACTGTCCATAATGTATCTTTTGGAGCACAGCTGGCTCACCATGAAGGCAGAGCAAAGCGTGACAGAGTGGGAACCTTGCCTGAGACAGGTTTATCATGAAATTACACCTTTAGTGACTCTATTACAATGTGACATGTCTTTTCAAATTCTGGACAGTGTTTTATAATAGCCTGCAAATTGACATACATGCTATAATAGCCTGCAAACATACACGATTCACATAAATTAGATTAGTTCAAATTGTATTTTAGTGAGTCTTGATTTACACAAGACAACAGTAATTAATCATGGTATAGCAATAATGAGCTACCTGTAAAATCTGTCCTTAATAGGTAATGTTACAGTTATTATTTGAACTCAGTGTGTCTTTTCAGAGGGACAAAGCCCAATACCTTGCAATTTCATTTATTTTCTATTTCACAGAGAATACAATAAAGCAATGACGTATTAGCTTTGATCTCACAAAAGCCAAAACAATGGAAAAAAATCGTGATGAATTTGGCACTTTCCCCTACTGACCATTTTTATCCATTGTAAATTTGGTTTCATTTTACTAGTGCTTTTCTACATCCTGCATTGGGGGCATCTAATACTGATTTTTCTTCACTTGAGTTATACAACTTCATTTTTACCCAAATTATTTGCCTTGATGCACATATTTTTCCAAAGGAAAGGAGGTTCTTGCTGTGTATAAACATTAGTACTCCATGAAAGAAGCACATTATACTCCATCCCAACAAAACCAGACAGCTTGAGATATTTACAATATATATTCCTTACATTGCTTCCTGCTGTGAACATTAAAATTTTGTTATATTTCTAGCTTATGCCATCTGAATGAAAATCAATGATGAGGGAAAAGGCAAGTCCTATTTATAGAGGATACCAACACATCAACACAAACTGTGTCTGATCTCTTCCTCTGGATGATTAGAGCAGGAAAGGACCAGCAGCAGGTCAAAAGTGCTACGTGTGCTCTGATTGATGCAGCTGAGGAGGCTATTGTGCCCAAGCAGTAAACCCTGCAGGTGACTGGGATGTAGCATCTCATGGAGGGAAGGATAGTGTGAACCACTGAGCAGAGTTCAGTTAGGATCAGAGATGATGATTCCAGTGAATTCTCTGAAGTGGAAGAAGAGGTTAATGAACAGAGACAGAGTGTAAAGAAGAGAGAGATGAGGATTTGTTCTGACTAGTAACAGGAAGCTGCTCTTCTTCCAGCACTTGCTCAAAGTAGGACATAGGCAATGGCCAGCAGGTATTTTCTAATGTGATCCCTGAACACTGCTGCAAGCATCTGATTAACTTCTTGATTATAGAAAACAGGCCAGTAAAATCAAAAGTCCATTAATATTTAGGTTTAAAGTGCCTAATTCTGAGAATCACTGCAGCATACACATTCACTCCACAGCTAGAAAAGCAGATGTTTTTAAAATGCCTAAAAAGACTGAATCTTGTCCTTCTGTCACAGCTTCATGTTAAAAAATTTACAAAACACTGCTGTCCTTAGAAGATAATCCTGCCAACACAGTGAAACTTGTAGGATAAACTGAAGTTCACATTAACTGGAGCTGTTTATGCAACTATTTCTGTCAGAAATGCTGATCTGTCTTGGGCTGAGGGGGTGACATGCATACTTTTCAAAACCTCTGTCCTTCTCAGAATACTGATGAACAGTGGTGGTCTTTCCCTTGGTATGTAATATGAATGAAGAGCTTTTTGCTGTATGGTGTTATTGACTCCTCAAAGTCAGAGTTCAAGCAGCTGCTGGAGATAACTGTACAGCAGAGTCAGCAGAAACAGGCATGGTCTGGGTATCAGGTTCACAGACAAGCACACAAGCTGGCATCACCAATGACGATGAATATGCATTAGGACAATTTTAGTAATCTTAGAAGAGTACAGACGCACAAATCTTCTGCCAGCCCTACTGCAGAGGCAGCAATCTGTGTCAGCAGGGTGATAAGGAAGAGCTGAAAAGGTGATTCAAAGCCCATGGTGGAGTTTGCTTATACTAAAGCCCCACAATAATCCTTGTGTTTGTGATTTAAGCAGATGTCTAGCTATTAGGAATTTGAATGAGATTTTCAAGAGATCTTTAATGAATAATGTTTAATACCACATTTAGTTTCTGTGAAATCTGGACATTGTTAGGGATGGAGGAAACAGACTAGATGAGACATACTCCTGATCCTTTAGAATGTTACATTGACCCTAATATTTATCATGCCGCAAGTAATTTCAGCCCAAACCACTTTGTTATACTATGCTTACATAGTTGGGGGGATTTTGGCTTTTTTTTTTTGTTATATTAGTAACACCAGATACAACAAATTTGAAGATTGAAAATTATACTTGAGGCACAATTCTAATGGGTGTTGAAGCCCTTGCAGTGGAAATACAGTATCAGAGTTACACAATACTACAAAATCTTCTTTCAGAGGGAAACAGCCCAGTTTTCTACCTGTGCTGATTTTATAGTTAATGCAATCAGAACTATAGTAGCCAGACTTTGCGTGAGTGTGCTGCTCCGAAGGTTAATATCTCTTTACAAAAACACATATTAATCAACAGCACTTGGTCTGCCTGATTATAAACCTTTGGCAAGAACTTAAATTTGGCTAAGGATTTCATGTGTGAAAACATACATATGCCTACATTCATACCTGCATGTGTTTTCTAATGGTACCTGCATTAGGCCAGGAGAACCATTGTGTGTAACATCTAACTGTGAGACTGTAAATCTACTTGGATCTAAAGCTGGCATCTCTCAGCTGTGATCAAAGCATCAATCACCTTCCATGCAGCAACTGTGAATTGTCTTTGGTGCCTTGACAAAGAAGGTTAATATTTCAGTTTGGATGTAAAGGAAATAAGAATGGACCTAGATATCCCTTTCTGAGTGATGAAAAGAGCAACTAATTTAATAAAGTTTAAACATTTAATCCTATACATTTTTATTTTATTTTATATGATTTTATTTTATTTTACTTTTAATGAAAAGGACAGTTTACAACATTAGTGCAATCCAAACAATAAACTGATGATTTTTTTAAGCTGCCTGGTGGTTAAGACCTCTCTAGAAAGATATTTCTACACCTTTCTAAAAGCAGTTGCATTAGAAATTACATTATCTCAAATGAAGAGTTATAACCTTATGAATTTTCTCTGAAGGAAATATTATTATATTCATGTCAAAGTAAGAAGAGATCTTTTATAGTTGAAAGTAAGTAGAGTGCTATGAAAATTAGAAGTATGAAGTTGAATTATGCCTTATAATTTCTTTAAAAACTCTTTAAAATATTAATTTGTCCATAGTTTTCTTCTTACAGCTTCAACTTTGTCCTGCTAATCTGTGTTACTTTCTGGAGGGCAAATAGGAGAACTGTTAGTATATACACTGCAGATTAAGAAAGTTAAAATTAATTTCCTATTAGGCAAGAATGAAAAGAGTTAACCAGAATGAGAGTTTAGCAAATAAATACAAGGCAACGTGTTTACATGTTAGGGGCTTTTGTCATAATAGTTGCAGGATTTTCTTTAAAATAGTAAGAATTGTACTTTCAGTTCAAAATATGTTTATTTCTAATATACCCATGCCTCCTGGACCTGGAGACTCAGTAGAACTATCAAACTTCATGAAACTAAGGAGTGATAGTCCCGTCAAACACAAAAAAAAAACATGCAGCTGCTGTGGGTAATTTAAATGCAATTTCCTGATTCCCCTACATTTCTCTGTCAAAAAGAGTCTTCTCTAATAGAGCTATAAATTTTATTTCCTACATGACCAAAGCTCACTTCAAACAGTAAAAGTAATACAAGTAGAATGTCTTTGTAAAAAACCTGTTTGTGTTGTACATCAAATACATGAAAAAACGCCTTTATATACTGTTGGAATGTTTGCTGTTGCATACGCTGCAGAGATGGTGCTATAGCTGTAAAAGATGGATTCTATGGAAGATCTCTGACCACTGAACAAAGAGAATATTTACTCTATAATTCATGTTTTACTGCTGTCAGGTTTATTGTTAAGCAAAAACAATTGGAAAATTCAGCTAAGTCCAGAATTCTTAGAAAAAAAACCAAAGATCCAAACTGTTGTGCCTGAATTAGATTTGCTCTTCCATCTCCTTTGATTTATTTTAAACTTTCATATGTTGAGCTTTGAGGGCAGCATATTCTCTGAAATGGTAGAAACAAATATTTTAACATTCCAAAGTTCGTACCACAAGGTGCAAGATGACTTTTCTTTTTTTTTCCTTTTTTCTCTTTCTCTTTTTCTATTCCATTTTGACAGTCATCCGTGTTCTCTGCTTTTCTGGCAAGGATGACATGATTAACTGTACACAGAGCTCTTTGCTGGGTCCCATTACAGAGGAAGGAATTTTTGAGGCAACAGGAGATCTTTACAAAGTTGTTCATTGTATGATTCCACAAGGACATTACATTCAAATAGTAAAATATCCTCAACAGGTTATAAACACATGCCCATTTTAAAAGCAGCAGGAAGTGACCAACTTGGAGCAAGAGAAGGCAAGAAATTTCAGGGACCCAGGTTTCCAGTTTCTCTGTTCAAATCTAGATTCATACTCATCTTCTAAGACTGCTAACAAACACCAATTTGATACGTGTCTTTCAGCAAAATTCTCCATCAGTCCCTATATTCCTATTCCAGGTTTCCTGGAACAAGACCAGTTCCTTCAACACATACACTTTGATGAGACTGTTTGAATTTATATTAATCCATCTGAATTTTTGTCAGACAGATTCTGCTTTCACAAGTCCTGGAGGAATCACTGGGAACACTCAGGACTCACTCATTTTAGGTGTCCCACTATACATGGTTTGCAGCAGCCCAGACTGACAATTACAGAAAAAGTAATTTCTTAGAGATGTAGGAAGAACAAGGAGACACAGGACGATATGGAGAATGTAGCTACCAATTTTTAGCAAATCTTCAATGATCATGTATGCAAATTTCTTCTTCAGGGAACTAGAGCTAGATCAGACTTTGCTGGATATTAGCAGAACAGGCAAAAAATATCCTGCTGAAGATTCCTTTCACTACTCTGCTGCTGCTCAAGTTCAACTCCAAACTAGGGTTTCTTGAAGAAAATTCTGTTTGAAGGTTTTAACTCAGAGCAACATTTTATTCCCTATCACACTCCTGGATGTGGCTGAAAAAAGTTCAGCTAAGGTAACAATCCTCCACAGATATCTTCTGCATAGGTTTTATGTATGAAAACATAATCAAATGCATTGAAACAATAAAACAATAACTCAGACAGATGAAAGGGAAACCTGCTGGATGAGGTATTGAAAGGAATACGAAAACTGCAATGGCCTGTATAGGACAGTGATGACAAACCCCAGAATTTTGGCTGCTAGCGTTGGTCAGCCATCAACATACGTCTTTATTAACTATATGGAATAATGGAATTATAGAATGCTTTGGGTTGAAAGGGACCTTAAAGATCATCTAGTTCTGACTCCCTGCCATGGGCAGGGAGGTCTTTCACAGACCAGGTTGTAGAGTTCCACCAAGCTTCCAGAATCAAATCCTTCACCCTTCTGGCCTTGAACACTGTCAGGAATGGGGCATCCACCACTTTCTGAGCAATCCATTCCAATGTCTCACCACATGCAGAGCAAAGAATTTCTTCCTAATATGTAACCTAAACCTACTCTCTGGTTTGAAGCCATTCCCTCTTGTCCTGTAACTACATAGTGTCACCCTGGTTTTACAGGGCCCCATAAGTTGTAACACTGTAGCTGTAGTTTCCGGTGCTTTTTCTGTAAACATGGTCCTTGTTTTTCTTAACCGGCTGGGATTGTTTAGCACTTGTGGAATTGTTTTTCATTCCTTTCCCTGGGGTGGAGAAAGATGATTGACCATGTCTTTGTCCTGTAAACCTTCAGGGGTGTTGACCCTTTTCACCAATCCTTGATTGTCTTTAGAAACATATAAAAATAGGAAAATAAAGAAGGGCAGGTCTTTTTTGGTCTGTCCTGCCTGGAGATTCAACTGCTGCTCTGAGACCCACGTGTTTCTTCTGTTGCCAGCTGTGCAACATACATAGTCTTGTAAAAAGCTCCTCTCCATCTTTCTTGCAGGCTGCCTTCAGTTACTGGAAGGACACAATCAGGTCATGCTTAAGCCTTCTCTTTCCAGGCTGCACAGTCTGAATTCTCTTAGCCTTTCCTTATAGGAAAGGTGCTCCATCCTTTTAATCTATTTGGTCACCTTCCTTTGGATTTTCTCCAACAAGTCCTTGTCCTTCCTGTGCTGGATACAGCACTGCAGGTGGGGTCTCACCAGAGTGGAGCAGCGGGTCAGAACCCTGTCCCCCACCCTGCTGCCCACATTGCTTTGGATACAGCCCAGGACACCATTTGCTTTCTGGGCTGTGAGGACACATCTCCAGATCACATCCTGCCTCTCATCCACCTGCACCCCCAATTCCTTCTTGGCAGGGCTGCTCTCAATCTGTTCATCCCCCAGCCTGGACTGATGCTAGGGCTGGTCCCGACCCTGTTGCAGGACCTTAGACTTGGTCTTGTTAAACCTTATGGGCCCACTTCTTGAGCCTGTCCACATCCCTCTGGATGACTCTTCTCATCCAGATGTATCATCCGTATCATTCACCATGGTGGCATATAAATCAGTCTTATTTACATCCCATCCTATATCTTTTCATATCATTCTCCTCTAAGAGACTTAAGCACATAGAGTTAATTACCATTTCTTTTTCATTAGTCTTCTCAAGTCCTTTGAAAATTTGTGAAACTGCCAAAACCAGACACTCATTACCTGCAGTTAAAAGCAAGTAGTTGTCTATAGCTTTATGTAGATAAAGAAAAAAAAATTTAAAAATAATTAGATGGTCAAATTTAATTTATTTCTAGATAATCGAAGCAATGGACCCCAGGGGTGGTTGTATTGAACTTGATGTCTAGGCAGGATTAGCTACATTTACATTAGCTACATTCTCACCAGATCTTTCTCTAATCTGTTCTCAAAGACCTCCAGTATCAGAAACACTTAACCTTCCTCCCTGTTCCAGTTTCAATACTGATATTGTTAAATGTTTATTCTCAAATTTAAGGCCAGCCTCTTTTACTGAAAATTAGGCCCATTGCAACATCAAAGTTGTGCCAAAGATGACACTTTCTTCCTCAGTACATGTCCTCAAACGTGTCAAAAGCTGTGTGTCTATTGCTTTATGTAAAGATAAAAAAAATTAAAAATTAGATTGTTACATTTTTTCATTTGGTCTAAATAATTCCCAAATGTTCCTTACAGGTTTTATTTTCTAGCCCTCTGGTCATACTCAGTGCTCTATTCAAGACTTTTTAGAAGGTCCAGCTCCTTTGAAATACACTCCAGCTGGAGCGTTTCCATTTCTGGGTAGAGCAGATTGCACAGGTCTGACAAGCTGTAGCTCTTTTTATGTTATCCCACATGGTCTGTGCCTTTTTTTGCAGCAGTGGAAAATATCTCACAACAAGGCAAAAGTTTAAACATGAATGTTCACCTTTATGATATGCAGTAATCTTTAGTTCCACCAAACAGTCACTTGCCCACCTTCCTGTGTGTCACTGACAATTCCTGCCCTTGTTCCTAGGATCCTCTAAGACTGACTCCCAATGTTCCTCAGACTGCACCAGTCTGAGAACAACAGAATATTGTACAAAAATAGTTCTTTTGATTTCCTTTCAGGTGCCCTAGACTTCTTCCCTCTTTGACCTCCCATCTTAGCATTTAAACCTAATTCATATATTAATCTAAATACCTTGGAAAGCTCCGTGCTCTTTCTATCTCAATATGCTAATAACCATACTCAGAATTAGTCTAAAATGAAAATTAGACACATAAATTCACTTAATCGATACATAAAACTCCCAATTGCTTAAGCAAAGGACAATATACACACAAAAGGAAGACTATAATCTAACAAAACCTTCTAAAAACTGGTACTTAGACATCTATTAGCTACATGGCAATCCAACCTACTTGTTTTCCTAACACCTTATACAAAATTAATTAGGTGTCTCCTTAATTAGTTGACAACAGTGTAGAAGACTAAACTTAATTACACATGCTTGTTCAGAAGTATTTATTCTGGAAGACATCTCCTGCACTGAGCTTCTTATTAATCCAGAGGTAGGTGTCCTTAATCCTTAGTTTTTATGAAGGTCCCTGGAGAAGCCTGATTACTGTTAGGAGTAATCTTTTAGTCTGACTGTAAACTAGACTAACTCCTAAACGTACTTAGGAATTACTGACAGTTTCTGTTTATGAGCCAATATAAGTCTAATTGGTCTAATTTAAAAAAAGCCATTTAATGGGAATAAAAGGCTCAAAGGACCAATACAACACTAGTGTATGGATGTCTTCAGACCAGCTCTGCTGCGCTGGAATCTACCCATCCTCAGTCTCTAATTTTCCCGTTAAAGACATATATATAGGAGAAAATTTAATCTTTAAAGATCTTTTCTTGCTCCCAAGTAGAGATTCTAGGTACTTAGATTAGGAGGGATGAACTATCAGTTATGTCCCTTGGCAAAGAAATGCCTAAATTAGGTGGACTGAACTCCATCCTAAATCTTAATTGCTAATAAAGTATTAAAAATCCTGCTGGAATATACATTTAACAAAGACAGCATTTTCACCTATGGAGATCATCTCAGTGCCTGGTTTATATGAACTCCTATGCTGTAGGACTCTTGTAGATTAAAACTGAAGATTCTGGTCAAATACAGATATCACTGATTAAAGTAGCATTCTTCATTTTCACCACTCTTTACAAACAGGAACAAAGTCCGGCACCTTCCATGGTATGCAGAAATCCCAAGTGACAGATAACTGGTGATCTTTCAGTGAAAAGTAGTCACAAAGCATGTGGTCGTACACATAGAAATAGAAAATAGAAAAGAAAGAGAGAAATTCATGTCTGAACACATGAGAATATATTGCTATTATTAATGATTGTGTCAGCATAATGCATCTTAAAAATAGAAGTCACACTTTCTGGTAGAATAAATTTCAGACAAGACCTCAAAATTGCCAAAGGAATGGTGGAATTTGTCATATTAGACAGTATTTTATTTGGCTTACTAACACATCTCAAAATGCTTAGAAAATTTCCATTTCATGAACTTTATGAAACAGAGAATTAATTAACTCTTGCCCTAAATAAATGGACTTAACTGCCCATAACACCTGTTTTTAGCATCAAAACACACTAAGTTTGCAAAATTTTTCTCTCTGCTGTGACCTGAAATCTTGCTTTTGAAATCATTTCAACCCTTCCCCCAGCCTCCAGCTGGTACTTTTGTAATAATAGTATTTGACATTAAGTAACAAAAGTAAGCTGAAGAGAGGATGTTAGTTCAGCCAATGTCATATCCAACTACAAGTGAAATCTGATGCAGACAGGTGTAAAAGCAATGAGCTATGAACTGGAGCTGCATTGTCTTCAATCAGACGCAGATAGAGACATTGATATGACTTCAGCTCTGCTTCAGGAAACCTAGTTCAGACTCATACAAAGGTTTGATTGTTTTTTAGAGACAAAAAATTGTGTTGCTAGAAAGAAAAAAACAAGTCTAAAACTTAGTGCCAAGGATGTTATAAATTCAGTATATCTAAAGTATGCTGCATTTTGTTTCCCTGCTAGGAAAGAGTATTCTTAATCAGTTGTTTACCAAGAGCTGTGTGGAATGTGTGGAATCTACAATTAAATGTTGATTGAAAATTTATTTGACAATTGTAAGGGTAATATTGAAGAGGAGGAAAAAAAAAGCATTAGCAAAATCAAAAGAACTCCAATAACTATTTGAACATTGCCCATGCAACTCCTGAACATGAAAAGAAATCTACAAAGGGGAAAAATATTTATGGGATGAAATATATTTTTTAAAGTACCCTACTCTAGAGAGACCCCTTTGAAATATTGAAGGGATTGCATTGTTTGTTTTCAACTGTTTAAGAGCTATGACAACTCAGAATCCATTGTCAAAGTGGTCATTTAAAAAAGTATTTATAAGTAAAGATGATGTACACTTCATAATTTTTTTTTTGTTCTACTCAACTTATTTTCTGAGGTTTTTTTAAATGCTTTAATCTTCTCATTATATTTATGTAATATGTAAGAAAGAAAGAATGTCTGATTATCAAAAAATGCAATAAAACTTCAAAGTAGAAACAGCTGTGCTGCATAAAATCAGTAACCAAACAGAACTGGGGCCTGTACAGATGTGTAAAGAAAGGTACAAGAAAGAACACAAAGTGCATTCAGTGGGATTTCTTTGGAATCAAACTTCTGAACTGGTGGTTATAACTTTGTGATGAATAACCTTCTTGAGTTTCACTTTTGTGAATTTTACAATTACTTTTTGAATGCTGAAAAATTTTGGCTTTTACAACAACTGATAGGAATTATTTCCAAAGTTCATTAATACATGTAATGGAAATGCACCTCCTTCTGATTGTTTTAAACCTGCCATCTCATAATTTCTTTTAATTTCCAGTAATTCTCATAATATAAGGATCAAGAACCAACTGTTTACTATTTGTTTTCTCTAGGTTATTCCATGCTCTTAAAGCCCTCTTTGATGCCTTTTCCAGACTGAAGAATCTTTGCCTATTGATTTGTCCCTCTTATAAAAATTCATTCACTCTTCTCTGCATCTTCTGCAGGTGAGCCATGTCGTTTTTGAAATTGTCTAACCAGAACAGTAATCAAGAAATGGCTATGCTGTGGATTGTTTAAAAGTATGAATATGTTCTTTTTTTGTCAGGCATTTATTTCCTAGTAATTTATTATATTTTATCTGCTTCATTGATAATTACTGAGTAATTAACTGATGTTTGCATAAAAATTATTGATGTCACATCCAAAACCTTTTTCATAGTTCAGATCATATCCTTGTATATTTGAAATTAGGATAGGTTGTCTTCATAAAAAACATTTCCTTTCAATAAACATAGAATTCTGTTGGCCATTTTATTTCTCAGATACTTGGCATACGATGATCAATTTCTGAATTGTTTTGGTGAGTAGTCCTCATTATGACCCCAAGTAACTCAAATGTTGTTAGAAACCTTGGTCACATCATTCAAATTCTTTTAACAATCATGGATAAATAAACTGAAGAGTGCATCTTAGCATTAATTCCTATAGGATTCTAGTAATATCCTCAGCCATTTACACTTACCTACAACTTATTCCTACTTTTTAATTCTAATCTTTTATATGGTTGTTTACACTTTTGATCAACTTCCCATTTATCCCATGCCAACTGATATTTTCTTGAGAGATTTTAGTAAAAGCTTTTTCAAAAGCTTTATGGAGACTGTAATAGCCTGTAGCAGCTGGATGACTCTTGTTCTTGGGTATGAGTTCTTTAAAGAATTCTAGTAGATTAGCAAGACGTGACTCCTTGCTCCAAAAGCCAGAGTTTGGCTCTTCCTCAGAATGTCACATCCTATTGTGACTGTGTGTGTATGTGTATGCACAGTCTGCCTCCTATTAAACTTTTCACCATTTTCTTCCAGCACAGAAATCAGATTTCTTATTTGCAGGTTTGGGGGGGTTTATTTTAGATTTTTTTTTAAAATTGCCTTTATGTTTGCCACCCTCTGTCCCAAATCTGCTGGAGCAATTTTCACAGATATCTCACACACCACAGTTAAATAGGTCAGCCATTTCATACTTCGAAGAATGCCGTCTTGGTCTGTCAAGTTCATACTTTGCTTCACTAGTTTATTCTAGAATCTTTTCTCATGACACTTCAGGTTAGGTGTATCCTCCAGTACCTTGTTCACAAACAGGGCTTCTGGCCTGGGTACCTCTTTTAGGTCTTCCATTGTGAATATAGAAGAAAGCAAAAATGTGCTGTAGTTTTCTAGGAAAGCTTGATTGAGTTTAATCACTGTGCTGAGGAAAAATGGTAAAAAAGGAAGTTTGGACATGAATTTAAAAAATTATCAGATTACCTGGAGAACTTTAATGTTTCATTCTGAGATTTTCTTAAAGTTTACTTTGTTTCATACCAAGGCATAGAAACTGATTTCAAGCTTAGTTGCTCTAAGAAATTGTTGTTCTTTGGACACTATACAGCTGAATAACACAAAAATATAAACATTTCTAAACAAGCTATATATTTAAATCACAGAAATTTTTTGCATTTTTAGATATTATTAATTTCTAATTAATTTATAATTATTTAGATATAATTAAACTTAGTCTAAACTATGTGTTTAGTTTATTCCAAATAAAGCTAGTTAAAATAAGCAGAGCTGAGAACTCCTGTGCCACACATTAAGCCTGGCAATCAAGTGATAGAAGCAACTGTGTAAATGGTGTAAATAGTGTCTGTTACCTATTTTCAACCAGTGTCTTTTGAGCAGCTGAACTCCAAGTAAATAGTTATTATTTCTTAGCATTTTTCTATAATGTGTAAGGGGAGATAAAATTTCCATGGATACTGCTAGGTCAGAGCAGGGAAGTGACTTGATTTGCTTTTCACAAGTTATGTTTTCACAACAAAGCTTACAAATGGCAGTACTTCAAAAGGCACAGCACATTCTGCAGCTACTCCCCTCATGCTCATCTCATGTGCACTGTGCAGGCCACCAAGTTATTTTCACATCTAAGTGTTTGTTTTTAACAGCTATATCTGTTATGAATTAAGCCTCTGTTGTGGTTCATTAAACACTTAGGTCACAGTATGGCATCCACACAAAGAGCTATGGTGAGATAGGCTGCAGGGGCAGAAGAACATACTCTTAATCCAACATGTAGGAAACACATGCAACCTCTGTGTATGTGTACATAGCTTCACACTTTGGGAATAGATTTAGAACATAGCAGTCAAAAATATGCCTCCAGTGTAGCTCACAGCCTGTAGTTGTAAAATGAACCTAAAATATAACCTAACTATGATTTTGAAGCCAGATTTCACCTAGTTTCACCTAATTTCCCTAAGAACCATAGCTTTTTCAGAGCAACCCACAGTATCAGTACCGGCTGGGGGATGAGCAGATGAAGAGCATCCCTGATGAAGGACTTGGGGGTGCTGGTGGATGAGAGGCTGGACATGACCTGGCAATGTGTTCTCACAGCCCAGAAAGCAAATGGTGTCCTGGGCTGCATCCAAAACAGCGTGGGCAGCAGGGCAAGGGAGGAGTTTTGTGCCTCTACCCTGCTCTGGTGAATGCAGTGCTGCACCCAGCTCTGGGGTCCTCAGCAAAGGAAGGACAAGGACCAATTTGGAGCAAGTCCAGAGGAGGCCACCAAGATGATCAGAGGGATGGAGCACTTCTCCTAAGAGTAAAGAGGGAATTGGGGTTTCTCAGCCTGGAAGCGAGAAGGCTTAGGAGTGACTGAATTGAAGCCTTGAGTACCTGAAGGGTGCCTGCAAGAAAGCTGTAGTGACAAGAGGAAATGACTTCAAACTAAAAGAGAGTAGGTTTAGGTTACATGTTAGGAAGAAATTCTTTACTAAATTCTTTACTGTGAGGATGGTGAGTCACTGGCACAGGTTTTCCAGACATGTTGTGGATGCTCCATCCCTGAAAATATTCAAGACCTGGTTGGATGAAACTCTATGCAACCTGGTCTGTGAAAGGTGTCTCTGGCAGGCAGTTGGAACTAGGTGATCTTTAATGTCCCTTCCAACAAAACACATGCTATGATTCTGTGATTCTATGATTATATTTCTCTTTACCTGACTTCCTGAAACAAAGCAAAAAATACCAAAGTACTGATGCAACAAATTATTTCATTATACACTTAGCTGCTTAACTTTAGAAATGTTAACAGACGTGGAGAAATCAGTCTTTTGTTGAACTGAATCACAAATACATAGAACTTACAACTATCAGCTTCATTTTTTTCCAGAATTTCAACTGCTGGTAAAATGTTGATGTAATTGTCACAGTTAGATATTAATTTTTTCTCTAGGTAATGCAGATGGTACCTACAGGGTATCTTGTATGGTTTGCATCGTCCACTGACACAGATTTATTCTTCTTCATTAACATAAGGAATCCATCTGCTTATCACAGATCAAAAACCTACGAGTTAGCTGGGCAAGGTTATACAAATATGTCTCTGAACAGCAGGTACACATTTTACAGGCTTACAGGAGTATTATTTGTGAAGTTCCATAGCTATGAAAGTGTTGTAATACTGATGTCTCAGTTGTTCTGCTTCTCTCGGCAGCAGAGTTCTTTATCCGGAATCTTTCCTGTCTCTTTGTAAGTATTTTACTATGGAAAGTTGTAAGAGGATCATGCAAGTTGCACAGAAGAACAGAACTGCGAGGAAATGTTGGTTGCAGTGGTGATTGCTTCTCACTAGGGCAGTTCTCTCCTATTCTGCTTTTCCTTTGTTCTTCATCTCCCTGAATTTTAAGGCAGCTGCAGGGTGCACTTGATGCATTTGCTGTAACTGCGGCCAGTCTGAGTTCATCACGACAGAACCATCATTACTGATGATAATACAGGTTTAATTCAATTCATGCTCCAGTCTGATGCAAGTCTTTATTGGCACAATAAGAGAGGAATGGTCACTATATTCATGCTTGTAAAATGCACTATATCACTCTGTGCCATAGGGACACTTTTATTTCATAGATGTTTTTGATGTTATTCTTATCCAGATTACTTAATATAATTCCCTTTATGTAACTTCCATACAGAAAATTGCATTTCGAAAAAAGAAAACCAAAAAATACCCTTTAAATTTCAAATGCCAACCTTAGTTTAACTTCATTTCAACCTGGCTTGTAAGCCTAACATTTTTAATACAAAGGTTAAGGTTTCTCCCCGCTTTATTTTCCCCCTTCAACAACAAACAAGAGTGGTTAAAAAAACAAGACAGAGGAGGAACTATCCTTAAGCTTCTAATTAAAAGTAAATAATTGAAAGATGAGTTTTCCCCTTTTCTCATATTATGCTTCTGTAATCTGAATGAGAAATATCAGGAAACAGTTGCAAACCATGGAAAAGCAGAAGAGAATATAAAATTGATTTTTCACCCTGAAGGCAGAACAAGGGCACAAATCAAAATGATTTTAAATTGAATATGTGCGCATTAGCAAAGAATATTTCCAAAGGAATTTGGAAAAATTGCAATTTAATAATCATGTGACATAACTGCAATTAGTAAAGGCAAAAAATTCATGAAAAATTTAGAGATCAACATAAGGTTTGAAATGCAGGTGTAAATTTGTTAGAATTCAACAATTATTTCAGTTAGTATTTTATTTTTCTGGAAGTTCTGGAAATAATATTATGTAAACCTCTGGCACAACTTTTAGGGTCTTTAAAAACCATATTCAGAGACAGAAATGCAGAATACTTTTTGTGAAAGTAACTTTAAAGCTAAACTATTCAAAATAGATATCTAATGTCTCTTAAAACAGAGGTACTTGGTTATTTGGAGCTTTTTGTCCTCGTCAAGAGATTAAATATTTTATCATCAATGTGAAAACTTAGAGGACTATTTTTTCCTTAGAAACCATAACAGAAGTTATACATGATAATGATTCTTTTTGTGCTGTTGTGTTCTTTGAAGTCACTGGAATTTAATCATATGCTTCAAGTTAAGCTCATGGTAACCTGCAGCTATGTGATAATGGCCTTTTAAACTCAATAATCTTCTTAATGACAATATAGATGAGCCATATATGCAGAATGTTTAGCTTCTCTCAGGTTTCATTGAACAGAAATCTGAATGAAGTTCGATTTTTGTTTTCTGGAGCAGTCCCTCAGCTTGCATATTTTTTATAGCAATCTGCACCAGAGTGAAAGCAGACTTATGGTTCTAGACAAATACCTTACTTTTCACGTAGAAGGAATGAACACCAATCAAGTGCTTTAAAATATGACTATACTATATGTTAGGATGGCCTTTTGGTAAGAAAGACTAACCTATCACTTGTGATAGGTTATTGCAGCAGAGTAGGTGTCATGAAGAATGTGCAGTACAGATCCCAGCCTTGCACAAACAGTAGGAGCCAGTCATGTTTTGCTGCTGACTTTAAAACATAAAACTGGCAAATATCAAGGGTTACTGTAATTAAGTGATGGTTAATTTTTTAAAAATACTTCACTAGAAGTGCTATGAAAACTTTATATAATTCATTACACATTATGCAAATAACTGTTAAATTTCTTATCTTAAAACTACATAGTTCAACACTTCATTTTGTGTAAGAAATGTGATTGGCTGCTTCTGGCAATGGTAAAGTAATTACCACTGGCTTAATTTGTACCATGAAGATCAGCAAGGCTCTATCCTGTGATAGTTGCCATGTTGTTTTACCACCGTTAAATTGTAATTATTGCTTTAGAAAACCATATGTTTGGGGACATTAACAATGACAGTAGAATCTTGTCAAAATCCTAGTTGCCTAGTTACAACTAGGAACAAACTACTAGTAGAACTATAAAAACATTTGTTTTTCAAACAGTATTTTTAAATGACATTATAACTGTGTTGTGACTGTTACTGCTGGTTTTTCTGTAGTTGCTAACAGGCTGTCAAGAGAAATGTTACAAAACTCAACTGGAGTTGTAAGAAGTTATTGTCAGGGGAAACAGACTTCTAGGAAGTCTTTGATCTTAATCTGACTTCGTGGTAGTAGTTACTCAAATTTCTCTTTTTCCAGAGAATAAAAATTCTGCAGATAATACAAGCTTGTTTTCGGGTCAGAAAATGTGGAAGACATTATCAATTTACAGCCAGAGATTTTTCTTTACATTTTATTTGAAATTGAAATACTGAAAAGTGATGTTATTACCCCCTTCAAAATTAGGTCGTCTCGTGTTTGAAAATTTCCTCTGCTTTTTCCTTTTAATATTAAAAATCCCAAACAAACCTTACCTAAATATTTTTTAATTAACTAAATCTTACCAGTCAATAGAAAGACATTTTTCTCTATTAAATGGCTCACCTAACATTCAAGAAGTTTGCATGACAAACTGAACTTAAATCTTTAGACTTATATTACCTACAAACAACTTTTTTCATCACAGGCAAGTGCAGAAATATGAAAGAAGTGTCACTAACAGACTGACTTACGCAGTCTGTAAATTCTGTTCCACAACATTCTTAGTGGGAGTGACTTTTTATCTCACACTGGATTTTAGCAAAAGGCCAATAACTATTGAATTAATGCAAGAATATTAAATTGATGCTTACAGCCTCAATTCTTTTAGCATAAATAATATGCAAATGTTTGATTAATCAGGCTTTGCTGTTTCTGCTGTCAATGAATTGTTCAAGCCAAACATCCAGTTTCAAATTTTAGTTTTAATGATCTCTTCTTTGTAACATTATTATTAAACTGTAATGAAAATTAAACTGAGAAAATACAATATTTTAATTGAGGCCAATTAATAAAACCTGCAGTCTGCCATTATAGATCCTTATAGAGCATGCTTATAACTTGAACACTAGCAGTTCATTCCTTCTTTGTGTATAATCGAGTGCTAATTTCTTTCGTCAGACCAATTTCAAGGTATAAAAATAATTTAATTTTATCTTATTATACCAGTAGTCTCAAATTCTACAGCTTTACACCAGTGAAATTCCAGGAAGTTAAGATACAGGAGTATTCAAATATTTATCAGTATAATAATTTCATGATCACGTACCTTCTTTCTTTAGCCATTTAATTTTAAACATGATTTGTGGGCCATTTCTTAGAAATGCTTCTTCCCCTCTCTTCTGAGAAGCTGCAAATATGATTTGCCCCATGTTTTCTGCTATGTTAGGTGTACAACATAGCCTCATATTAGGAACAGTATTTCCAGTATGCTGATGTTTCCCTTTTGGTAATAGTTATAGCACTTCAGTTTTTGACTGGAGAATGACACCCTGCTCATTAGAAGGATCATGCACATATTTCTGCTGTCATTCAGCAGATTTAGTTTTCGAGTTCAAAATGTCAGAAACTTGTCTCAGGGTCCAATAGCTCCTATATAAATAATCTTTGCTTATAGGATATATTATCAGATTTTAATAAGTAAGGACGCCTCAAATGAGCAAATGCTTCTGTGTTTTGGCTTGAATCTTTTTCACATTTTGAATAGCATAGTCTCCATAAAAGGAATCAAAACTCTACACACAAACAAAAGAGAAAGTAGTCGTAAATTTTTTCTCCCTTCTTCTCTCATGAATGTCCTAATCAAAGCTTCTCTTAAAGGTACCGTCTAGAAATACTCTTCATAACCAATGAAAATTTATATGCCTGTGAAAAGAGAAATATTACAAAAAACACTTTCATGTACAGACCTCTGTGGAAGAAAGAGTAGCTGAACAAAGATGATAACAGAAGTTCTGTCATTTCCATTTATAGTTTGACAGTTGTCCATCAGATCAATGACTGGTAAAGAGCCCGGGCTGTCAAAAAGTCTACTGAACTTCTTCCAAGCTGCCAAGTGATAGAATCTTATGTTAGTCTGAGCTTAATGGTGACATTGATCAAAATGTAAATATATGTAGATTTATCAGGACATGATGATTATGCTGATAAAGACCTGACAATTGGAACTTCCAGAGTAAATGTTCTAAAATGTTAAACGTTTATTTCCCAGTCTAAGGAAATGGATTCTATATTGCAGTTAATGTTTCATACAGCCCAACTTCATTAAGCACAACTCAGCTAATGACATCATGAATTTGTTCATTTTATCAAATTGCATTAATTAGGGAAATGGATCAAAAGCTGTGAATAAATTTGCTTTTCCTTAGAATAACAAAAAAGGGGGTAATTGAATTAATTTGTCCCTTTTACCCCCTATTAAGTTGGAGCATGATGATGCTTCCTTAACTTCATGGCATTTGTGTTTAACATGTTTCTCACTAACTGCTTTAATTGTAGGGGTTTAAAGCAGGAACTCTTACAGGATGGACCAATGCCAGCTCACTTCTTTTCAATCACATCAATTGCCATTTCTCTAGGGATACAGGCTTTTAACAAAGGCCTGTGTAACCATTATTCTTTAAAATGTTATGAGAAGCAATCAACAAGGTCTTGCCATAGTTCCTTAAATTATTCACACCTGAGCCATTGAATCAAACTACAGTGTTTACTGCAAAATTGTTGTCCTCTGAGTTCTGATTATGATGATGTGGCCCTGCAGGTGTATTCGATTTGCGTGGCCAGTTTTTGGTAGAAGATACTACAAGGGTGGCCTCTGTGAGATGCTGCTGGAAGCTTCTCCCATGTCCAACAGAGCCAATGCCAGGCAGCTCCTTTGGACCTGCCACTGGCCAAAGCCGGGCCAGTCAGTGACAGTGGTAGAGCCTCTGGGAGAACATAGTTCAGAAGGGGGAGAAGCCCTGGAAAACTGCAGCAGAGAGAGGAGTGAGAGGAATAATTCTGCAGGCACCAAATGAAGGAGGGAAAGGAGGTGCTCCAGGCATCAGAGCAGGGATTCCCCTGCAGCTTATGGTGTAGAACATGGTGAGGACATGCTGTCCCTCTGCAGCCCATGGAGGTCCATGGGGGAGCAAAGATCCACCTGCAGACAGTAAAGGACTCATGATCCTCTGGGGGACCCACAATGGAGCAGGCTGTTACTAAGGAATGCACCTTGTGGAACTGACCTGCACTGGAAAAGTTTATGAAGAACTGTAGCCCATAGGAAAGGAGCATGCTGGAGAACTTCAGGGAGGACTGTCTCCCATGGGAGCAGGAAAAGAGTGTAAAGATTCCTTCACCTGAGGAGGAGGAAGAGAGGAAGAAACAACATGTGATGAACTAACTACAGCCCCCATTTCCTGTCTCTCTGTGTCACTGGAGGAAAAAAGGTAGAAAATTCAGCAGTAACTTTAAGCATGGAAAGAAGAGAGGGATAGGGGGAAGGTGTTGAAATATTTGGGTTTATTTATCATTATCCCATTCTGCTAAAAATTGGTAATGCATTCGTTTTTCTCTCTGTCTCCTGTCCATTTGAGGAGGGGGAGGAATAGACCAGCTTTGGTGGACACCTGGCATTATATGTATGATTCATAGTGATGTCTTTGAGCAAAAAAATTGTGATGTTTTTAATTATAGTAACAGATTCTAGAAACAGCTGAAAATCACATAATTTGTATGTAGTTATGGATATTAGGTAGACTGGAAAGGGACAGGTGGCTTTAATGATGCAGAATGACTAGGTCTTTCTAGTTTTAACCTCATATTGTCCAGGATTCCTAAAAATTCTAAGTATAAATTCACATTAAAAATTAGCTTTAAAACCATGCTAAGAAACAGCTACTGTTTTAATTTTCTGTATTCTGTGTCAAAGAAGTTCTCTGTTTTGGGGAAATGGCTTCCAGTGGGTTAATGGTAAAGATATTGCACTGAAGATACAAAAAAATGAATACTACATAATAATCCCTGCCACTGAATGATCATTTTTATATCTTTAAAAACAAAATAGTGGTACCTTCTTCAAATATCAGCATTTTCAAGAAATATTAATCTTTACCTAACTGCAATATTGGTCCATATGAATTAGAAAACAAAGTTTTCAATGGTGTGTTCTCCAAGTGAGCTTCCAAATAGGCATATAAATCTGTGTACAGCACAGACACAAAGGCATCTGACCCAGGGCTGATAATGATAACCAGAACCAGAAGCAGTGTCTGCATGGTGCCAAGCTCCATGGGCTGTCTGGACTTGAGTCAGCTTGGATCTGACTGCAGGCTAAGCCACATTTGTGCAGCAGTGCATTCAAGCTAATAAAGATAGCTGGAAAGCAGGGCTTGTTAGGTCACCCATAGAGCTGATCTCACCATGTGGATTTACTGAGTTGCATCTTTGCTAGCTCAGGGATATATATACCATACTCCGTGCTCAACAGACACTGGCTGATAAATAGGCTATTCCATCTGGAGACACTGGGTGAGCATGTAGAATTAACTTGGATTTGTGAATTCTTCAGCTGATGAGAGCAAACACAAATCCCAGTGATCTGGGAAAAAGCCTGTGCCATGGTAAATGTGAAAGGACTGCTGACAGCCAAAAGGAATCCACAGTGACAGTATCTTCTGGAAATTTCTGTTGTTTCTGGAACATTAGATAGGTTAAGCACTTGCTGCAAGGGAAGTTCTATATATCCAGGACACTTGTATGCCCAGGAAAGTCTTCCAGCATCGTGCTGGTAACTACAGTTAAACCAGCTGCACTGGTGCAGATGAGTGGAGGCTCCTATTCTGAAACAAATGAACTTTCATTCTGGAGTAGAGAATTTTTAAAAGTACAGACAGAAGAAGAAGGCCTCGATTCACATATTTTTGAATAATGTGTACAAGATGTAAAAATCAGAGCTTTCCTTTTCTTACAGTGGTGATCACAGGAACACCATAATTCCTAGGAAAAATTGTCATAAATGAAAAAATTGCTTCAGGGTTTCAAAAACTTCTTTAGGGAAAACAAGGAAACAACCTCCCCCCTTCCCATGCTCTTTGTAAGCTTTTTTCTTTAGCCAGATCTGGTCATTGAAATGAGTTACTGATAGCTTTAGAAGTTACTGAGTTGCAGCAGGCCATTACCAGTACAAAAACTTGAGTTCTGACTCAACATGGATAGCACATATGACTTCTGATACACTGTAATGTCAGCCTATTTCTCCAAACTTCTTAAAAGCAGAAGGAGAACTAAGTGTTTTAGACCATGCATATGGATGCATGTACTGCTAGGGATTTTTCTTTAATGTATTGTGTACTTCTATGGTTTTAATAGAAAGTATTCAAACTCCCACAACCACTGTATTATTTGTAAAAGGTGCATTTTCTGGAAGCTTCTGATTCTGTTTCCAAAACAGATGATGTGTCACCCACCGACTTGCCTGTCAACCTGAGACTAGCTGTAAATTAGTGCCTACAATCCTTTTTAGCAGCTGCACTAATTTGTGGTTAAAATAGAGCGTATTTTCTATGTAGTCATTCTACTTATATCATCTCCAGACAGTTTTTTTCAGTGTTAATTATCTTTACTGTAAAAAAGTTGTATTTTATTTCTATTTTTACTTCATATGACTGTTATAACACACTCCAGAAGGCAAGGGTAACCCAGGTTCTTGTTTAATAGATCCCTTGGGATGGCTTAAAATGAAATAACACTGAATGATCAGTGTTTGTAAACATACACATGTCGAGTTTATTTTAGAAGTTGAGTGCAATGTAATGCAGATATATAGCCCTTTCAGTTACTATCTATAGTAAGAGAACAACATAAATTATAAAAATATCACTCAGTAAAATGCATAAAGAAAAATAAAGGAAGAAAGAGAAAAAGTAAGAGTAGAAAAGATACATAATCACAACCTACAGGTCTACAGCAAGTCTTGCTTGTCACAGCTTAGATGTCTCTGGTGGAAATCACAACCCTCTCTTGACCCATTGAGGTGAAGGAAAAAACCCATAAAATGCAACCTTCAGTGAGTAATATATGTTTAGGGTCAGGTGAGAATGCCCAAGTACCTCCCCTGGGGGCAGGGGGGTTTTACCCTATCTTTTCATCACATGCAGCTGGAAGGCGTTAGAAATTAGTCTGGGAGCACTTTGGGGGGTCTTTGTTTATGATACCTTCTAGAAAATGACAGCTGCCTCTCAAGTCAGCACAGGTGAGCCAATTATGCCCCATCAGAAAGGATAATTGCTCTCAAGACTTGCCGTGGGATTAGGGAGTTTTCAGCTGAGCAAATTGACCCTGAGATTAGTTATGTTGGTCAGAGCATGGTGCTAAAACCAGCAAGGTTTCAGTTCCTGTATGGGACATCCACTTAGAGCTGGACTTGATGATCCCTGTGGGTCCCTTCCAGCTCACAATATTCTGTGATTCTGCATTATGTATCATGGCATGATATTGTATTGGCATGATACAAAGCACCATCCTGTCTCCACAGGGTTTACCTCTTATCAGCCTCAAAGCCCATCTTGTCTTATACAGACCAGAGGTTTACCATTGCACATCCAAAAACTCACCCCCTCTCCTCAAGGGATGCAAAGCTAGCCTCATCAAATCACTCTGGTGCCTCCACAAATGGATGTTTTGAGTCATTAATTGTTAATTGTCCAGCCTCTCACAATGACTCCTGTGAAATTTAATTAAACAGAGATGTGAAAAAGTAGCAGCAATCATTTCTAACCCTAGAGAGAACTTTGGTAAGAAAAACTGCTTATATCTCTGTGGTCCAATTATAACTATGTCTAAACCACTATGAATTTTTTGTGAGACTGAAGACCACATGAATTCTCAGTTTCCATGCTCTTTTTAGTGGAGAGAATTCTTCAGAAAGCATACAAATTTTTGAAAAATATTCTGGAAATACCATGGAGGAGAACAAGCTGGATTACAGACCATCTAAAGTAGTCAGAAAAACTTGGGCAGTAAAAAAACCTCAACAAAAAACCAGAAAACAAATGGAACAGAAAAAATATCTGATGTCCTAAACATGCATAAACCATAATATTCTGTTGTTGTGCCAAGTACCTTAGAGCTAATTTTGTTACCAGTGCAGACAGCACTATCAAGTGCTTTTGTGAAATGTTATGAGATGTGCCAAGAAGATCCATTATCCCTGAAACTATACCAGTTGATATCAGTTGTAATTGTCATACTTCTTCATGTTAGAAATATGTATGATTTTAATAAGAATTGTGTGATACAAGGTTGTATGATATAGAGGTGTACGTTAAGTTATGCAATTAATTATGTTCTTAACCCTGGGAAACAGTACCATCAGTTTTCACTGATGTTGGTCATGCCTTGAATTCCTACGCAGCAAGGCACAAGATACAATGAAAAACATTAACATTGTGCTGAATTTTCTTTTATTTCTAGATGTAACCATATTTGAGCAAAAAGATTTTCACCTTGCCCCTGACATTCAAAACCCCGAAGTGCTGATTCAAACTTTTTTAAAAGAGCATCTTCAAGTAGAGAAACTTCCTGTTACATTTTATACATCTGTCATGGGATAAACATAAAATGACAAAAAGAAAAAGATAATATATCCTTTAAATGTTCAGGTATTTATTATTCATATGACTGCAAATAACTAGGCTGATAAGGGAATAGGGGAGGGAAGGATAGGAAAAGGTCTTCCTAGTGATTTAAAATCAGAACTCTAAATCAGGTGCCACCCAGCTGAGCACCGTGTCTTTTATTGCCTAGATTTCTACTAGTAAAATGCCATTGCTGAGCAGGGCCACCAAAGTAGGTAGTTTTTTGCTGTCTAGAGTACTTCAACGTACTTCACTTCTCTCCTTGTGATATTTGGAACTGTCTAGATTACAGTAAACTCTGCCAGGTTTGGTAAGGTTGTGAATCTCAGCTGTGCCTTTTTTGGGAACACTGATTGCCATCTCAGAGTAATTTTTTTATCCAAAAGGAATGCTTTATAGGTCCACATCTCTTCACAAATGTATCCTGGGAAGTTTTTCAATGTCCATGTCTAAGTGGTTGTTGTGGGGTAACCTTAGGTGGGATTTCTGGTACAGGAGGAAGGAGGTGAAGCCAGAACTGACGTATGCAAAAGAAGGTATTGCAGTTTCTGCCTCCAGAACTCATAAAACCCAGAGAGAATCTAAGGACTTCCTCTTCTGGACTTCCGGCTGACTGAGAAAAGACATCGCTCTCTCCCCTCCGCGCCGTCTGGTGAGCTCCGCCCAGGCCACAGGACTGGGCTGGCGGCCGAGATGATGTGGAGGGGGAGGGGGAGCAGGGGAGCCTGTGCCGGCCTTTCAGTCCCGCACAGCGGCTCCATGTGAGAGGGAGCCAGGTCGGCTCCGCTCAACTCTGCCCGAGCCGAGAGAGGCTTCATTCTGTTGCCGCAGGCTGAGGTGACTCAGCCTTACTGACCCCACCCCGCCTGGCCAGGCCAGGCTGGCTCCCTGCAGCGCAGTCCAGTGCGGGAGAAAGCTCGGGCCGGCCCCCTGCAGCTCAGACACGGCCCCGCCGGCCCTGCTCTGCATACAACCCTGCACAGGAGAGGGTTCAGGCTGGCCCCCTGCAACTCAGACACGGCCCCGCTGGCCCCGCTCCGCGCGCAGCCCGGCACAGGAGAGGGTTCAGGCCGGCCCCCTGCAGCTCAGATGCAGCTTAAATGGAGAATGGCACAGGATGGGACTTGAAAACATCCTTTTTCCCCTACACAGAAAAGGAAAGGATGAAGACACCTACAAAAGCTACAACATAAAGACTCCAAGTTAATGAATGAAGCAAGGCCTATATCCAGAGAAGGAGAAGATGAGGAGTGCCTCAACTTTAAGGCTGAAACTTCTCTTGTAAAGATATGTTGATAAACACGGCTATAATATACCCTGTAATATATGAACAATGGTCTAAAAGAGTGAAAAAGCGGGGATGTAATGTTCTAACTACAGCCAGTGGACTAAGGCTCCTGTGTAAAGATTCCTTGCCCCGGGAATAGTAGAAGAAGACTTATATTGCCAATAATAAGAAAAGGGGATTTCGTTGCCACTATAATAGAAATGTTCATCCTCAAAAGAGTACCTTAAGGCCCATCATATACCCACTGTAGTGGTCCTGGGAAAGCTACTAAAGTGGGAGGGATTTTCCAGAAAAAGGAGATCTTTTCCTTCTGGGTGGCTGCTTGTATTGAGGCTGAAAACCATAAGAACTGTATTTCTTATGGGGGAAATCAACACAGTAAAGCAAGAGAAAACTTCCCTCCCTCCATGGAACTGTGAAAAGACTATTCCAGAAGTGGTAAACTAACTAAAAGTTGAGATGTTGTCTTTTGTATGGTCAGTGGGAAAGAAATGGTGGGGGGGAGGGGGGAAAGAAGGTTGTTTTAAAGATTTTGTTTTGATTCCTGATTTTTATTAGTCTCTTTTTAAAGTCTCTTAATAAACTCTCTTTATATCCCTTGAAGTGTGAGCCTACTTTCCCTACTATTAATCCTTATCTCACAACAAGAATCAGGAAAATTTTTTTACGTGTGCTGGTGTTTAGCCAGAAACTCAAATAGGCGAACTAAAACCACTACAGTGATGTAACACAGTTAGGATACAGTTCACAACAAGTTATTATTGTTTACTGTTCCAGGTAGTAGAGAACTTAAAAGAAAGCTCCTGTTGTCCCCAAATAATATGCAAGTTGCCTAAAATCTCAATGAGATGTGTATGAATTAATATTCAAATGAAGAGCCTGCAACTTGTTTGTAATGTGGCTCTCAAACTACTCTGCAAAATTTCTTTAGCTATTTTCCATAGACATCAGTGACTATGTGTATTACATAATATACTTATTTTAAGGAACAGGGATTCTATTAAGAAGCAGGGTTTCCAGTCCATGGCTGATTGGAAAGAGGGCATACATTTCACATAAAAGTTTGAGAGATCATGAAATGTGTGTAGAAGAGAGTTATATCAGAGAAAATAAGGGTGCCTTCTGCATTAACAGCCTAGGATGGTAAGAATCACTGTTTTATCTGATCATGAGTTTGGAAAATCAACTTGGAAGAGGAAATAGATGTTGCAGTGATCCCCTCCTGGACAGGGAAAAGATGTCATCTGTGATCACACTAAAAGTTTATTACCTTTATTAGGTTATACAGAGTCATGGCAGTACTTAAGCCTAAGATAGCAATTTTTGGCATCTCATGCCTCACCCATGGCCAAAATCATAATGAAGGAAGGTAAATGGATGATGTGAAGAAAAAAGTGGCTGTCTCCAGAACACTTCAAAGGAGGTAAACAGAGGAAGAAGGGAAAACAAACAACTGTCTTAATCAGCTCTAGCTGAGATCACTCCTTTATTGGTCTGAGTCTTACTGTAGTTTGCTCAGCTATCTGAGCTTTTCACTCAGTGTCACACATGTAAGAGAAAGCACCAAAATCCTTAAATGAAAGTAGGTACAGCTTACTCTGTAGGTATGATTTATATTCAAAGAAACAAGAGATTGGGTTGTGAACCAGAAATAAGTTTACCTCACCGTATCATGTTACAGTCCTTTATTCACAGACATGAAAAGCTATAAAGCATCTTCTCCATAGTAAACAGATATGTTTGAAGTGCTATTTCAGTGGTTCATATCAGTACTATATATAGAACAGTGTTTTATTGCCTAGTCTGGAGACACTCCATCACCAGAATTGTTGCAGTGCTTCTCTTTTGCATGAAGAGTCCCTCCATCATATAAAAAGGCTGGAGAGGTTCACTTATAAAACATTGGAGTGCCTGTCACCTACCAGATCATATTCAAGGATGTTGCCTACTGGTTCCTAAGGTGAAGGCAATTATGGTTAAGGCTTTTAGAAGCTTTCAGTAAGCAATTTTATTCCCATCTGTAATTATTCTAACCTGAGGTTTATTTCACCAGGAATGCCTAAACCTTTTTAATAATATCAGTGGGCTGGTAGAGTTCAATTAATCTGGTTCTGCCTCTATTTTAGAATTTAAAACACAGTAACAAGCTCTAATAGCCAGTAGTCACACAGCTCATAAATTTGTGTGATAGGAGAAGAAGTGCACTGATTAAAAATGCCTAAGTGGCAAATTAAAAAGGGAGACCAGCTGCCATGCCAGTGGTATCATATTTTTATGCTCTGCCATGCAACAAACACAGATTAATTAATCTGTGTTTCTCTACAATATATTAGTCTTATCTCTTTGTCATTTTTTTATTATTAAATTTGAACCTTTCTTTTTTGGAATTGAAATGGTGTTTCACTTCCAGGTACTCTCCATTTTTCCAAAGCCCTGACACTTCCACCATATAGATTTTACAAGATCTGTAGTGGAAGTCCGAGATGCCTTTTTAAAAAGCTTTTTAAATTGTTTGCAAAGTTAATAGTTGCAGATATGTTCCATTTATTTCAGAAAAAATTCCAAACAAACATAAGAAAGCCTACAAAACCCCAAAACACACCAAAATACCTAAAGCAGGGACCTTTTAAAGAAAAGGGCTTGAAAGAATAGAACTCATCAAGGGTGGAAGAGACCTTCAAGATCATGCAGTCCAAAAGTCCACCTAGTGTAAAAATTCACATTTCTCATCTTTCTGATACACAGAAGAAGAGCCTAAAGCAAAAATTTAGGTAATTATGACTTTAACTCCAAATTTCTGTGGATCCTCAATTTCCACTCTTTTTTTCCCACAGTATTTCTAATCATCCAAACAAAAAGAGAACAAAATTCCTTGGTACTATATATGGAGGATTATCATCAGGAGGTTTAGATCCCTCATAAATTTGGAGACAACTCTATATAAAATATTGAAAAGTATGATGATCCTCATGATACAGAGGAGTCTGAAACATTTGGTTGAATACATCTCTTGGGAAGAAGTGGGGTAATTTGTTCATATCTTCCAGAGAAAATGAAATATGTTCTCTTCTCTTAGTAGCTCAAAAGGATGATTAACAGCAACCATTAAATAAGTTAAACATTTTTAAATCATAGGACTGGATCATTGGAATAGATTTGGCTATGAACTACAGATCTGGAGTCAGAGTTACTAACTGGCCTCATTCATTTGAAATGACACAGAAAAAGAGAGAGAGCAGTGTATTACTCAATCACAAAATGTCTATGAGACAGTGATCTAGTGTGTCTTAGAAAAAAGAAGCTTAAGCTTCAGCTCGTGTCATATATTTCCAATTAAAATAGAAAAAAATATAATACAGTTATTGCTAAATACTGAGTATAGTTTGGTTGCACACAAAAATGTATTTCAAAGTAGGACAGGTGAAGAGAAAAGCTAATACTATGATCAGCAGAATGATTAGACTCTCATATGGCACCTTGCTGAGCCTAGCAACAGAAAATATGAAGGGCATAAAACTGTTTCATTTAGAACTGAACAAATACCTCTTAGGAGAAGAGCAAGGTGAATTCTTTGGGAACGAGTTTGACCACTGACAATAAATGAGAAATTGACCTAAAGGTAAATATATTTAAGGTGAATATGGGGGAAAGTTGGTACAAACTTCTAATAATAACAGTGAGGGCAAAACCCCCAGGTTGCTTTTAATTTGGCAATCAATATGCAGACAGAAGCACTGCATAGTTTGATTGACTGTGACAGCTGGAATGGGCCAAGGTAATTCCTTCCAGTGCTCTGATACTTACTTTTCATTAGAACAATTGGAATTTTTTTTTTGTTGCACCAAAATTTAAGAAAGGTTGAGTTTGAACTCTCAAAGTAAAGTATGGCTTTCATCTTAGGAAGCAGTTGAGAATCATATGGGATAAAATCAGTAAAGATATAGCATAATTAATGACAATTAGTAGAGTGTTATAATAAACAGCTCATCAAACAAATAGTGTCTCTCTGATGATATTGCATTTGTCTTAGGATAGTAACTAAGATATTGCAACATAACTAGAGATAGAACACAGAGATATTTGTCTTAAGATAGATGCCATAACAAACAACACTCACAAAACCCATATTCATTATATTTAATACTCATTAGTCAAGTGCTTATAGTTTACTGTACTTACAGAATGCTTATAGTTTACAGACTCTCCTGCTATCCATTGGGGACCAGTGTTATCAACGTTCTAGAAGAAAATATAAATCAATACAGATAAATATATGGATGACACAAATGTTGGTAGAGCAATAAATAATAACAGAGGCAGTTTAGTAATAAAGTTTGCTATGCATCATTTGGTAAAGATATGGTAAGGCTAATCTGAACATATACAAGGTCATATAGTAAGAAAAAAGGAATCTATATCATATTTATGGAGTAGGGAATAGTTGTGTTGAAAGCATTGACTTGGACAAGGCCTTAGAATAAAACTGAATGAGAATGGGTTTTGAGTTTGTTAATTTTTAATATGCCAAACTTATATATTAAAATTAAAATTATTTCACTTGAATTTTTTTTATTTTTAATTCAATCCAAATTTTGAAATAGGTGGGATTTTTAATTGATTAGAATGTTTGGTTTGGAGGAAATAAAAAGTATAAAAATGTCAGAGGAAAGTTTGGAATTAAACATTCTTTTTAAACTAAAAAATCAAAATGTTTTAAATTCTGCAAGTCTGAAACTCCTAAAGCTAAAGTTTAGACATTATAGTGTTCTTTTAGTTGCTCTTGAAAGTTGCTCTGAATTGGATGTTTTAACTCTATGGACTTACTTGTGCTTGAAACCTTGTTTCATGATATTCCCATATCATCAAGAAGTCTCTCTATAATTTGAGTCATGCTGAATGTATGAGAACATAATGCCTTGAGTGTCAGGCCCTTACTGAGATACATCAGCTGACTGTAAAAAACTAATGTTTCTATGACAGGCCCTTTACCTTCCAGGAGATACCTCCAGGAGATTAAAGAATGTAGGATGACTTTCTCACTGTGCTGGGTTGATGCTGAATTAATGCCAGTTGCTGCTCTACCCACCAAAGTTGCTTTATCACCCCTCTCCTCATCTGTACAGAGGAGAGAAAACAAAATGAAAGGCTCAAGGCTCCATTTTAAGGACAGGTAGAGATCACTGACCAGCTACTGTCATGGGCAAAACAGATTTAACTGGGAAAATAGTTAATTTGTTTACAATCAAATCAGAGAAGGAAAATGAGAAATAAACCCCAAGTTTTATTTAAAACCCTTCCCCCCAAAACATCTTCCTCCTACACCCCTCCTTTTTTCCCAGGCTCAACTTCAGTCCAAAATCATCTATGTCCTCTGCTGCAGCAATGCAGGCAGATAGGGAATGGGCTTGTTGTCAGTTCATCACGTTGTCTCTGTGTTCCTTGCTCCTCACACTCCTCCCCTGCTCCAGTATGTGGTCCCTCCCATGGGAGACAGTCCTCCACCCCTTCTACAGTGTGCATCTTTCCCACAGCCTTCTGTTCTTCATGAACTGCTCTAGCATGGATTCCTTCCATGGGCTGCAGTCCCTCAGAACAGACTGCTCCAGTGTGTGCCCCTCATGGGGTCACAAGTCCTGGCAGCAAAGGTGTTCCAGTGTGGACTTCCCTCTCCTCAGGGTCTCAGGTCCTGCCAGAAGCTTGTTCCAGCACAGATTTCCTCATAGACAAGCATTTACCTGCTCCAGCGTGGGGCACTCCATGGGCTGCAGGGGACCAGCTGCCTCACCATGGTCTTCACCACAGGCTGCAGGGGAATCTCTACTCCTGTGCCTGGAGCACTTTGCCCCCCTTAGTTCCTTGCTGATCTTGGTGCCTGCAGAGTTTTCCTCTCACACAGTCTCACTCCTCTCTCTGGCTGCCACTGCACAGGGTTTTTTTCTTTTCCTAACTGTGTTCTCCCACAGACACTACCATTGCTGATGGGCTCACCCTTGGCCAGCAGCAGGTCCATCTTGGAGCTGGCTGGCATTGGCTCTTTTGGACACGGTGGGAAGCTTCCAGCAGCTTCTCACAGAATCCAACTCTGTAATTGTGCATTACCAAAACCTGGCCACACAAACACAATACACACACCCCGTGTTGACTTAGCTTACTCTGTCTCTGCTGAGCCAGGAAGATTAAAAGAGAGTCAGTAACTACAGTCAGGCCATGCAGCAGAGTTTATAGGTCCTGCTGGATGAAAGCAGTTGGGAGGATCTGGAACTAGACATTTGTTAACCTAATAACAGCTGCCTTTTTTCACAATATGAGTCTTCTTGCATCTTTCATGCAGTTCTCTCATGGGAGAACCTACTTCCCAATTTAATAACTTCAGGTTATTTTACATTTGGAATTATTTATGAATCTGTATAATATAATGCAAATTTATGATAATAATGGCCAAATAAAGCTGATAGTTAAAAAGGGAAAATAGTGAGTATTCTGTACTTTTAAAATGGACCTTTTTATTGTTAAGTATGTCACAACTCTGCAGTGTTCACAAAGTTCCATCACTGATCCTGGCACAGAATGCTGGTTACGTTGCAACAATGTCAAGGAAAAGCATAGAAGCAAAAGAATGCATTTTTAAATGTTTCAGCTATATTGTTTTAGTTGAAATTTGAAATAATCACTTTGCAAATAAACTTTCTAGGTGTGAAGCTAGAAACTGAAGCTATTTGCTTGTGAGTGAGAATGAACTTTGTCAAGTGTTAAATCCCACAGCTGCAGTGGGTGACTGTTCCTTTTTCTTAGCCTGCTTGACCTCAGTATATTTTTCCCTCCCTTTCCAATGGACCATGCTTCTGGACTGTCTCAAGGAAGGTCACATATTTTCTAGTTCTTTCCCTATTTTAATTGCTGTACTGGTGGTAACTTTCTGTCCTTTCCTCATTCTCATTCTTACAGAATATTTCAGTTCTTTATTGCTTTTTCTTTTCTCTTCTCAATGTTTCTAATGTCTTGCTACAGATATCAAACTGAGATATCAATGTAAAGAGTAGTTCACTTAAGGCAAGCTCTCCCTTATTTCACCTACTTGAGTCTTATATTTTGCTCCCTTGTCTGAGCTGTTCTCTAAGCCTTATGTTAGGCCCATGCTATAGGAATCTATTTTCAGCCTTAAAACTTATGGTCCTTGTTTCTTGTCTTGCCAGACCTAAAAAAATGAGGGTTTTACTTCCCATCAACCACCTTTTTTTGGTTTGGCTTGTGCAGCAACCATCTTTAGGCATTGTCTTTATTCTTGAGTGCTACTAAAGCCTTTATTCATGTTTCAGTTATGCTAGGGCATTCTGAAAATTAAGCATGTAATTAGGTGTCATTTAGCATCAACATCTTAAAGAACTGCCAAAGTATTTATAATCAGGTCTCTTTTGACAGAGTGAAAAAAAAAAAGAATATCTAGTTGTTTTAAAAGATAAAACTATAAAGTGTAACAAAAAGCCCCAAAACTTGATAATGCAATGAGCATAATTACAAGACAGCATTTTATTCTCTTATTTATTGTGTCCATAGTTAGAGTACACAGGTTGCTACATCTTGCTACTCACTCAGTAGAGTTAACTAGGAGATTTGTACAAACATCCTTTTGTTATTTTTCTTCTCTCGGTTTGCTCTCTTTAGAGACTCCATGATCTTCTTTGGGAAATGGCTGATTGGTCTTGTGTATCCAAAAATGCTCCATATATTGCTGGCACTACCAGAAATAAGTAAGATTCTTGAAAGGTCTCAAAGACTTTCAGCCTGCCCTGTAATGAATGATGATCATGGTTACAGACAGGGACAGGACATACCTTAGATGCTGTGTAAATCTCAGCTGAACTCCAAATTCAGGGCATGAGCAAACCTTTGTTGAGAAGCACATACATAAAAGATTAAATATGTGACAGAGCAGTTTGAAAAGATTAAGAATCATTAGAGGTTATATGGAAACAAAATGACATGGTTTAACCTGGCAGGCAGCAAAACACCAGACAGCTGTTTTCACACTCCCCCCATAATGGGATGAGGGAGATTTTAGAACAAAAAGGTAAAACCTATTGTTTGAGATAAAGTCAGTTTAAAAGGACAGAAAAGGGAAGAGAAAAAATTATGATAATGATAAGAAGCATACAAAACTAATGATGCCCAATGCAGTTGCTCACTACCCACTGAGTGATGCCCAGCCTGTCCCCAAACAGCAGGCTGCCACCCTCCCAGCCAGCTCCCCTAATTTTTATTGTTCAGCATGTTGCCACATAGTTTGGGATATCCCTTTGGTCAGCTGGGATCAGATGTCTCAGCTCCATCCCCTCCCAGCTTCTTGTACACTCCCAGCCTACCTGCTGGTGTGGTGGGGTGAGGAGCAGAAAAGGCCTTGTCTTTGTGTAACTCCTGCTCAGCAACAACTAAAACATCAGTGTGTTACCAACAGTGTTCTCATCCTAAATCCAAACTGCAGCACTGCATCAGCTACTAGGAGAAAAAATTAACTCTACCCCAGCAGAAACTGGGACCAGAAAAAAGTGTAATAAGGTATTTAAGAAACACAGATAAGAAATTAATTGACTCATACATTCCATGATAAATGGTAGAATTTAATTATTGATAAAATAGATTAACAACTGAGTATAAAAATAGGAGAACGATTTGATTCAAAAATGAAAGACCTAGAAAAATAAAGATTGTACCTAAAACGACACAGAACACTTAAATTTCAGTCTTTCTGAGATCCAATATTAAACTCCTGTTCTCTCCTGTGTTTCTGTTTATTTAGTACTTCTTATTTTCTTTTTGTTGTCGTTGTTTTTTGCTCCTCATCTCTGGCCACTTGCTGGTTTTACCTCCCTGAAACATCCGCAGGAAAAACCACAGTGCTACCCCACACTTGCCCCAGGAAACCTGGTGCAGGCTCACTGATGTTCTCGAGGTGAGGGTGAGAGCCAGGGTGAGAGAGGGCCACGGCTGGCAGTAGGGAATGGCAGGATACCCCATCTGCTTTTTCCAGTTTCTTTGCTATTTGTTTGTGCAGTGGGGGTGATGGCAAGTCCTTTCCTTTTGACCTGTTAGAATTTGGTTAGTAGATTAAAGCTGGGAGACAGTGAACTAGAACAGAACTTTCTTCTAAAGGTTTTGTTGTTTTTTTGGTTTTTTTTAATTGAATTTTGTTTCCTATTCTAGCATTACACTTGAGACCATCATGAAAACCCTCCTCTTTACACAGTTTTTGCTGTTCTAATTAATTCTCTTCCTTTCGTCTGTAGTCTCCCATCTCTCTTCCCTTCTGAAACTAGATCAAATAATAGAGGCAGGCTTCCAACTTTGTTGTTTGATGTGCTTTTATCACAAAATGAAGCAAAAATAAAAAGTGTGACTTTCTTATTATGATACTGTTGGTTGCTAAAATGAGGTCTCTGTGAAAAAAAATTGAGCTTTTAAGATACCAATCAGCCATGTGATAAAACCTCTCACTCTCCAACACGTGCCAAATCTTAGAAATGCACCTGTTGTTGTTATATTAGTTTTAAGAACTCAGAGATGAAGGGTATAAAGTATCTCAGTCACCAAGCAGACTGCAGGATAATCCACTAATCCAGAGAGATGAAAGGAAATGCAGATTTTACGCCCTCTTGAGAGTGGCAGCCTGTCAAAAAATAGATCCTTCTGCTCAGTTTGCCAGAAAAAGAGAGAAAAGAGAGAGAGAAAAGGTCTCTATCTCAGAGATGCAAACACACATACATGGACACAATGAGAATGTCTGTGCTACAGCAGTACATAAATCAACACCCCTGGTAGAAATCAATGCCAGAACACATATTGATATGTATACCTATTTCTTTTATGATGACAAAGTATATTTGGGGGAAGAAGTAATTCTCTTTGCACTTTAAAATAAGAGAACAAAGAAATCCAGATAAAAACAGATAAAAATAGAAGAGGAATATATGTTGTTATGCAAAATAAAAATTTTCTTCACAACATTCACGAAAAAGTAAAATTGCAGAACATAATTGTTCTAGAAGAGTTTTAAGATATCTTATTCAAGTAACAGTCATGGCCAATACACAAAACTTGCATGTTCCAAGGGTTTCGGAGGGCAGATTCTGCTTCCTTTATGCATGTCAAATGCTACATTTACTTGCAATTAGTAGGTGTCAATAATGAGAGACTAAGACAAATTTGGATTTCAATTTTGTAATTTAGACATATATTTTCATGTGAACCCCACATGTATATGAGAGATTCTTTTTCCTGGAGAAAGTGGCAATATTACTTGAACATGGGAAAGCAAACCTGTGTGATCATCCCTATTTCTTCAGCTGCCTTGCATTTAATCTATTTTTTATCTTTTATGTTCACAGGGTGCAAAAGGTGAAGGTGAGGATGGAAAAGCATATCAGGCAAAATGTGGACAGAGTCAGCAGTAAAAGAAAAAAAATGCATGCTGTCCTCTACTGTGCAAAGCAAGCATAATCACTGACAGGAAGAAGTTTGCACTTCTGGAAGGAAAAAAATAACCAAGAAAAGTCCTCCACAAAACACGAGAAAAAATCTTAAAAAGAATAGATATTGTTTTCCATTTCATGGCATAAATTATGGCTAACTTTGATTTGAACACATTATGTATATACATTTGCCTGATCTGTAATTTGCATTCTTCATTATATATTATACCTATATATATATATATAGGTCTTCATTATATATTTTAAACCGAGTACTGTCCATTCTCTGAGACGATGTATGTCATGATCACAACTAAATGATGACAAATATTTAAACATACAAGAATTACTTTGGTTCAAAAGCACAGTAAATTAAACAAATTCCTTTGAACTTTCAATTATAAATTAATGAATACACATATATAGTACTGCCACTGTTCCTGCATTCAATAGATGCAACTATATATGTATATATAACTGTGCATACTGTTAGCAAGACTTTTCTTATGAAAAACATTGAAAATCAGACCCGTCTACCTTTAGTGGAAACTCTGATCTGCTGGGGAAGAAATGTCATCATTCATAACATGGATGCTGCTTTTAGAAGATGAGATGCTAGAAACAAGGTGTTAGAAATCAGCTTTGCTCTGTGTTAGGAAGCAAGGGGGTGATAGGAACAGGAAAACATGACCTGCACTTGAGAGAGGGAGAGGGGCTTATCACTGTCACAGGGAGACGCTTGGGAGGCAGCCAGTGCACATGTTATAGCCATGTAGTAGAACCCAGGATGATTCTGCCTCCTTGTTAAACCCCTCCATATGCTGCCTTGCAACAGCATCGGTGCTTCTGAATTGTCAAAGAAGCACCACAGCTTCTTCCTGGCTCCTTATCCTGGGTGTAGCTTGGTTGACCTTCAGCTTCTGTTGCTCTTGGGAGCAGCAGAGGACTTGAGCAGGTAAGGACAGACAGAAAGGATCTCTGGCTTCCTGCAAGGAAATGAGCGTGGCCACAGCTGCACTACTTGCCTGCTGGTCACAGTGGGGCTGGACAGCAATGGCTCTGTACTACTGAAAGAGATTTCATGCTCTGCAAACCCTCTAGGCAAAATCTGTTTCCTTAAATGCTGTGTTAAAAGAGAAGGTTTGATATCATATGAAATATCTATTGTAAGGATAATTATGAGAGCCCCATGAAAAAGAGAGGTCACAGAACACTTATTTCTTAGTCTTTTCCATGGTTTTTTTAAAATATTTCAGAAGAACAAAGTGTTAAGAAGAGATTTCAAACAGAGAAGTGAGATGGCTTCTTGTATATTTATGAAGAGAAAAAGGCACAAGGTGGGAAAAGTAAGAAGGCTCTACAATCCCAGAGTATTAGTATTTGATGTTAATATTCATCCTATTATGCAGAAATGCAAAGTTAGGCTTTAAATTCTTGGTTAAGAATGCTCTGAGGCTTCTATAAAAATAGTGAAATTAAAACCATTAAGATAAAGATGATACATAGCTGCAACACATTTTAACGATTATTTATTAAAACAGCAGTACAGGTCCAATAATAATTGAACTGAATATAATTTCAGAAAATACCAGTTAACCCATCTATAATAGAGATGGACACAATGACTTAATTTGGCTGTTGTGTACCTCACTTGCATACTCACCAGTGAGGTGAGTAAAATGATATGCTATAATGTTCAGTTCCTCTTCATGCATTCTTTGCCTTGAAATTGCTGGTAATTATAATGAAAAGAGGTTTCTGAACAAACCCAGTTTCATAAGAACTCAGTAGGAGTACAAACATCACTCTCACTTCAGGTTTTTCTTTTTTGCCATAACATTCCAGTTACATCTATTACATAGAAGAACATGCACAAAAGCAAAAGAGACAGAGCACTAGGTGTTTGCAGATGCTGAGGAGTAGGAAGAGCCTTCCTTTTTCAAAAGTATCTGGAGGAGACTTGGATGTCAATTTTTTTTTGCATAAGGGAATTTGACTCCACCTCTATTCTGGCAGTAAAGTAGTCAAGTTATTAAATTATAGTCTGTACCTGAATCTGGGTATACAAGTCTCTTCTATTGCTGGTGCCTTAGATTAAGTCTGAGGAGTCAAAATACCATTTTTCAGGTGTTCTGTGGTGAGTTCGCTCAGTCTATCCTGCTGAAGAAAAATCACCTTGTGTAGTACACTCAAATATTTATTGCGAGTAATTGTGTGGCCTGGTTAGGACATTAAAAAAATAAAAAAAAAAAAAGAGACCTACTTTCTGCTTGGTTCATGTGAACAACGAATGTCCTTGCATAATTAATATTTAATTTACCACCCTCACCTAAGAGGTGAGTGATCTTAAATCTCATCCCTAGTTCAGTGCATGTTTAATTAAGAATGCAAAGTGAAATTGCCCTGGTAAACAAGAATTAAAACTTCTCTTTGAACCAGAGGTTTGGACTATCTTTCTGAAGGAGTCTGCCAATTCAGATGGGTCAAAGGTGCAAACCAAAGCAAGGTGTCGAGGTGTCGGACTTTTAGTGGGCTCCATTTTCTTCAGAATGAAGAGATTATTTGCACTAGAATTTTGTCTTTAGAACAGAAGTGCATTTCTCAAGTGACTCTGCCAGTCACCTCTAGTTCCTGTACATTGGTTCACACCAAAAGACAAAGCCTGTGATCCAGCTGCACACAGGACATCAGTTCAGAGGGTCAGAACCACATTAGCCTGAAGTATCAAATCTTGAAAGTCATATAGCAGAAATGCAAAGCCCTAATTGCCTTTTCTCTCTACAAATTTGCAGTGGCTGGACTGCACTTCTTCCTAATGCAGACATAGCCTTAAATTCACCTTGTCTGCAAGAGTGATTGTCTTTTTCGGTGACTTCTGCCTACATACAAATCATTTAGAAGGGACCAAACCCACAATTTCTGACATTTCTGCTGGTTGTAAGAATGAAAAGAATATATTTACTTCAATTATAACAGCCTTCAGTTACGTTTTCAGATTTGATTTGCCCCATAAAAAGTTTCCATGCATATTTGCAGCCCCAGATGAATTCTATGCACAAACATTTGCACCTGTACTGTATTTTAGAAATAGAAATCAAGAAACTATCTGGATTGACACTAACTTTCAGTATAAAAGAGCATAATGTGAGGACCAACCAGCTTTTTATGGTAAGGGGATAGGAAGGCTGACAATACAGGGTTTAAACTTCTTTAGGGAATGCAACGTCTTTTCTTAACAAATTCCCAGATATTATCTTCTGGGGCATGCTTATTGATTATGACCTGTTGACTAATCATAGACTGCCAAAAATATGGTTCAGAATTGTTTGTGCAATGCAGTTTCTCAGGTAATTCTCTTCTAATGTGGAGGCATTTTCTGTCTTGATTATTGATAATAGGCACTAGCTGCTGAGTTTTCTATTAGTGATATTCCAATACACTGTATTACTTTTATTAACTGTACCACCACTAATATGTTTTGGGGTTCAAGCCATGGACTACAGCACTCTCCAAGAAGATGTGAAACTAGGCAAGTGAAGAATGAATGATTTACATCAGCTAGAAATGCACCATTCTCCCAAATGCTGCAAGCAATTAATTTCAAAAGCTATTCTAATGAATGGTATTCATGCTTCTAAAATGAATCAGTGTGGAACCTGCCAGCTTCTTTCCAGAACAATCTTTGATATGAGACAACATTGAACATGCAAAAGCTTTGAACAAGCAAGTTCAGAAAAGCACTGTGAGTATTAGAAGCAGTTTGAAATATGAGTGCGCAGTTATGGCTTTATGGAAAATTCATGCAAATTATTTCTGGATTTTTTGACTTCATTTTTTTTCCGTCTAAGATATTAACTATTTTAATACAGCCTTCTTGCTGAATTACAAACAGGACCCATTTTTGCTGAGTATTTATTTCTTTGGTGCCTACTTGTAGCACAGCTGAGCTTTATTTTAAGCAATCTTTTTTACTTCTTTAAATCTCATATACAGTGCACTCTTCTGCGTGATCTGAATAGATTTAATTGTACTTTGTTGGGGCTGGTATTGAGTAAATGTAAATTTAAATGAAAAAAGAGGAAGGACTAGAGTAAAAGATTTGCCAAATTGCACCCTAAAGGATTACCATATACTTGGCTAACAGAATGTATTTTCAATTGTCACTTTCATCCATTCATACTTGTGAAACTGTGGGATATTCCCTGAAGTGTCCTTCTTGCCAAATAGTGTACTCTCACAGACTGATACAATAGCCAGTTGTTTCTGATTACACAGATTACATTTTGAATGCACATAAAAGAAATACATTTTTGTTTACTTATTCATAAGGTTGAATATTGTGATTGGTGGTCACAATATAAGAATATCTCCTGATAGCACAAAATACTTTATGCTGTGGCATTAAAGTCCTTTGTAATCCTTACAGATAAACATCACACCTATCCAAGTTCAGGTGATATACTAAAATCCTTTCTACTGATCCCAGCAACTGTTTCTGTGTTATTATATTGAAGGAGCTCTGTGAGTTTTTATGTGAATGAAGTGACAATATTGTTGAAGAGAGTAATGGTCCAGTTCTCAGTGGACAATGAAATTGAAGTCATGGGCCATTGTAACCAAAAAGGAACCAGATTACAGTTTCAAATAATTTATAGGAAAGAAATACTTGGGAACAAACATTTAAGACATTCAATACCTTGTAAAATCTAAGATGTGCATATTTAAAAAAAATATCACTTAAAATTCTGGGATATATACGTGTAACCCTGACATAATCACACTTGTCCCCTGTGAGTGAAACTCATGTGTTATCCTCTTGTCTATCTTCTATTTATGCCTTTTTCACAAATGACTCCATATTTTACCCTTGTTAATCCATGAACTTGTAAGTCATTCTATTAGTGTGTGCTTGGATGGCAGTGCATGTACAACTCTTTTTTAGAAAAGACCAGGCAGAGAACACAGTATACTTGCCAGATTTCTGTGTTGATGCACCTGAAAACAGAGATTCTCCTACTCGAAGCATCCATGGTATTTGATGAAAAGATGAATCATGTTCAGGAGGTTATTTTGCATTGCTGTAAGCAGTTAAAGTTGCTGGCTCTGAAAGCATTTTTAATATCAGTTTCAGATAAAGAAATATACTTAAGTTTAGCTGTCCTCAGTATCCATTTCTGTGAAGGTAAAAAAAAGATCTGATGAGAAAAAATGAGATCTACAAAAAAAGGGGCAATGGCCAAACAACAAAAATGAGACATAAAGATAAGAGTGCCCCCCACCCTTATTTTGTGTGAAGTTTTACAACAGTCCAGAAAATTATTGTAGTACATTTCAAAATGTCATCATAAGATTGATAGAAGGTTATAAGATGGCAATGAAAATAAACAAGATCCAAAAGGTTCAACATCAGGGAATAGGGATGTACTACCTGATGTTGGCCACAAAGGAAAAGTACATCAATGATAGAAGGAAGCTTACACAGAGAAGGCTGTTGAAGATTATTTTATTTTGGCTTCCCTGAAGAGCTCTCTATAGAATCTCAGTAGATTTACTGGGTTAGGTAACATGGCTTCTTGGTGGCTGATAGGGAAACTTATTGTCAAAGAGATTCTGGTTTTATTGTGTGAGAATGTTTGCAGCTAGCTGGACACATGGTGTTTGCCCTCAAGAGTTTTCATTGCAAGTGAAAAATCACATCTAAAAAAGTTATGGATGCCTTTGAAAATCATTCCTTGTCTCTATGACTGCCCTCTGTATGGATTTTACCTTTCACAAAAGCTTTGGGGGTGATGTGTGGCTGCAGCAGTGCATCAGGCACAAACAAGTTTTCCTACAGTTCAGGTATTTTAAAAGGCTCTTACTATGTTATAGGCCACTGTCTGCAGCCAGATGCTGGATTAATTTTAGGTACTTTAGCTGACATCCTTGAAATTTATAGGAATTTTCCTCAATTTTCATCTTTGAGCCATGCTGTCAAAACATCTTTTAAAAGTTGTCAGAGCCTCAGGGACACACAATTTCTGAAAGAAGTGGCATTAGTAATAAAGCAGCACAGAAAACATTTGAGAGTGTAGAGAACCGATTAAAACAGATTCTCTGGTTTGGATCTCAGTAGGGACAATATAGTACATTTTATGACTGAAGATAATTATAGGATATTTGTGTGATTAAATTTGCAATTTTCATATCAAATCAAAAAGAAATATCTTGAGTTGTTTCTTCTTCAGGCTGACTTTCCTTTGAAGTTGTTTTCTTTAGCATTAATAAAAAAGGCACTGAATGAAAAAGGCTCATGCTAAGTTGCATTTCTGCAAAACATTTAGTTTCCAAATATAATATTTATTTTAAATAGAAGTTTTAAATATAAAATATTGTGTTATATCATGTCATATAGTGTAGAAACTTATCTAAACTTTCACAAAGGAGTACAGAGACAGTGGCAGACAGAGCAGCTCAGACATCACCACGGCCCAGCTCCCCACCCTAGGGAGTCATCAACACATCACTGCCCTGTCTCTGGAAGCCCAGAGGAGCACAGGACAAGTGGGAATGCAAATTAAGGGCTGTCTCAGGAAGGGCTCAGCCCCGGGATCCAGATATGACCCTCATCATGATAGGCCAAGAGGAGCAGCTCCATATCCCCTTCCAGACCACAGACTTGCTGCGTAGAGGTGTTGAACCTGTTGTGGGATGCTGGGGAAGAGTGTTTTGGGATTGCATAAGTCTTACCATGGGATGTTTAGGGAAGAAACCAGAGTGAAGAAGGGGATGGATTCAGATGATTTGGGGAGGAACAACTGTGAGAAAATAAAGGTGCAAGGGGACAAACAGAGCTGAAAGTGTGTAAGTAACAGCTTGTCTGGCCATGCCCCCCACAAGGGTTGTAAGGGTGGGTGGTATCGGCTGGGCCAAGGGTGGATTGTTGTGCCAGCAGCTGGACTGGGCTGTGTGTCTGGGGGCCAGTGACCAGAGAGCCCCCAGTGAGTGACAGCCTGTGCCAGCCCCAGGTAGGACCAAGCCAGAGCCTGTCTGGCTGCAGTGCAGCACGGGGAGCCAGTGCAGGTGTGTGAGTGATGTGTGGGTGTCGCTGCTCGTGCTCAGCTT
>VZTZ01000357.1:993-18927 GCA_013400955.1 Drymodes brunneopygia
GCCCCGCCCCGCCCCGGCGGTGAGCCCGCCCCGGCCCCGCGCTGCTCCGGCACCGGGGGCTCGGCGTGGGCCGGGGGTCGGCACGGAACGTGTCCCGCTGCCAGCCGGGCGCAGTCAGGGCTTATTTTCCTTCCCCTTTTCTCCTTTCCCCATTTTCCTTTTCCATTCTGTTTTCACTTTGACTTATTTCTTTCTATCTTCTTTCTGCCGTATTCTCTCTTTTAAGATGCTGTTTCTTTCTTGTCATTTTTCTTTCCTCTTAGTTTCTTTTCCTTTCTTTTCCCTTTTTCTCTTCTTTTCTCGTCTTTATTTTCCTTGTTTTCCTTTTTCCCTTTTCCCCTCTTTTCTTCTTTTTACTCAGCCCTGCAGAATAGGTCAGATTAGTAGGAAAGAGAAGGGCTATACCATTGGGGATGGGATGCCAGAGCAGGAGGCTCCACACTTGCCCACAGCCTGCGATTTCCCTCTATCAGTGTGAACATCCACGGGGAACTCTTAGCTCGGCTTACAGTTAAGCAAAACCGCTGAAACTTGGCAGAGGGCGTCGGAAACAAAGACACCCCAAGGCAAGGAGTGCTGCAAGCTGGTGCTCCCTCAGGACAGTCCTACAACTGCTGCCCACGAGAGGAAGGGTGGGTATACCCAGAGATGCACACCGAGCGGGACAGATAAATAGACTGGAAAGGAAAGACAGCTGTGGAAAATAACACACTGAAACCGTCTTCCAGAATTCATGGGATATAGAGGCATGAAGTTATGGAAAGGATTTGGGTCCATCAAGCTGATTATTTCTTTTTTATAGAGAGTTTTTAAAACGTTGCCTCCTTTCGCTGCTAGCCAGCCCTTTTATGTAACTGTTTCCTCATGATTTCCATCAAATGGCACATCATGCTGTCCCAGAAGAATGGGAGTCTGTTCATCAAGCTGTGTCTAATAAATTGAGGAGCTTTTAACAAGTTTTCTTTCTCCGCTATGTGATTATTTAATGCTGTTCTTTGCAACCTCAAAATATACGAAGTGCATTAAGACCTCTTTTCAAGCAATGCTTGAAGTGCTCCTGGGAAGTCTGCTCCAAGTGTCACAAACATCTCAGCTGCTTCTGCTTAGATTCAGGGAGTGTGTTATCACCATCAGTGGCAGTAATTGCAGACATGGGGGGAGGGTGCATTTTTTTCAGAACATTAAAGCTTTGAGGGGCCTTATTGAACCCATTAGCAGATCACATTGATCTGGCATGAAACTTTTCAGCCTGAAGCACTGAACATAGTAACCTAGATTTTAAAGAGTTGGTACTCTTTGTCAGAAAACCTGTGATCCTTCCTTTCAAGCACCAATTCTCAATATGCTTCTGGACCTACTGCCAAGATCCCACTCATCACGACTTAGTCCTTCTTGCTGCAGTGGAATTGCTGAATTTATGCACTAGGTTTGTACAGCTCCTTCTTTGGAACATCCTAATAAACTCTGCATAAAAAGCAGTATAATTGCTGCTGAGTCATAGTGGCAGAAACCTCTTGTTATCCATCAAAAGCATATGTATTTTTTCTTCAAAGTGGTAGGACTACTGACTGGGGTAGATGAGGTCTGGCAGAAAAGCTTTGGAAACAAAATAGATCCTTCAGGAAAAAAGTTAAACAAAGCCAGGCACTGTCTAATAAAAGCAAATGTCAAGAAAGGGTGGGATGAAATGTGTAGACTGTGTAGAGAGTGCCTGTTCCCCAGGACATGCCAAGTGCTCCAGGGTGACTGGAAGCAGCATTAGGGCTCCACCAGCCTGTCCAAGTAGATTTAGCTACACTCCAAGAATCCACAAAGTCTGTGTCTCGCAGAGAGATTTCTCTGTATAAACAATCCTCCCAATGGCAAGAGCTGTCTCCAGTGGAGATAACCTGCTTTGTAGAAAGATATAGATGGTAACATGTGCACGGACCACCCCACCTGCCAGCTCTGGGACTCCACACGCCAGGTCATGCCAGGGGCAGCAGCCAGAAAGAGCCAGTGCAGAAACATGGAGACAAATTAAACATAAAAATTATTGACTCTGTTAAACAAACAACACCACAAAAGAAAACAAAGAGGGTAGAAATCAAATTATGATAAAAGAATTCCTTGTCTTCTTGGAGTTAGTTAAAAGTATTAATTGCATGTAGTTATGAACAACACTATATTTTACTATATCATCAAGAGATAGCAGACGACATTCTGACTCATAGCAGATTTACAATGTGGTGTGCAAGAACCACAAGGTGTCAGAAGAGGAAATTTAGAAGTTCAGACCTGTCACTAAGCAGACATTTTGAAAACAGTCTTCACCTCCAGAAAGTCTCAGACTGTGTTACCAGGGAAAAGGGAAGAGGTGTAGGGTTGTAATAACACAAAATAAAAACAGTAATTGTAGAGATAACTAGAATTACATAGTCTAACAGCTGATCTGCTGTGTAAAGCTTAGTAAACAAATTCACTTTGTTTTGTTTTATTGCAAATACAACAATAGAAATGATATGTTATAATACCAGATGGAAAATTTCTTCATTAAAGACATAATGGACTCTGAGTCACTGTGTTACAAGATATTTCACCTAAACAGTGCCCGAAAGATTAAGCTGTGGCACAGCATGTAGAAATACATTTGTCACAGTGACAGATTTGGTTAACTGGTCACTGACTATGAGACCTTAAATGTCAGGGTAATGCATGTGCTACAGATCCCTCAACAGATTAGATTAGACACTTCAATTTCTATACACTGGATTCATTTGCTGGAGCTTGTAAAAAGTATTTGTGCCAACTTCCTTAAAGCATCTGAGAAGAGAAAGGCTAACCCCTTGAAAGCTGCTGGGGTTTTTGATTAGAACGAGGTAACTGGATAATGAATGTCTCTATAGGAATAATTAAGTGGGATTTTTAATTTTTTTGCCAGTTCTTATGCTCAGGTACCATCAAAGAAATGTCATAACATGCTGTGCCTAATTTTGAACAATCCAAATGAGACCCAAAGATGTAGCATAATGAACCTCAGAAATGTAAACTTCTGTGCCTTTCAAAACACCCATGCAGTCAAGAATAAACTGGTGTTATCTAAGGAAGAAAAAAGTGATTTTACTTGATCAAAAGTGGAGAAAGTGGAGTAGAGGAGAATGCTTTATCCAAGTGCTGCTTTCACAGTTACTCCCTGATCCATAGAGGTAAAGCTGTTGGATTCTGTGGACTGGGATCCAAGCTGTTGTTTTCCTTTCATGCTAACAAGATCATGTTAATCCTCAAAGACACCAGTACTTCCACTTTCTCTAAGAAATTGCTTTTTTTTTTCTTTTGCTAGTGTTACAATAATAATAATAATATCAGCAATGACAGCCAAAGTCAAAATAAGTTGCAGCTCCAAAACCTTAAAATTTTGCGGAAATCTGTATGAAATATGACAATAAAAACTAAACAGATGCAGGAGAAACAAGCACACGCAGGACTTCCATCAGTACTTGGAAGAGATTTTAACTGAACACATTTCCTAAGGATGCACATTTCTGGGAGGCACCAGTTCCTACTTTAGATCAGTCAGTGGAGCTAGAGTATTGCTGCAGAGCTGAAGAGAGAGAGGGGCAGAGAGAGGGAGAGAGAAAACCAATGCATTTTTAACTTGACCTAATCTAATTATGCAGACTCTNGAGAAAAGTCCTACTTGATGGATGCCTGCAACATAACCACGAGGTCTGTTGTGCACAGCCTGGATTTTGTGCAGGTGGAGGATAGGGAGTATGAGTTGTGTATCATATCCTGCCTCTCATAATTTCTTGGCAGCTGTATTGCCCAATAGATGGAAAAGTTTCATCAGCAGCTACAAATATGTTCCTTGTCATCTTCCTTCCCATAGAAAGAAGCGAATCATTGTGCTGTCTGTAAGTCCTCTACTTTTCAGGCTATTGACACTTCCCTTATGATGCAGATGTTGAAAGACAGTTCTTACTCTGGATCTGTCTACTTCTACTTCATTTGTCCTTCAAATGTACAGCCTGGGATATTGGGTGTGAAAATTAGACAAAAAATTATACATCTCTATGGTGGCAAGATCACATCTTCATCCCACAGCAGAGCAAAAGCAGCCAAAGATGCAAGTGTAATTTCCTGTGACAGTCTGAAAGCAAATCAGTGAGAGACTCAAAGTCAGAACTACAATTTAATAGAAATATTAAAATAAATGCAATAGGACAGAAACACTGACAGAGTCAGAATACAACCTGATACCCTGTCGGTCAGGGTGTTTTGAGCAGTCCAATTAGATTGTGGGTGCAGTCCTCTGGGAGTGANACCTCAATCCCTGCAGATTTTCTATGGAATAACCTAATTTACTTCCTTACTTCAGTACAATCCTGGCTTCCTGCTGTATAAGCATGAAGTAAAGCCAGGAAAACCATGATTACTCTTATTTCAGAGGGAATATGTCAACACTACCAAAACATATCTAACACCAGCACAAGCACAATTCTCAAGAGTTAAATAAACAAGGGAAAATTATTACAGGGAGTAAACCTTTGAACCCCTTTAAACAGAGTCAGTTTGATTTTTCATAATAATATTGGAACTAAATGGCATTTTTTACTGCAATATAGACAAGTCCAGAGAGAGTTCTAGGTTCTTAATTAACAATATAGCAGAAACAGCAACTAAATTAGCAGGAATTAATGTTTCTTCTCATCTGCTTGCTCAATCTGAGGAAATACCTTCCATGTACATGAAATCCTTAATTAAAATCTTGGACAGCCTCTGTCTCCATGCTTCAAAATATAATTAGCACATGCTACCAATAAAGTCACATTAAATTTAATTTTTAATGGAGTAAATACATTACTGCATTTTTAGTGGTGTAAGGACATTTTTACATTGATTTAGAGATAATTCAATTCCTTCTTTCATTTTCAAATATGGTAAAATGCAAAATATGAAATGTTTTTTGTACACAAGATTTGTAGCAGAAGTTTTATCAGGTCAGTGGAGCATTTGCAGCTTTTAAGTGACTGCAGTGACTCAGGAAATGCAGGTGACCCAGATTTCTCTCCTGCTGTGTCACACGAACAGATAGATACAGAATTGTATCCTCTCTGTGAACAGTGAGTCAATTGCTTGGCTACCGGCTATTGCATATACATGCTGGATTCCAGTTACATTGATGTGTGCCATAGGATGCAATGAGGTGAAGGTTATAATCTCCAGTGTGCACACCAAAAATAAAATTCTTTGGAGACTCTATTCCAGCACTTTCCCCTCCCATGTACATTGGCAGGGAGAAGAGAATTCCCTTTGCAAATTGTGTTTTGCAAAGTAACATCTTTCTAATTTATGTCATCTTTTCTTATTTTTTTTGTTCTCGTGATGTTTGCTTACTTTCCTTGTTTGGGAGAGTATACCTTGAAAAATACAGCTAGCTCTAGCTCCTATGAAATTTACCATCACCAAACTGGCCCATTTATACCAAGGTGTTTCCACACTGGTAATACCAAACTTGGGCTTTGTTCAATCTCTAGTGACCTTGAGGAAAAATTACCATCATTAGATTGTTTTTGTTATAATTTTTAGATAAAGTTGGTAAAAAGAATATTATTCCTTTCTATTTCCATTAGGAAATTTTTGTAAACAACAATATCCTACTGAACACACCTCATGGAAAATACGGACTTCCTGTGTTAGGGCCTTAATTTAGTTTCCTGAATCTGCTAATGAGTAAAAGATGCAACGTGCACGATCACAAAAGGATTTTCCCATGTGCTGGCTACCATGTGATTAAATGCTTATTTTGTAGGGCAGGTACATTGTCAGAGATTTTGGATCATGTTTGCAGCTGATATAACTTGTCTTATCTTCAGCAGAACTGTCACGGTTTCAATCATCTAGTGTCTTTTCCTTAATACAGAGGGAGGCATGAAAAGAGATAAACAGGTCTAGAGAATGTTGACATTTTAAATTCCTTCCTACCATATTTTGCACAAGAAAGAGCATTAAATTTGGTTATGTAAATAGAACCCAGATTTTAAAATAGCCAGGTTCTCTTATGCATCAAGGAGAAAGAAAGATATAAACCAGAATTATTGGCTTTCTGTAATATTTTATATTCAATTTTCTCTTGTTACATTCATGCCATGTAATTGTGTGCACATGTGTACATGCGTGGTCCTTATTGTGCAGGGTTACAGCCGGATTCTTGTCCACATGCCAGAGCTCTACCAGGGGTTCGGGGAGCTGCTGCCTCACTCTCCTTTATTCTGTGCACAACAATGAATGCTCGCTCCTTCCTGTGTCTGCCAAATGCATGGTTTGATCCCATTGATATCCATTTGGCATCAGGCTGTTACTCACTAACCCTTCACCACAGCTATTAATCACACACACATGCAAGGTGGGTCTGCTCGGTTGTCTTGTGTTATTGAACTCCGTTACCACAATACATTTTCCCGGGTGATTCCTGGCTCTCCAGCCTATTCCCAGCACCCACAGTGTATAGACCCAGTGGGAATATATAGTGGGAATATGCCCAAATCACTGGGCATATTCCAACTGTTTCAAAGAAACTGTCTTTTCCATTACCTCAGAGTTACCCCTCTTTCCCTGGACTCACGCTCAGCACTGCACTGTTGTACGTTGCAGCATATTTTAGCGAGGGACTTGGAAGAAACCCGCACATTTTAGAATGCCATTTTGAAAATTTATCTGACTCCAAATTCTTCGTTCTTCATATGGTTTGATCTCAGAGGCTTGCCTAATTTGGGCCGTTTTAGATAGTTTCCATTAGCAGCAGCAGATGGTAGTTGGCTGAAAGGTTCCTGTGACACAATCCTCTATGTGTACAAATAAGCCACAAACAACCCACAAAGTACTTTTTTCCCCTGGCCACGGCTGAAATCAGATAAGAAAAGAGATTTTTTATTTGCAATTTCAACCCTCCTTTAATAAGAATTCAACTTTGAAAGGGTCCTGACAAAAGTTAGTCATGAATACTGCAAGATAAACATTGCCCCAGGGCTACCAAGCAGCACCGGCCAGGCAAAAGGGCTACCAAACAAGACTCCAAACTGCTTCTGGCAATCCAAGAGCTTTACCAGCAAAAAGGAACTGAGCCATGAGTCGATTTTGTGAAGGAGAAGCAAATCCTTAGCTAACTTACATCGTCATTGCTTTGGTACAAAGACACCAAAGACGGTGTATCTTACTTAGTTTGTCTGCAAATGTATGTCCATCTTTGCCATAGAGTCTATGGGGAGAGTGCTATAATGTTATTTATACACACACCAAAAAAGAGAAATGTCTGATTTTTGCACTTATTCAAACTCAGCTTCAGAGAAAATTTCTAGTAGTCTCTATAATATGCTTTCTAAAAGCAAACCTTCAGTGGCAAAACATATGGAATAACAAATTATTTTTCAGTAGAAAAAACAAACTCTTGTCACAGGGACACATTTATCTGATTCATATTCTCTGATGTTCACTTTTATTAAAGCTTTTTAAGCCAAATGGTTTAGTTTGAGTTTATAAGTTTTCTGATGTTTAAAGTTTGGCAGTGGATAGACAAAAACACTCACATAGCAGAGGACGTGATGGAAAAAAAGGGAGAAGAGGGTTGCAATGCTGAGCTCAGGGTCCTGCTGCAGGCAATTCTGGAGGCCAGTACCCATTATATGCAGTGCCCAGTTTCCCAGTTATATTCCTCGAGGTATTTCTTCTGGTGTTCCTGTCACAGAATCTGGTGCCTTTGGATGCTTTTTAGAGCATTTAGGGAGCTCAGAATTACAGAAACAGATGTCAAACATCCCTAATTCTCAGTGTAGCCATTAGAAATCATGTTTTCTTAATCCCGTTGTCAAAATGGAGACAGGACAATCTTCACCACAATTAATGTCTAGTATTTTTCCCAGCCTACTTTCCTTATCAGGTGAAATGGTGAAGTGTTTGGGAAGGCCTCCAAAACTGAACAGCAAGCTTAGCTCTACATCCTCAGACAGATATGCACTCATCACCACCAGAAAAAATACCTACATGGTATTTATAAGACCTACTTTTAGCAGGTCTTAAATGCCCAGAGCACTGCACTGCAGCAACAACCTTTTTCTCCTTTACATGTGGAATAAATATGTGTGACTGCACAACTTCAGAAAGGAGGAAAACTTACCTAGTTTTTTTTTAAAGAGTTTGAGGAACTTAGAAAAACAATAATTTAAAAAAATAGTATTGCTGTCAAAATTGACCTTTATTCTAAATGAAGAGAAGTGACTACACAGCAGGGAGGGCATGGCTGCCCACCCTTTGCATTAATCACTTCTGCTGAAAAGTACAGAGGGGAGAATATGGTGATTAATCCAAAAGCAGTGGGAGGATGCATTCTAGAAAGGGCACCAAAGTCCCAGGTCCAGAAGTTCCTGGTGTACAGTAGAGGATGATATCACTTCAACAGGCAGTTACAATTCACAATGCCACATTGTCAAGTTTTACTCTGTAAGTATATAATATAACAGATCAAGAAAGAAGCATGTTATTCTTTCTAAATCACAGGGCTTGAAAGGTAATCATTTCCTCTGTCTGTCTTTCTTCCTTTCTGATTGCGGTATTCTCTCTCCTCAAATCCTAAATAAAGCTACAATAAAGCCAATGGTTTAGAGTGTCTTCCAAAATGCTTTGAAGAATTCATCATGAATTGATGAAGGCGTTTACTTTCAGGCAGTATTTTAAGTTAGAGACATTTCATAACAAAAAAAAGGAACTGTTTGTTAGCAGGTGCAGAGAATAACTGTCTCTTTTCACTCAGAGACACCCCATCTCTTTTCAATATGCTTTCAAGTTTGTTTGATATTATTTTACCAGTGCAGAGACTTAGGAGGCTTTAGAAAGCATGTGTTCCTGCAGTTTAGAATATATACTCTTGATTTTGGGTTTGAGTCCAGTGGAATTTGCAGTTTTATTTCTTCCCTTTCACTGTTTCTCTTGTTCTTAATCTGCATTGATTTTTCCCCTATAATAGAGAAAAAAAATCAATTTTCCATTATGTTTTTTAATCAGTCATAGTGAGATTTAAATGGTCCTGGACACTGCAGGTAAAGGAGCTGATAATCAGTTGAAGAGTTCTCTCATTTATTACTCTGAGTTGGCAGGGTTAAATTCTTCCCTTAGTATCATGACTGAGGCAAGTGGAACAGTGGTGCCTCGCATCCAAGTGCTTGCCAGAGCAGAATCTACCCCAGAGCCCTGCCAGGTGCTCTTAGAGATGGGCTGCCTTCCCAGGGTAGCTCACACTGATGACTGAGATATCTAGAAAGAAAGAGCTAGAAAGAGGCAGCAGCCTGCTGTCAGAAGACTTTAGGATTGGGAATAGATCCTCCAATCTAAGCATTTGCTAATCTCTGGCTGGGAGACCTTGATCTGCTGCCGTATTACAGAGACAGCACAAGAAGTGCTGAGACCAGGGCTGCCCATGCAGTGACTCACCCAGGGCCTGAAGCTGCTTTTCTCAGAATCAATGGGAGCCTTTCAATTGGTTTTACAGCAGGAGTTTGTTCAACAGCCACTCCTGCGTGCTGGGAATTATTTGTCCAGTGGAAAGTGCGATGAAAAAAACAAACATTCCCATATTCATCATCCTTGATTGACAAGAAATGAAAGGACCCTGGTAAAATAATGCAGTTTCAACCAGAAAAAAAGACACTTAAGGAATCTGAAGACTGAGATAAGCAGATCTTTTTCTTTCTTGATTATTATAGTACAGGGTCAGGAGCCTGCTCTATGCAATAGCTCTCTGTGACCACAGCTTCAGTTTCACTACTATGACTCACCCTTGGTTGCTCTTAGGTAAGTGCCAGATGCTTTCTTATTGCTCTCAAGCTTCAGTTCAGCAAAACATATAAGCATACGCCTAAACACTTTTCTGAATAACAATGATTGTCACACATAATTAAAAATTCAAAGCACACTTAAATGCAATGCTGAATCAGGGACTTCATGCTCAATATGAGTGATTAAAGATCATAATCAAATTGTTTTTGCTGACAATGTGATATAATTTTTCACTGTACATCTGAAAAATTTGCATATGAGCTCAAAACTAAGTTAAAGAACACCTTTAAACTAGCTAAACATTATGGTACAGAAAAAAACCCCACCAAAATGAAGGTTCAGGTCTCTGCTGGAAGCAAGGGAATTTAATTGTTCCATTAATCACACTTCTGCACTGTGTGACATTAAAGTGTAAAATATCAATCAATGGTACCTTTCACATTAGGCAGGGCATTTTACAAATCTTCTCCAGATTCTGTGACCTCTCTACTCAGTACCTCCAAAAAGAGGCCAGCGCTGGGCACTCTCCTGTTGAATGGCATTTACAGGCTCTCAAGGCTATTTTCACGACCACCACTTTATTAATTTATTTATTTCAGATATCTGAATGGTGTCATAGGGATAATAGGGCAGAAGGGCTTAGAGACAACATGACAAAACAATTAAGAAAATGCTGCCCGTTGGTGGTCACTCCTTCCTTATCACTGCTGGATGGCAAAGGACTGGACACTAGTCCCTGCTCCCACCCTGTTTTTTCAGGCAAATCCAGCCAACTTCCATCACTTCTCAGTGTCAGTCTACTCTCTGACTCACATACAGATTTTGCTTTGCCTCCATGGTGCTCTGGGCACATTGCAGAGGTATGTGTGAAACACAAAGAGAGTTGAATTCTTCCAAGAAGTTTGGGTATAACACCCGTTCCTTTTTGCTTTGGCAAAATACCAAATGCTTCTGCTGTGCATGGCTTCAGACAACACTAAGTTGCTAGCAGCAATCAAAATAAGGCAATGCTTTTCTGTAGGGAGGTTCTGGCAGGTCCCATGCTGTAGCTTTCCAGGCACTCAGCCCTATCAGAGAAGTCAACTGGAAGTTATACCATTAGGTTAGCTGCGTGTCCTGAGAACACCAGGGTTACCTAAGTCTTGTAAATTGAGGTTTTAAGTTTTGTGTTTTACTCTATTTTGCAGTATGTTAGTTTTTACCTAAACAGCATGTGACACTCACATGTGCTGCAAGTTTATCTTGAGCTAGTCCAGCTAGTGATTCTCTCTGTTCAGTGCCATTGGCACCTCAGTAAGTGTTAACTCTGTCCCCAGATGCTGGGTCATCGGGCTCACCTGCAGTCTTGTGCAGCTAGACCACTGTGGCTCACAGCCAGTGTGACCCTTAGGTTTTCTTCCTCGTCATTGGGTGATGGTGATCCATGGGTGAGCATCTACAGACACCAATCGCTTTCTGACATAATCCCAAAGACTTCTGTTTCCCTTAACTGACAGAGAACCCTTAGCCAGCTGCTCTTCTTCATAAGGTCATTTGCAGGACAAGCTGCTTTCAGACCCCAATTGATCTTACAGACCACTTTGTGTGATGGGTAACTGTGGAATAGGTATTTCTGTCTAGCTTCAACTTTCCCTCCTGCTGCTCTGCTTATCCCTCCTTGTATACACTCCTCCAGGGATGCTGCTTTCACTGCTGGCATCTGTCCTGATCCATCCTTGAGAACACGGAGCCAGGGTCACCCACATAATTCCTGGTGCTCTGTGAGGAAATGTCTGGGTCCCTCCTGGATATTGCTTGGCCGTCACAGCGATTTTCCGCTCTCAGGCACTTCTTCCTCTCTGCCAACAAGCACACTTTGTGGTTTCCTGTATTTGGCCATTGGTCTAGACCACATGAACTCCTGCTATTGTTTTGTTGCCTGCTCTAAGACCTTCTGCTAGGACGCATTTTTACCACACCCAGATTTTGTTGACGCTCTTTCAAGACTTCTCATATGATCCTAAACCATAACAAATCATGCCTCCAGGCTTTGTTTGTGGTTCTTACCTCATACTTCCTGCTCTTGTATTGCTCTCCCTCTATCAGGAAGTAAAAATGACCAGCCACGAAGCTCTTTAATTCTATTACTTGAATCTAGCTTTGTGACCCCTCAGCTCAACACCTGCTGCTTGATAGGCTGAGGGCACCACAGGCACAGACCAGACTGTCTCTGTGAGATAGCTCCCCCAAACTGACAAAACTTCATTTTTCAGGCCAAAATTAATCCTACCACTCATAGGTAGTTTTCCCAAGCAGAGTGATATGACTTGTGGTTACTTTCCAGCATAGTTCAGAGAATACCCATAGACTCCACCAGCCCAGTGAAACTAGGCCATTCTTAATTGGCATGTCCTGTCTGCCTTGCAGGCTAAATGGCTTCTTCAGCTACATTATACAGAGGGTCCTTATCTTCTTGAAACCACTCTAAAAACTGATAGACAGAGGTATTCCAGCTTCTAGTCTTTACTTGTGGGATGGGTAAATCATGCAGGCTTCTTAATCCTGGGTCCTGTACAGTAGATTTTTCTCTGACACCCAGAGTGCCACCAAAAATATACATATTAAAGATATGTGAAAAAAATAATAAAAATATGTATGGTAAAATGGTTGGGGGAAGTGAGGAAGAAGATGATGCTGATGAAGGCAGAGAAAAATTACATACCCCAGTGCCAGGAGTAAAGAGTCACAGGTCAGTACTTCCCCAAGGATATGCCTGGGCATCCATTGCTGCTCACCACAGAGCAGCATTGTCCTCTTTTATCTCCTTCCAGGCCTTTTAGCTTACTCATCCAAATCTCACTGTCTCTCAAAGCTGGTCATGTAAGAGTTATAGCCACTCTAATATTAAATCTAGCCACAGCCACAAAAAAGCCTCTGCCATCTTTCCTGGACTGCATTCCCTAAACACTCTTCATTCCCTTATAAACAGTAATGCTGGGGGGAAAAGAACATGTATTTTTTTTAAAATGCATTTTACTTGAGCTCAGATTAAGGTGATTTTTTTTGCAGCCAAAAAAAACAAACACAAGGTCCCAGGTTTAACAGTGAAGTCTGACAGACAGCAGCCGTTTTGAGTTTTAGCCACTGTGTTCTTCATCTGCCTGTTACAGACAAGAAGTTTAACATGGATCTGCTTCTCTCCGTCATCTGGTTTTAACTGGGTAAGTGTAAGTATAGCACAACAGCTAAAGAAAAGTGGCTCTTGCAAGATACAGGCATTGTGAAGGCTGAGTTCTTCTCATTTTGGGAAGGGACATTAATTATTTTTTAATTTGTATGACTTTTGCATTTGCACTCTTACACCTAAAACACTACAGACCTAACATCTATGCATTTAATATGTGAGGATTGATAAAAAGCAATCCAGACCAACTTTCTTGGGTTGCATTTTCCATGATGATTATCAAGGCAAGAATGAAGAAAGAAGAAGTTAAATATTGAAGAATGGTTGTGGAGGCTTTATGGTCTTCTGGAACATGGCAGAAGTTTGTGCCCAGTTCTGCATTTCCTTGGGTTAGATGGTATCTAACAAAGCCTCACTGATAAATGTCCAGCCTGGCAACACACTTTTTCCATTAAAATACAAGTAGCTGGAGTATATTCTCTTGTACACCCAGATCTACTGGCAGCAGTGAAAGACACCAGGTTTTTCCAGGATTGTTGTGCATTGCATTGTTATTATTATTGGTTATTGTTAATTATTATGTAGTGTCTACCACATATTATATTTAGTACATGTTTGACATCATAATTTCTTCTTACTTACCAGTTTTTTATCTAATACAGTCAAGCTTTTAACAATTCTAATTCTATTTTACTTTGTTGGTTCAAAGGCAGTTGTCAGTAATACACTGATAACACAGTGACAAGTGGAGGAACAGATAAGTTAAATGACCCGTGCAAAAATTCTTGGAATTCCTGGGTCTTTACTCTGATATTGATTTACTTTAACAGAACAAACCACATGGTAAGCAGTTTTTAAATCTTTTAAAGTCTGTTGCTCTGTGGAAGGGGAAGACAACATTTTCTAAAATTCTACATCCTGTCTACTTTTCAGTGCCTATTTCAATCAGAAATGCCCACATTTCCAAAGATAATAAAATGCACATCAAAACCTTTTTGTCAATGTTTATCAGAAAATCCAGAGCTTTATAATTTATACAAAAATAAAACATATAGTTCATTAAATTATAATATCTGTAGTATCACTTATATTCTTGTACGATATGCTTTACTTCAATTGTTTTCTCATGGGATGCTTACATGGATAGAGGAAGTATAGCTTATTCTAAAAGAAAGTTGAATGTAACTCTTGGAATGTCATTCTGAAAGTGGTAAGGAAATGTAAGAATATGGTGACTTACCAAATTTATGTAACATAAATTCCAAATGCTTGTCAAATGAATAGTCATTTATGTCAAACACACACATATGACATTTTCCATGATTCAAACAGAGATTCCACACTCTAGCTTTCATTTTTGGTTTTAAAACTAAAGAAACAATTTCATGCAACCACAAATCTTTTGTATGTTGGATTGAATTAATGATTATTAGCAGACCTGTTAAATAAGCAAATGTGTTAATAATAAATCTGCTGTACACAAACATACATAATTTTCTCAGGTACTGCAAGAGTTATTTATGCTAAAATATTTGACAAGTTAACTGATTAAGTGTACCCAAAAGAAAATTTCAGAAGAAGCTCTCTAATATACATTTCCCAATAGAAAATCTACCTTTCCTCTAGATTTATCTAGTAGTTGTACTTTCTTACCAATTTGGTTCAGTCATAGATAGGAAAACTCATCTCCATCCATTGTATTACAAACAACTCCATTGTCACGCTACAGAATCCCATTTTTATGACCATGGAGTCAAATCTTAACTTGGTCTTAATGGAAGTTTTGTCTAGGTAAGACCTCAGTGAGGCCAGGGCTCTGGATATGGCTCAGTTTCTTTCAGTAATTAATATAGTACTACAGCTACAGTCCATATTTACGAAAGAGTCAGCAGGCGTCAGGAGGCAGCTGTGTGGAAAAGACGATGGGGGAGAATCAGTACAGGCAGTGCTCATTTTCCATCTCTCTGGCCCTGATTCAGCAGAGCACTTAACCACATGTTTAATTTTAGGCGCATGAGTAATCCCATCTCTGCAGAGCAGAGTGTGTGTTTCGTTCTCATTGACTTTAATGGGGCCACATAAAGCCCCATCAAACCTTGTGTGCTGTGCGTGACACTTTCACCACTGCTTCCACCTTGCCCACCCCTGCAGCAGGGCCTCTGCTCTGAACCTCTGCAAAACACCAGAGCCCCTTTTGCTCTGCAACCCTATGAGCCTTATGACCTTGTGCCACTTGATTGTGTCCTCACAGCTGTATCTGGCCTCTGGGAAAATGGACTGGGAGCAAGTGGGAACTGTGGTATTTATTCAGAGCATTCCTAGACTGAAACCAACCAATTTCATCTTATTATCCAGCCTGTGCACATATGCTCAAGTATTTTGCTCAGTCAGGCTCTACCATCCTAATCAGCTGTGATTTCTAGTAAGGATACTCACAAAATTAGCTGAGTTGGAAGGCATCCACAAGGATCATCGTGTCCAGCTCCTGGCCCTGCATAGGACATCCCCAAAACTCACACCCTGTGCCTGAGAGTATTGTCCAAACAGTTCTTGAACTCTGTCAGGCTGGTGCTATGACCACTGCCCTGGGGAGCCTGTCCCAGTGCCCAACAAGTGAATAATCTTTTCCTAATATCCAACCTAAAGTCCTCCTGCCACAGCTTCAGGCCTCAAGTCCTGTCAGTGATCACTACAGAGCAGACATCAGTTAGCTATCCCAAAACTGCATAAATACATACTCCTGATGGACAGTACATCCTCTACTCAGCACACGTGCTTGGAGCAAAATAGGTGAATGTCTAAAGTCCAGATCCACAGTTCCACAAGTCCTGTTTAGGAGTCTAATTCTGCAGTTATGGAAGTCAATGGGTGTTTCCAATAAAAATGGGATCAAGGTAGGTCCTCATTCAGTTTAAATATTTAAGCAGATGCTTACTTGAAGGACAAGATTAGGTCTCTTTGAACTCACTGGGAATGAAACACATGCTTAAGTACTTCAGTGAATCAGGGATCTATTCCAGCTTTGGATCCACAGTACCAGAAGGTATCAACAGAGGCAGTCCAGCAATTTCCTGTTGCTGCCTACATCTCTGGCCTCAGCTATGATATTATTATCAGATTATTTTGATAAATATGGTACTCTTCCCATTTCAGTAATGTTTTTTCTTTAATATGCAGCATACTTTAAGTGTGTAGTTGTTGCTGGAATAATCATTTTCTGAAGTGACTGTATGCATGGAACCTGATGCTGTTTTATTCTACTCCAGCCTTTCTTTAGATTTTTGCTCTGGCCCATTGATTGAATCATGACAAATGATTTCTTGAGCATGCTGACTGCATTCAGCCCTGGTGGCATTTTCAAAAGCCTGCTTGTTATGGCTGATTTCATTTTCAAAACTTGCAGGGATTATTTATGGGAAAACAAAAGCCCTTTAATAGATACCTAACAATGGATTTGGCTAGTTAGTTAATTTACTGTGCAAAAGGGAAAAACAATCAGCAGCTCTTTCTGCATATGTTCTCTTATGAAATACTACATTTAGTTTTGAGTCATCAGCTTATCAATTTTTCATGCCAAACTGGCTTTAGAGGTAAAGACTAAAACCTTTACTACAGCTATTATTGCAGTGCCAGTCAGGAAAACCCAGCATGGGATGCATAATTTGGCAGTCTGCAGCCATAGAAGGAAGCACTTTTCTCCCATTAGAATCAAAAATAGACTTTTTGACTAGAGATCCTGGGGGGCTCTGGAAATGTCCAGGATCAACAGACACAAAAGCCACTCTCTGTTGGATCAAGCCTGGTGCACATTATTCTTATGTCGATGCATAGGAGTGCAAAACTGTACCACAGTACATTGCAAAACTTTTCCTTCACTTGTGCACAGTTGTGGAATAGTTTGACTTTGGAATAAAATCTCTTGCTCAAAATAAAAAACACTTAATATTTTGTTTGGAAACTCATTGTGTATGGCCATATACAAGAGGCAATAGCTTAAAGTAAATACAAGTGACAAAGTCAATACGTAGTATTTTCAAGAATGAAAAGGACTCAAGTTTTATAAAAGTAAAGCTGTATACTGGGCATAGAAAAGGCACTAAAAATTAGGAATGGATGAGATCATACTATTTCATTTGAAGTGCTGCATTTTTGGTTTGAAAGCTCCAGCCTTCATAGGATTTCTCTTTCAGTTTATTAAAGTTGGTGGGAATAAAAGACGTAGAGACTGGGAGAGATGAAGAAAATTACCAAAAAACGTACACTGTGTACTGTATGCGCAGCCATGCACTAGTTCATGCCAGCCTAGCCAGGGCACGTGGCCTCCTTCAAACAAAACACAAGTATATTTTCTCTAAAGAAAGGGAGTGTTTCAGTAGAAACTTCTCCCTCAAAAATGTTTCAGCCATGAGAGAAAATATTTATAAATGTAAACAAATTCTACAAGCCTAATAATCCATCTGTGAGATTAGTTACACTGAAGACAAACAAAACTATTCAATGTGCTTGAACATTAAAAAAAGCCAGCAACCAGTGGACAAACTTTTGGTGAAGACAGGCAGCCTGTAAATAAAAGTTCACAACAACAAAACCACAAACCACTGTTAAGGTTTCAGTGCTGATATGCATTTGAGACCTTTGAAAACTATTGCAAAGATATTTGTGTTCCTTATAGGCTCTGATGTTATAGGGAATTAAGCACATGAATGCTTCTGAAACATTGTACAAGATTCAAACCATTAGTGATATTTAAATGGCATTTAAATTATATTTAAACTATATACTTCCAAATAAGAATTTCATGTTACTTTGTTATTCATTTAGGCACTTTTTAAAACAGTGTCTGATTAGTAATTTTTCCAAGGTGTGTATTCTGATGCACATTTTAGTACATTAACTGACTCATAACAACAATAAATAGAGATTTTAGCCATGCCAAAGATATAAGTGTTCTAGTTTAGGGCAAA
>VZTZ01000429.1:0-24974 GCA_013400955.1 Drymodes brunneopygia
ATCTGCAGTCTTGGGAACAACCTTAGACTTCGTGTTCATGCTGCAGAGAAAGTATTATCTCATGTGGATGGAAGGCAAAATACTTAATGCAAAGGGAGGTTCACATGACACATATTATCAGTTATAGATATTTTTTTTAAATTATTCTCCTTTTCACCAGTATGAAGCAAGAAGCATATAATAGAATAGCTATGGAACCTTAGAAAAAATGAAGCAATCCAGTTTCTTTTGAACAGTCAGGAATCAGAGGTACAAAAATGAAGGGTACATTATGCAAACTAAAAAAATAATTACTGATAGTTGGAAATAAAACCCAGAAATTAACTCAGAAGTAACTTCTGAAAAAGTAGCTAAAGAAATTATCATGTTTTTCAAAAATGATAAAAAGTGTTGTTGAACATCAACTTCAGAAAACAGTGTCAATCTGAACACTCAAAGGCATGGGGAAAGAATATGGTGGCTGACTCAGGATTTCAAGCTTCTACTAATTTGTGTAAGCTTTTCAAAAAGTCATGCAGGATGACGAGACAAATCAAACAGAAAAATGTGCTCAACAGTCCCTTGAGATTTCAGAATTTTGTATTCATGGATATCCTATCAATTTCTTAAAATAGGATTTTGGAGAGTCATGGAAATATTTTTTCATTAATTGAAAAAAAATAGGCAGTGATATAATGGATGAAAAAACCCAAATGGTCAATGCAGGCATTATTTTTCCAATTTTCTACTCAGTTTTGGGGTCAGCAACCTTCCTGGATTAATATCCCATAGATAAAGACATTTTAAGTGGAAAAAAACAACGTCATTCTTACTCTTAAACTAGTGCTTCTAGCTGACTTTATATTAGATACTGCACCACAGATGATTTAAATAGATGCTGGACAATTTCAGATATCAGCTAACCAGTGCAGAGATAAAAGAAGAAAATGATAGCTCTTTCTATTCCTTATTAAAAATTAATTTTAGCTCTTCTGAAAGCAAAAAATACTGTTTCCTGTTGTAGCCAGTCTCTGTTATACATGGAAAAGGAGTAATCAAAACCCAGTACTATTATCATAAGAGTTCAGTCAAGTCCAGTTACATTAAGTAATCAGAAGTATCTTTAACATAGCATTTCAATGTCTGTGTCTGTGCAATTCAATTCAAAGAATCATATAAAACAATCCAGCGAGGTTCTGATTAACATCAGTCATCTAACAGAAGCTTGCTTGAGAAAATGTTTTTTGTATCTGACTTGCCTTCATTTTTAAAAAGATGCTAAAAGCCTTTATTCACCAAATATATTGAGCTAACAGACCAATGGAAGCATACAAAGCATTTAGAAATACATAATTTCCTTTGTAATTTTCTTGGAGATTTCTTGAGGTTTTTGTTGGCTTTTCTTTACCCTGTAGGTCAATACATCAAACAATTTCCCAATGAATTTTTAAATTCAGTGTTATTATAAATACATTATTGCTTGCTGTTGCTTGCATAGTGCAAACAAGATCCTTTTATTGCAGCAAACACATTTTCTACACGTAATTGATAAAACATCAGAGTGTAATGGGTAATTACATCGAACGAAAGTATTCATTCCCTACATTCAGAACACAGTGAAGGAGATTTCTGTCTGGTTTTGCTGAGGTTATATTCCATATTCCTAACATAGCAAAGAAAAGTGGTTTTGTTCAATCACTATATAATACTTCTAAAATAATTAGGTTGAGAATCCCATTTTGACCTGAGTTACATAAGGAACCCAGAATGTCCATACCTCATTTTCATAGTTTTAATGTCAGGTGGAGAGAAACTGTATGGAAATTGCAGAGACTCCCCTCATCCATTACACAGGGGTCTACGAAGGACGCTGTGATATCTCCCATGCTTCCAAGTGTACCTGTCATCCACTGGAGTAACAGGTAGTTGAGATGTGATGGCTGTGGCACTTTATTAGAGCAATCCATCCATTTCTATGTGTTTCTCTGTGTTCCGTCTTCTAACCTGGAACTAAGAAAATTAAAGAGAAAAAATACATTTTGTTGTCATAAACAACCAAAAAAGACAACATTCCTTTATTTTGCTCTCCATTTAAAAAAAAGAAAAAGTTTCCTTACCATAGAATATTTCAACACTGTTCTTCAATAATTTCAAACAATAAACAGGACTCAAGCTACACTAGAAATAATTGTTAGTCTGCATATTTTTTTGAAATTTCCAACATTAGCTTTTTCTGGAAGATATTGGTCTTGGACCCTGGAAAACTGTAATTTCATCGGGATCTATTAGCCTTAGTATGAGCAATGCTTGATGAGGCCGTGTGAGAATCATTACATTCTCAAGGCTCCAGTGGTTTCACAGAATTAAGAAAGTGGTAATGTGATTGATGGCAACCTTCTACTCATGATGGAATTTTTCTTTACATTATTTAAATTTTGATTTACTCCTACATAATTATATATTCAATGCAAGATGAATCAATGCATTGAATAGATAAATGTCAGACTATAATTGGCAAATGTTTCATAACAAAATAGAGATAGGCTCTTCATTTTAAATTACACTGAGCATCCCACAAGAACCACCTTCTGCATTAGAATCCTGCACCATAATGTATCAATCTTCTATGAAGATTTGCCTATTATACACTAAAAAGTATCCCCAAAATACTTTTCATCCATAATATAGGCTCCATGAGGAATAGAATTTTGAATTTATAAAACCATAGAAATTCATCAGGGTCTCAGATAATAAAATATAAATTTAGGGTGGGAAGAATGACAGGTCCATATGTGGTTTTGTTGTTTGGTACTGTAACAAGAACAGAAAAAAAAATCCATAGGAAAGAAAGTGGCAAAACTAGAATGTAACATTCGATAGCACTGAACTATCAGGATTTTGTTTTTCAACACTGGACAAATTTAAGGAACACTTTCCTTCTGGGATGTGCAAATAAACCGTGAATATTTATTGAAGGAGTTACTTGAATTCAGGGTGAAACTGGAGTTAATGATGCCACCTTTCTAGACAGATTCTCTATTTTCCAAAACATCCTTTCCCAAAAATAAAGTGATTTTTCTAGTATTCTACATTATTTTTCAGTTTTAAATTCTGTTGACATAAGCATATGCTTAATTTTCTGCATTCAGGGTAATTTCCTGCCCTTATTACACAGTAGCAGTAATTACACAGTAGCAGTAGTAATGCAATCTGGTTTCTGCAACTATCCTTACTTCTTGGTATGCTGTCTCCACAGATTTTGCCCAACCTCTTGATTATTAAAAAATGGTTTTACATTGAATTAGCAGACTGGCTCTCAGTTCCAGAAGCTAGTTGAATGGGAGAATTCTAGCTTCTCTTTATTGCTGACAATCTGTCTCAAAAACGATAAAAATAATGCTCTGGATATTCCTTTTCTTTATTGTCCAGGTTTTTCTAAAATGACATAAAAAGAGATATAAAAAAATCCCCAAACCATTAAGGATAAGGGCTCAGGAAAACAGGAAAGAGACATTGTTCTCTTTATGAGGTTCTGTCCTTGCATACCAAAAAATTCTGAATGCATTTTTTTAGCTCCATGTTTCTTATACTAATTTCTGGTTTGAGATACTTCATTTTAACTGTTAAATCCTGATTACATTTTTACTGCGTGACTGGCAGCAGCTAAAGTATAACTAAGTTTTACTTTTTTTGGTGTTAAAAATCTTTAGATATTTACTAGTGTATCTTCCTTGAAAGGAAGCCTCATCTTCAACATTTATAGTTAAAATTTAGGGGATAAAATTAGAGGAAACAAAGAGGTTATATTCACATCCTAACAAATGTTATAATGGCAAAGAAATTATATGGTAAAATGCAGCTGCTACTCCTTGGATGGAATGCACTCATCATGCTTAAAACCTATTCCACCAAGATTCCCTGCACTCCCAATCTGCAACCTTAAGCACCTGCTGAGGGGGATGGAATGGAGGGCAGAACAGAGTGGAAACCCTGTGGCCAAGGCTCTGTTGAAACCCTTGCAGGGAAGGGAACTCGATGGGACTTTGCAGCTGACAAACCCCNATGAATAGAGTCATTCATGCTTCACCTAAACATAAAGGAATACTATAAAAATAAATGGGGAATGGGGGGACTTTAGGAGACTCCATTTTCACTTCTTGAAACAGTCATAGGGCTGAACATGTCTTCTCCCCTGCAGGGACACCTATTGGGTATGAACCACATTCTGTATATACTGAACACTTTTATTAGCGATTGGAGTTTGTCTGTGCATTGCTTTGAATACATTTCTGCAGTCTTCAGATACTACAACAGCAATCCTCAAACGTTAATCTGTCACAATTTTATATTAACAAAGAGTGTTCTTCTGTAAACTGTTGGTGTGAGTCCTTCATGGGCACTGGCAATCACTGACAGAAGAGAAATACTGGAATGGAGTGGAAGACTTACTGAGGGGTCTCCCTTATGCCATCCATGTCTGTCTCTGAATAAGTCAGTCAAAGCACCCTCCAAATCCAGCAGGATTGCTCAGTGAAGGGTCCCCATAACAGGATGCTGACAGACTGATTGGGCACAAGGGTCTTGGCTTTCTTGGGGCACTGACAGACAAATCAAGCACTAAGGCTCAAGGAAATCTCACTTTTTCACATGGCAGTTGGTCACTTAACATTATATGACAAAGTGTCATTAATGACTTTCTTATCTCCCTCTCCCTGCACAATTTGTCAAACTTCATTATAGCTTAAATAGGAATGTCTATACATGATCCAGGTTATACAGTAAAATACAGTTCTGTTACAATAATTACCCCTGAGAGAAAACAACTAACAAACTTTCTTTGGAACTGTGGTCATTTCCAAGACAAACACAAGGCAGTTTGTGGCAGCACTGATTAAGTCAGTCTTGATTGTGGACTTCTGGTGACTTGTGAGGACAAAAACTAAGTAGGTTTTTTTTTTTTTCCTGGACAAAAAGTTTAGTGCCATTTCAAATGCAATAGGGTATGCAAGTCATCCATCCAGGTCTGAGATGTGTGTGTGCATTTACATAAGTAGTTACTGAATCAATGTTAACTGCATAATAAGTCAGTATTTCACTTGATATTCTGGCTTCTGATACAAACCAATTCTTCAGTATAACAGAAAAACATGCAGGTCCAATGTCCTTCCTTTGCTGGTCCATTAGTGCTTATTTTTTAGAATGGATAGTAAAGCATGATTTAGAAAATATTTTTGAACACTTTTTATATTTCTGACTGACAAGAACACCCAATGTGTGTTTGCATTGCAATGTCTGAGGGTCAGTATATCTGCTTCAAGCTCTATGCTTATGTGCAAAAGAGGAAGAAAAACTTGAGTTTTTTTCCATGTGCATTATTGTCAACAAAATACATAATTTATTGAATTTTACACAGAAAATATATAAGCCTTGCAATCTATCTTTGGAATGCATTTTGAAATTATAAAAGTCACCTCTAGCATCGCTTCACACTTGAAATTCAATCAAAGCAAGCTTTACTTAATAAGATATTTCTACTACAGCACACAGTCAGTTTAACGGGTAGTAATTTGAAGTAACTTTGATAAGGTTAGGTCATAGTTTGAGTGAGTTAATCTGAGTTCAATGATAAATGAACATGCTGTGTTAACTGGTAGGAGCATGGGAGAATCAGAGCTAATAGACATTATTTTAACAAATTGCCATTTTAAATCACCTTCCTGAGGGTCTTTAAGCAGGATTTCATCAATTACATGCTTACAGCTCACATTAGTGATACACATTAAAAAATTTCCCACATGAATAATTTAGAAAAAGAATTGACTATCAAACCCCTGTGTGAGTTAGCTCTTGTCTGTTTAAGCAAAGTTTTACTTAAATGATGCATGATATGCAATATTTCAAAAATGTTCCTTCTGATATCTTAAAGACAAGATACAGAGGAAAAAACTGTCCTTGCAATGGTTCTATATTCTCTCATGTGCCTTTTAGTTTTTCTGATGTGTGACATCTTTGCTGGTTCTGTTATTTACCTTTCAGGACTGACTCACTTTAAAAAATTTACTCTTCAGTAGGATTTCTTTTATTTGACATTTTCTGCTAAGTGAAGGGAGACATGATTTGTCTATTAAATCAATTGCATAGGAATGAGAAGTGAAAAGAATTTTCTGACAAATAATTTGCAACAGACAAAATGTCATTTTAAAAAGCCCCACACTTATCTTTCCTTTAATAGCAGCAAATTTCAAAAGCAACCTTAAAGAGAGTGTAGAATATATTTGATATCATGTGAAGATATCTTTTTCCTTTTCTCTTCAGAAATAAAAATTGATTTGTTTCACAATTTTACTTGAGGAAAAAAAAGGGGGGAAAAGTACTGGGTTTGTTTGGGATATAGAGTTTATTTTCTGAACAGCAGCTAATGTGGAACTGTGTTTTGTATTTCTGCGGGAAACAGTGTTGATTACGAAGGTTACCAGAAAGGCAAAAAATATATCACCTGAACTACAAGAAGAGATGGATGCTGACCAGAAAAACCTTTCTGCAAGAGTAACATGATGAGAGAATACAAAGTTCCATGTGATATTTGCACAATCTGCAGTAAACTCAATTTGAATTTCATCATGTTTTATTTGAAGCACTTAGCTTAGTTACTACTGTAATGTGAATCATGCCTTTAGTTAGGTTATGTGATAAAAGCGATTCTTGGCTCAAAAAGGAGTATAGAGGAACAATGGCAGGTGGGGTAGCTGAATAATGCCCTCAACTGGCTGCTATGAAACCCACCACAGGAGCAGCTCAGGGCAGTATGTCATTGACTCATAAAAGCCACATCCCCTCAGGCAAGAAAAAAGGACTTTGCACTTACCCTTCTCGAACTTCACGTAGTTTTCATGGAAGAGGATGAAATAAGAGAAACGTGGGGGAGGGAGGCAGGGTTAGGGAGAAAGAGTGGGAGGGAGGGAGTGGAGCTGCAGCTTTGGGAGGATGTTATCTCCAGTTGTCAGAAAGCAGGAAGACTGAGAGGGCAGCTAGGGAGACTACTGGGCAGTCTGAAGATTCTGAGCTGGAGAAATACATCTTACTTATGCAGATGTATATGTGCGTGTAGGTATATATATTTCCTAGTAATACAGCTACATCCTGCTCAGCTAGAGAGGGGGGCAGGATGTGGCCACCGATCTAATTTTGTTTGTGCAAGTGCTGAGTGTGTCTGCTTGAGCTGATCTGTGCAGCTGGTCCTGTACCTACAAACCGGCATGGGGATGCACCAACCTCATTTCCCTCGTACTTCTGATTTTTTTAGTCCCCTAACACTTTTCTTTCTAATTGTAAAACACTGGGGTCCGGAACTACTCCTAACTTAGACACATCCATTAATCAACCTAAAATTGTATTTGATGAATTTTAGCCTAAAACTCATTTGGTAAAATGATGTATGTAAAATCAAAAGCAGCAGGAATGGATATTCCCTGACACTGAGACGTAACATTCTTGGACCTCTTTTAGTACTTTTATATATATTTCATTAATAGCATTAGTTGTCACCACTTAAATATTGCCACTTAAATATCTTTTTATTCATCAAACTAAGAAAGTGACACTTATCCTCTTTTTTGAATGTAGTGAGGTATAATTGATTTTCTATAGCATCCACATTGTTACTACAATAGAATATATTAGTGGAACCCATCACTATTAAATTAAAATTATAAACTTCTAATTAATTGTCCTTGTTTTTGTATATCTAAATCAAATATGCAGTATTCTTGGAGTTTAGTATTTTATGTATTACACTAAAAGTTTTCAGATCAGATTCTCTTAAATTCTAAAAATTATCCAACACATCATATAATCACAGAATCAGTAGAACAGTTTGAGAGGAAACGGACTTTTAAAGGTCAACTAGTATGTGTTTTTAGCAGATACCTGATGCTCTAGGGGAAGTAGGTATTTACACCTTGATTGCAGTGTGTCACCTTTCTGCTTCAGTGAATTGCATAGCTTTAAATCTTTTAGATCGCATCATCTTGTGTAATGTCAACTCACATTGGCTTTTCTCCATGACACAATATAACATGATGGGAGGTGACACAGAAAATGTAATGCAGTATGACACATCAGAAATGTAAAGAGTGCTGCAATTGGATAGTTGGTGTCAATTTAGATAGGAGACTTCAAGTCCAAAATGAATCTGGCAGACACTAATGGAGTGAATGTTATAGTAACTACTGTTTGTGTGAATCCGCAAATTCTGCAGTTCATAATATATTGGAGAGGTTCAAAAGTAAAGTCTGAAATATTCAGAAGGATGAATATTTGTAGTTGACAGAGGCATAAAGGTATGAAGTATGCACAAAAGTTATATATTGCTAAACCTTTTTTAATATTTTCTGTTACCATTACTTGTTTATTTTAATTCCTTTTCTAAGATACAGACTACCAAACCCAAAATTATTAAAAAGTACATGTAATTGTTGTATGACATTATTAATAAGCATCGGATAGTCAAATACAACAGTTATGGATGGAAAACTTAGCACCCAATTATACCAGAAAACACTTTTAAATACTGAACTCATTCTGAGTTAACTTTTTGGACATTCCAATCGACTTTTCACCAAATAAATCTGCTGCACGAGTCAGAAGTTCTAAGACTTTTTCACAAGAGAACCTGTGCCCTTCAGACTGTGGTCTCATTTTACAGAAACAATGCAGTGTAATACTAATGTATCAGATAAGATAATTTTTAAGAATTAAAAATCATAGAAAGTCCAAATAAGAAAAAGAGAGTAAATATAAGACTCCAAAATAGTAGTTGCAAATATCAGATGACTGTGAAGTGAAATGAGAATTTTCTAAAATATTAGTTTATTTTGCTTCCCAGAGAAGATGTGGATGCTCCATTCCTGAAATGTTCATGGCCAGGTTTAATGGGACCGTGATCAACCTGCTCTAGTTGAAGAAGTCTCTGACAAATGTGAGGTACTTGGAACTAGAGAGTCTCTAAGGCCCCTTCTAACCCAAAACATTCTATGATTCTATGATTCTATGATTCCTGCCTTGTCAAAACATCTGAGACTCATTGTCTCTTTCTCCTAGGAAGTTCTCTTTTTTCTTTTTATTTTTTTCTGTTTTTTTTCCCCAGTTTTGCTTTATTTCTTTTCATGTGCCAACATGTTTTCTACCATGTATTAGCATTCCTATGGTTCATCTCTTTTACAGGGGAGGAAGTCATTAGTTTTCCTTAAATATTGAAAGTATTCTAGAACCCTCAAGTTTTCTCATAATCTGTACTCCAGAAGAGAACATTTATAAATGTCTATAAGTGTTCATTTTCTTCACTTAAAGAAAAAAGGAATCATCTACTACTAGCTGTATAAAAAGACTAAGTGGGAAATGCAGTGTTTTTAAAAATCTGAAGTATGGAAGAGGAAAGGCTGGCTTGTGGGACAGGTATTCTTTAGGGCCATACTTAGTATTTGAAATGAGAGAAACAACCATAGTCTCAGAAAGTCTCTTGTGCAGGACAGCAACTCATGGGATATCACAATATCTACTTTCATGTTAGGAAAATGGGAAGAAAAAAAAGCCAAAAAAACTAAACCACTGTACTGAGGAATAGAGCTGAAAAACAGGGTGCAACAGACAGGGGTGATGCACTGTAGCTGATAAAACACAGACAAGTCTAATTTCTTTTTTGTACTATGTAGTTTTAGCCCTTCAGCAAAAGATCTTTTTAGTGATTACTGCTACCCTCCTCTAATGATTCTTTGCTGAGATACATTTTTTTGCTGTTTTTTCCCAGTAGCGGAGCAGGATAACTTAAAGAGGCTTTTTTATTATTTTTTCCTTCTATCTGTTAAAGGTTTTTTGCCAATATTTCAGTGGCAAAGGGAAGTGCGTCAGTGTTTAGGAGGAAGAAGAAAATCAACTTTACTGCCAGATTCACCAGCAGTGATTTATTCCCCTGTGCAGTTTTTGCAGTTCCCATTGCTTCCCATTAAGTTAGAGTAACATGTAATTTTTGCAAAATCACGTGCAATGTTTGCTGGTGAATGCTATTTGCCATCATCATTTTGACAGAATCAATACGATGAGGTGCTATAGATGAGATCAGACAAAATGTGAAAGACAAATTGTAGGGCACAGTCTCACTCAGTAGCAGACTGTCTGGAGATGGTGATGGTTAGTCAACAGCTTAACATCACTCACCCAAAGAACAGTATTAACAAGCTCATGGCTCCCTGCAGGTGCTGCTTCTGGCATGCCATCAGCTTCTTGCCTAAGGCTCTGTACTGAGTATTTTTGGATCATCACTGCATTAGAGGCCCAATGCATTCTTTTGCAAAGTAGTGACTCAGCAATCACATCCTACCTATTTGTAGAATCAAATTGTAAGAGAGAAGGTGGTTGTGTGATTTCAAGTGCCCCTGAGGTAGTATCTTATCCTAAGGACGTTGATTATCTTAGACATTACCCACAATAATCTATTCAATCACTTCCATAGTGCAAAGCAGTTGGCTATCCCTTACAGTAGGTAGGGTAAGATGATTCAGTAATATTTTTAGGCTGATTTTTAAACTTCTTGTTAATTTATTAACTTAGGGCTCAGTTCTGTAAGTGTTTATTCATACATAACGTAACTTTGCTTTTTCAGCTGTACTAAATTTTTTACAACCATTTAAGCACAAAAATTAAACATGATGTTCTGCAGACTGTGGCCACATTTTGTCACAACTTTGTGGGACTTTTTTCTCCATTTGGATATTATCTATTCTTGCAGTTTCTGGCTATGAAACTTAGACTTGACCTGTCTTTCATGTCCAGTTATTATGTCCATTCATCTCTTTCAAACAGTATTTCTGAGTATGGAAACTGCTTTAGCAGAGTAAAGCAAAGGATGAGATGCCTTTGTCAGTGTTTCTAACCAATTTGAGATAGCTTTTGTTACAAGTCAGGCTGATTTAAGCACATCAGGTAAAATGGAAGTAAAAGTTATTTTAGGAAACAAGGAGAAGTTATCATCCACAGTGTGGTTTTTGATATTCATAGCACAATGTGCCTATTCTCCAATATCTGTAGAACTCTTCAAGTGGTGGGGTCAGTGTCAGTATGTGATTTGGCACTCCAAGAGCCATAGCACGCTGAGACTTCATCTCTGTCTAAAATTGTTAATAACAGGGAAAAGTCACACATCTTAAAATAAACTCTTCTTTTGTAAGATGAAAGAAAATTATCTTGAACCCAGCATTAAAAAAAATCATAATTTGTTGCCTTTACAAATTCTTTGCTACTGCAACAGAAATTCCTTTCTGTAAGATGCAAAGATCTTGGACCAGTGACTGCTGTTTGATTGCCCAGGCTTTCTGGTTAATGCTTTTGGTTTTTTAGCTTCTCCCACCCAACCCTTTTGTCTTTTCAGACTCTAATCCGCCCATTCTTCATCTGTGCCTTGACATCACTCAAATACCCTATTTCCTGTGAGAGTACTATGTCTCTCTGCTTCTGAAAGTCAGCTGAAGGGAGATTTTGGTTATTGGCATACTTTTGGCATTGTGTTCCATAATACCAACCCAGTATTTCCTAAGAATTCTGTAGCTGAAACTTTTCTACCTCATAAGCCCATAGAATAAAGGTGAAAAAATATGACCAACAAGCTTATTTGCATGCAACTGTTCCTCTTAGCAGCTCACATGTACAAGATTCAAAAATAGTTACCTTTAATAATGAATTTTTTCAGGAAAAAGGAAAACTAAGTTGGATTATATCAATCCTGTAGGAAGTACAGAAAATTACTATGTTTTCTATTAAATGATCCTTCTATATTGTTTTCAGTATAGTTTCCCTTGGAACCAAAGTAATAAAGAGGTAAAATGAAATCATATGTATGATATTAAAGCCATTAAACCAGATATCTTCACATGGATCTACATACAGAACTAACCATTGAAGAACAAATCTCTGTCTCTTGCATGCAAAGACTGAGAGGCAATCACCTGAAGTACTATGTCTTTCAGTTCCAAAGTTTCAGTGGATACTCTCCAAGGTCACAGACCTGTTGAATAACATGACAAGAGTCAGCTGTCAAACAGTACAATTTCCAAAAAATATATGTGTTTATATATAATTAATCTGTATTTTTTTCCAATGATTCCCATTTCAGATACTTATGGCAACTGAGTCAAAGAACTACAAAAGCTTATTGTAAGAAAATGTTGGTCATAGGAATGGACAATGTTGTCTTTTAAATAAGGAATAACTATAATGTGACTAAGACCAGATGCAGCACTTGAAAAATGAAAGGTTCTTATGGGTCAGGAAGGATAGTTAATCTCCTAGGTATTCCCTCCACTATTAAACCTTTGAAAAATCTTAGGAAAATGTTTTCTTTAGTATATTTTGATAAAAGAAATCGTACTGAAAAATAAAAACAGTTTCTTGCTGAATTCAACTGCATATATTTAACATATGCTGACATCTGCATGAAAATTTCAGCATTCTTATGAAATGAAATAAAGGAAAGGTCACAGAAGGCCATCTCAATTCAATTATAATTCCTGGGAAATTATCATTTCCTTTGATTCATATATTTTTGTGTCGACAGGAACATCAAAACATAAAGCAGTTTTAAAGTACTTGTTTGGAAATAATTTATGCAATGTTATGCAAATGACTGCTCTGGTAGATTTATCTTCATTTTCTGAGTCTGCTTTTGAGACCCACACCTTTCAATCTAAAATCTCTATCTGCCATGTCTGAGATGAACTGAGAAATGTAATGAATTACCTGCATAGACTAAGATTATTCTGAATATAGTCTAATTCCCATAAAGTTATCCCTGCGCAATCTGCTTATAAGAGAAAAACCTGTGTTTTTCTTTCTCTGGAATTTTGTTTGGACATAGCCTCAGGTTTAGCACAGCCACTGAAGATTTCATATATCCCAATTTATAAAAGGTAACAAATTTATGCCTTGTTGTCCTACTTTCAGTAGAATTTCATGTTGAGAGTATAATTTAATTCTTCCTTTGCAACCTTAGAAAAGGCAAAAATGCTGATCTGCTAAAAAGTATGAGCTTCATAGCTTTTTTCTATTTTAGTGAAGGTAGCAACATTATCACCATCCCACATTTGAAATGAAAAAAAAAAAATCTACAAAATGAAAATGCATTAGAAAATCTTCTTTCTTACAAGAAAATGACTTTATTCCCAGTAGTTAAAATATAATTATCAAATAAAGCTTGGATTGTTGTTGCATTTGGGAATAATATTTGCTATATTTTTATTACCTCTGTAATTTTCAAAATGTTAATGTATGCATACAGTTGCAGATGAAATTTATTAAGTTAATTATCTTTCCAGTTATTTTTCAGTAAAATTTACATTTTACCTTTTTATGTTGGATTTTTCTGTGGTATTTAATTATTCCATTGGTAGATGTGACCTTGTTCCTTAGCACAGAGACAGATATGTATTTATTCACAGAAGTAAGCTTTTACATCCTAAATTAGATAATAAAATCTTGTTGCATTCTGACAGTATACACTACTACATTTCATCTTAGAGATGTGGCATGATCTCAGTAATATCATGCAAATACCAAACAAATTAAACAGTGATATAAAGCAGGAGAAAAAGTGGAAAAAAAATCAGGATAATGTGAAAGAATTTCAGACCCTATATTGTTCAGCGACTGTTTGATAAATTGTCCAGAAGATACTACCTGCAAATATCATTGTAAAAGTTGGCAATGCAGAATAATAGCAATGTTGCTATTTTCAAGACATAAACTCTTTTAACTCAATCATCCACAAAAAGATTGTGTTTGGTTAATGTCTGCTTTTGTAATTTCTTTCTGTTACAATAATTAGTGAAGATATTCTGACTCTGGGCTTTTTTTTTTTTACATTTGCGTGATGAAACTGTGAAAGTATGTTTAGACTTTATGCAATGACAGCTAAACTTACTGTAGTTTTAAAATAAATTAGTAGTATTGCAAATGAAAAAAGAAATCTTTGAATCATTGTTTAAATACATTACTGAACTATAATTAGGACATGTATGGGGCATAGTTTTAGATTACTTAAATTTTATATCACAGGATAATTGTTACACAAAAGTAGCTTTATTTATGTCAATAAGAACTCAGATAAGAGAAACACAGAATGATTTAGGTTGGAAAAAACTTCGAAGATCATCAAGTCCAACCTTTGACTGAACATCGCTTTGTTAGCTAAACCATAACACTAAGCACTGTGTCCAGTTGTTTCTTCGATGCTTCCAGCAATGGTGACTCCACCACCTTTCTGGGCAGCCCGTTCCAATGCCTGACCACCCACTGAGAGAAAAATTATTCTTGATGTCCAACCTGAACCTTCCCTGGTGCAGCTTGAGTCTGTGTCCTCAAGTCCTGTCACTGGTTGTCTGGAAGAAGAGGTAAACACCACCTGGCTACAACCTCCTTTAAGGTAGTTTTAGAGAGTGATTAAGACCCCTCAGCCCCCCATTCTCCAGACTAAACAAGTCCATCTTCTTCAGCCACTCCTCATAGGACTTACACTCTAGACTCTTCACCAGCTTCATTGACCTTCTTTGCAAACTCTTCCTCATTTCAAGATTTTTTTGAAGTGAGGGGCCCAGAACTGGACACAGGACTTGAAGTGCAGCCTCACTAGTCCAAATAAAAAGCAACAACAGTATGAAATCCTAATTTTAAATAAATAAATAAATAAATACACAAAATGGGCATCAGCCAGATTTTACAAACCACATACCAACCATTCTCTGGTTTTGGTCCATCAGTCTCTCCATAGGAGGAGTCTGACTTCTATGAACATCTTCTATTCCCAAACTTCTAACCTCTCTTATATGTTGCCAGGGACCAGAATCATTTCCCTCATTATATTAATTGACATGTAAATAGACTGTCTACATATGGAAGCAATGGATTATGTATGGATATACTGCCAGCAATTTGCTAAAACCCTCCAAATCTTCCAAAATGACCATCCTTCAAATTGTTTTCAATTTTATTCAGTCTTTCTTTTATCCTGCAAAACTATGCTTGTTGGATAGATAAGGTAGCAATGGAAAATTACTCCATGACAGCTAGGAGAGATTAAAAGCACTGGAAAGATGGCAGAGACAGAAAGGCTTTTAGAAACAACTCACTAGGGTTCTACATATTCAAATAAGTTTGTTCCCTGTCAGTTCACTAATTCCACTGCTTAACTTTCATGTTTAGCACTTTTCCAAGTATTATTCTGAAAAAAACCCTCCAGTTTCCTTTGAAACAAAATCCAAGTCAAGTACTAAGTATTATTTACCCCAAATACTTCTCCTTTTCATCAATAAGAAAGAGTCTGTACCAGTTTTCTCTCACTGTGATGAACCTACATGGCTCTATGAAACCTCAGCAAATATTTCGAATCTCTCTTTTGTTAAAAGTGTGTGCTGTCATACATATCCCAAAAATCACATATTCCTAAGGTCTGCTCCAAAATATGCCTCTGAGAACTGAGTACTTATCTCATTTTTAGTAACTATGAAGTTTAAAAATAATTAGCGGTATACGAGTCAAGGCAACTCCATATTTGGTTCTTGGTTTGACTTCTCCACAAACTCACAGAAGAAGTTGTCTGATATCTGCCTGACTGCATTTTGCAGTACGAACTAAACATAACTGGTGGAAACTCTCTTAGAAATGAGGTGGAGGTGCTACAATTTATAGTGACTGCAGATACACCCCTGAAAAAGGATTGGGAGAAATACAGCTTTATTACTGTAGCAGAATAACACCTAGCTATGCATCAAACTGACATCTTAACTAAACAGAAATGCTTCTATTTGTAATAAACTAGTTTGTTCTGTTTTCTGGTCTGAAATATTTTTGGTCAGAATCAGTTGTTATAGTCCTTCACACAGAAAAAATAATTTGATGAAAGTAACATAAATGACAGTACAAAAATTCTTTTTAATTCTTAAAGACTGCACTTGATTTCTCAAATATTTTTAAATTTACATATCAAAAGGTGTTTTTTAAAGATAAGAAATATTCCAGGAAAAAGAAGTAACTTCTTTGAGATGGGGAAAATAACATGTCAGTTATCATGATGTTAACTGATAGGTAAAAACATGTTTAATCAGGACTAGAGAGAAATTGTCAACACATCCCCATGAATGAACCCATTTTACATCCTTTTAAAGTTATTATTAAAACATAATCTATTGTTATATAAGATAGATTTGGTATTCATATATCTTTTAAATTCTATTTGACATAAAATAAGAGGGTTTCATATTATGTATCTTTCATCATTACAGTGTGACACCAATAGCCGAGGTCACAGTGTCTATTTTAGACTTTTGTTCTACTGTGAAATGAATTGTACCTAACAGTTTTCTGTTTCAATACAATATAAAGTTATGTATTCATCAATAAGTATACTTAATTTAGGGTTAAACAATCTTACTCGACAAGTCTGAACCTTCTAAAAGAGGTTGCTAAAACTCCTCTTCTGTCTTAGATAGTCAGGATTCTGCTTCCAATTAGGAGTTTACTGTTGCAGACAGGATGGAAACTATGACTTCTCTAATTTATAGGAAAAGGAAGAAAAAGAAAGGAAAAANTTATGGCTCCCTTAAAGTTTTAAAATGTCACACAAAATAAAAAGGCTTTTGATGGTCCCACACAGGATATCAGCTCATGCTCAAAAATATCAACATATCTTTTTAAAAGTCATTAGGATAATTTAAACAGAAGTTCATTTACAGTTTGATCATAAATACTTATTGCATAAAATAATTGCTAGATGCAATAATATTATTAAATTTTCATTTCACAAAATGACTTACAAACATATTAAGAGCCTTTAAGGGAATGGTTATAGGAAACACATATGCTAAAGAAATATGCATGTTTTCTTAAAAGAGTATATGTGCCTGCTAGACTTAATATATGACTTTAAATTATGAAGTGTACTATAGAGTGCCATGTAATTTGATAAATATAAAGAATTATGTACACGAAACTGCACACACACAGTATAAGTAATTTCCCTGAGGATACTGGTGACATAATGATAAACCTCAAGAACTCTGCTCAAATGATTTGTTAATGTCACAAGTAGTCCCAAATGGAATTACAGTTTCTTATGTACATACAAGTGAATGCAATTTTTATAAAATAAAGTAAAAGAAATCATTTTTTCTGATCAACACTACTAGTTTAAAATTAAATGTGTGCAATATTTTCTCCTTGCCATTCCCTCACACTGCACTCCTTTCTCCCCTTCTCCAGCTGACTTTTGACACTTTTTCATTCCACTGTTTCTTCTGCTTCTTTTTCCCCTATTCTCAACGCATACTTCTCAATCCTCTTCAGCAAGTAATATTTTCAATCAAATCCACTTATTGCCATGAATTTCCCTAGGGGAGGATATGAATCAGTAGCAGATTAATCTTATTCAGAATGTTCAATGCACTACTAATAAAACTATTGAATACTCAAAAAAGTGAGATATTTCTTTGCAGAAGGAAGAATATTTAACAATATTTTCTAGGGACCTACCTGGGATAACTCCCACCCAAGACAAAAAATTGAATAAATCTCTCTGGTATTACGTTCCTTTCCATCAATTATTTCTTTTATAAGGCCTTACATATGAGAACAGGTTTCTCTTCTTTCTATTTCCCAGAACCTGGAATTTAATACGTTTCCTTCTCTAACAGTAAAACAGCCACTACTTTAGAGTTTTAAGGGAATAAGCTCAGAATTCACTTTAAACAGGTTATTTTCCCCTCTCATGATCCATAATATGATGAAGCACCACACCTGAAATGAGTATTCAATATTTGATTATTTGCTCTAAATTAGGAAGCAATACACTGCACAGTGTTTAAAATGAAATGTTATTTACTACTGAAAAAAAATTTACCGCCTATAATTTTTTTTCTTTAAATTTCAACCATCAGTCTGAATCAGAATGCAATTTAGAACATTACCCATGATATATATACATTAGTCTTTGTGTTGGTTTTGCATGGTCTGGTTTTTGGTACTGCGGGGGCCACAGGGGTGGCTTCTGTGAGAAGCTGCTGGAATCGTCCTCCGTGTCCTGCAGAGCCAATCCCTGACGGCCCTGAAGATGGGCGTGCCGCTGACCAAGGCTGGGCCAATGAGAGAGGTTGGTGATGACATATTTAAAAAGAAAATCAAAACAAAGTGCACACAGTTTGTCCTAGCCAGAGAAGAGGAGGAGGTGAGAACATGTGAGGGAAACAACATGGAGACACCAAGGTCAGTGAAGAAGGAGGGGCAGGAGGTGCTCCAGGCACAGGAGCTGAGATTGTTCTGTAGCGAGTGGTGAAGCTGCTGTCCCCCTCAGCCCATGAGTCCATGGGGGATGCAGAGATCCGCCCACACCCCATGGGGGAGGTGCTCATGTTGCAGCAGATTTGGGAGGACTGTCTGCCCGTGGGAGGGACACACATTGGAACAGTTTTGGGAAGATTGCTCATGAGAGTGGACCCAGGCTGGAGAAGTTCACGGAGAACTGTCTCCCATGGGAGGGACCCCAGCGCCTCACAGGGGAAGGAGTCCTGTCCCTGATCAGCAGAAGAAAACCTCCGGTGACGAACTGACCAAAACCCCCACTCCCTGTCTCCCTGGACTGTTGGTGGAAAGAAGGGAGGGGTTGGGGGAAGAAAAAGTGTTTTTAAGGGCTTATTTTACGTCTCATTATACTCCTGTGAATCTTTTAGTAATAAATTCAGTTTGTACCACTAAGTTGAGCCTGTTTTGCCCTTGGAGTGTTTTCTCCTGGCCCTTATCTCAAGTCTTGAACCATTCATTAATTTTTTCTCTCCTTTGCCCAGCTGAGGTGTAGGGGAGGTTGAGCGAGTGGCTTTCATGCATTCCTGGCACCTGGCCAGTGTCAAACCATGACAGTCTTCTAAAAGGGAAAAATTGAAACATCAAAATATGCTTATGCAACAAACCTAAACTCTTACTTTACTGATATAATAAACAAGTATGATGGATAGGTTCTCCTTACAGATCTTTTCCCTTAAATCTTATAAAACTTACTGAATCTTGGGTAAATTGTTCTTTTTTCAAAGATGAAATCCAGAACTTATGTTTCACATATGTCCTGAGGACCATATGCAGTTCTTCAGGTTTCATTCAGCATGTTAGCGGTGGTAGGAAGTAAATCACCTGAAAAGATAAATTAACTGTATCTCTGACTTATGAAATGATAACAAAATATCTAGGACTCATCAGTTTGAAAAGAGGATGACTGAAAGTAGGCAGGACTGAAGTTTACATAATCATGAAGGCAGAGGTTGAGATAAAACTATTTTTCACCAAATCTTATAATGTCCTGTGAGGCTATTTGATGAAAGAAGAACAAAGTAAATTTAAGACACGTAAAATGAATTTCTTCTGTTATACAGCAGGTAGTAGTGAACTTCTGGAATTTTCTTTGCCACAGGAATATATGGTGTTAGATACCATCATCAGGATCAGGAGGGGATCAAACAAACTTGTGGCCAAGAGGTTCCTAATCAAAAAGACAGAGATTTGTCCTCTAATATTCATACTACAACAATTGTGAATGGTCAGAGAAACAACAGGGAAGAACGCAAGAAAGTGGCCAGATTCTTGTACTCTAGCCAGTGTCACCTACTGCTACCATCAGAGACCGAAAGTTGGGGTGGATGGTTTCTTTGTCTGATCCAGACATGGATGAAAAGAACCTGTTTAATATTTCTGTGTACTGTCTTAAAGCAATTTTTCTCATTGTATGAAGGGACAAGCCAACTTCAAAAGCAAATTAAAATAGGAGAAAACTTTATAATTCTTTCTTAGGAAAACCTAGGAAGGAAAAAAACAAGTCAAGGCCACTATGGAAGATGCTTTTCTTTTTTGTTTTCCCTTTCAGTTTAGACACAGAAGACTGACCAGAAAAATTACATAGAATGGCAGGTAAAGTCTTGTGTAGCTGAAGTAGTCTTGTACTGGAGGCTGGTTGTTGCAAACAAAATATTAGAAAACCATATAATGAAAAGCTCTAACTGAGCTCTGACTGGGAATTTTCTTTTAGGTTCAGTCACATCTGGAAATGCTACATATCTTTAGTTATTTGGAAGGCTGTTCATCTTGGACAATTGTATCTTCTGAAATCTCTGAACTATTGCCTTTTTCCAAAACAACTTGAGATACATCTTTGGTATGAAAAGTTAGAGTCACAATTACTATTGTCTGAAAAAAGTTTCAAGGTATGGAAAATGGCATTCTACAGTTAGAAGGGCTAATCAAACATTTCTTCATGCAACACTAGACTCTTTAAAATATCTGTGGATACTATAAGCATTCCTAAAGGCTTTTCTTATAGGCTTTTCAACATAAGCAAGACTTTATTTAAAAAAAAAAAATCTCACAATGAATTTTAAAAAAATGTTGAATGAATACCATAAGGAGAAAATACAACATGTATATGAATAATGGAAGTAATTAAAGAAAAGGAGGTAGATGCTAAGGAAAAATATTAAAGTCACACAGAAAAAGTTATTGTCATCTAGGATTGAAAATGAAGATCTAAACTGAATCCTCTTATATAAATTCCAATGAATCCATCTTATTCTACATCACAACACTGAAAAAAACAAGTGCAACAAACTCAATAGACAGCAAATGTAATAATTGCTTGTAATAAATAAAACTGAATTGTTCTGGAAACTGCTTATACATACTTTCCTAGTTATAGAAGTTATAAAGAATTTGCATTTTACATAGCCTACATAATTAACTTAAATATGTAATAAATTATAATCAAGTTTGCTTGTAAGCACGCACACAATTTTGTACTACATTGTAAAAAACAGAGCATTTATTTGGGAAATAAATTTAATATTAAATATTTCTATGCCTTTAATCTTAGATATTAGTAGGTTATATTTTGTCAGAAAATTATTTACATAGGCAAGATGTTTAACTGTTTTTCAGGTCATTTCTTCAAAACAATGCAGTCCTAAATTTGCCAACATTTTCAGTAGTCATGAGGAGCCAAACATCAAAGTTTTTCCCATTCAATCTATTATTTATTTTTGAGGAGATTATTGCAAGTGGTCTGAATGATATTTTCATTTATGGTATTGTCCTGATTGAGACCTGTTATCTAAGAAGACCAAGAACTAAATTAAAAATAAATGTTGCATACTGAAAAGTAAAGCTAATGGTAACATATATTACAAAATATTCTATGCTATGATATGTAGTGGAGCTAACAAAATGCTGCCAATTGGAACACTATTTTTTAACAGTTAATTGAGCAATTTTTTCAAATCATGATAAAACAGCAGGAAAACATAGATATATTTTTATTTTCTTTTTGGTTTGTACTAATGTAATTTATCTGAATAATCATTCAGGGAAAAAAAGGCTTACAGCAAAACAAACTCCCATGAATTAATTCATTAATGAGCAGAATCACCTTTATTTATTATACTCTTCTAATTACAGGATTGCAAACTCCATCAACCATCAATATCTTTATAAGAAAATAGTATATTTTTAACTTTTAAACCAATGTAGTTCTTTCAAATAACTTAATAGCCCAATGAAGCCTCATAAAACTCATGGTTTTTTTAGTGTTTTCCTCATGGATTGTTGGTACTCAGAAATTCTTACTGGATTTAAGAATAGAAGCACACTACATCTATGTGCTTCTTTATTTTTGTTTTTCCTCATTCAATTATTTAGAATTTGCAAAGTAATTTTCCATCTTCTACTTGTTCTATTCATGCAGCTAATACACATGGGAGGGACTCATTTAATATCACATAAACATCTGTTCTGACAAAACTGGCTAAATGAAAATATTTGTCATTATGTGTTTTGAAAGCACAAACTACTGAGCCACCACTAGACACCACACACAAAAATATTTTTTAAAAAAAGACATTTTAGAACTTTTAGAAACAGAAATTAAAAAAAAAAAGAAAGAAGAAAGTATAGTCTTATATTTGTTTTTTTCATGCTAGATACCTTCAGACTGGGAATAAGGAGGAAGCAGAATAATTTAAATTGCTCTGGAGGCAAATGCATCAGTATTTAAAATCCACCAGAGAATATCCTCTTCAAAATTCAATTCATCTTCTTGAGTATTATTGTTTGCTTTGGGAGCTCTACATTATTGGATTGCATGATATATGTTTGGAGCTATATATTTCCCCATCTCCCCAGTGTATTCATATCTAAGGAATCTGTGCATGAACTCTTCTACCTAAAGGCACATATAACATGTCCCTCAACTGGTTTTTTAAGTGAATGTCAGAGTAGAGGAATCCGATTCAGGGATTCACAGAGTTAAGAACACCTCTTTTTTGGTTACCTCCTAGCTGTTTTGACAGAGCTAAATGAGAACATCTTGAAGGAAAAAAAAAGAGATCTTCAGACAATGAAAATTTTTGAATACTTGAATCCTAACCAAGGAGATATAAAGTCAGATATAAAGAACTTAGTTTTATCGAGCTATCAGGTTTGTTGATTTAACTTATTTGGGAAAGATGTGAAATATTTTTGTATAATACAGGTAATTATTTGGTCTAAAATAATTTGGTGACAAGTCTAAGCAGCTCAATCCACTGATGGACAAATTTTATTCTCTATTATAGATACTTTTGGTATATAAATTTATATGCACAAATGTTTTAAAATGCACAGAACGACATAAAATTAAGCATAAATATGTAGTCACTGAGAAGATATTATTCTATTGACCAGATATCTGTGGAACATGAGGAGGATCAAGATCATATACTGCAAATCTGAGGATGCAGGTCTTTTAATTCAAGCTGTTTGTAAGTTGTTCACATTTTCCTTGTCTGGTCATCCTATAAGGTTTTCCATTCTTTGTACAACACTGGTAACTTCTGTTTATTGAGTGGGAAGTAGGGCAGTATGTTACAGCAATGGGTTTTGTCAGTTTGTTAGTTAATTTTACTATTTTTTTTAACAAAAAAGAAATATATTTATCTGGATGAAGTAAGAAACTGTATGGCAATAATGAATGTCAGTATTGTCATCAAATTAGGTAACATCTTTTGAAAATTTTGTTACATAATTTTTTTATATTCAATTACATGGAAATTCATATTTCAATCAAATTGTTTTGATTTTTTTAAATAGAAATATGTACCAGGCATTCAATTAATTATTTTTTTTTGTTTTTGTTTTAATTTGTAAGTAATTTCCAAAATTCTTTTCATTTGTAGATATGTGTTTGTACATTAGTGTCAACAGTAGATTAATCCATGCAATGAATTAAGTTGTGTGAACTTAGAAACTCCTGACCTACTCAGCACAGATAGGGAAGGTGAAAGAAATCACTATGCCTAAAGCACTTTGAGAAGTGAATCAATCTTCTCAAATCCCCAAGTAGACTAGCAGAGTCACTATGTCTAACCAGAAAATTGATCTTATGAGAAGATGAAATGAGTGTCTGATTGACAGGAAAGGGTTTATACAGCTTCACAAATGTCCTCAAGAAAGAAAGGCTAATGTGCAGATTTTTTTTCAAGGCTGCCTTTCCGAAATGCTAGCAGGGGAAGAGAAATCCATAAAAGCACCAATACCCTCAGTACAATTCTAAACAGAGTCATAACTTCATCTGTCATAGAAGCCTCAATACCAGATAATGTTTCATTATGAAGAAGCACTAGCTTTATCTAGTATGTATTTTAATTTGAAAAACCTGTTCTAAGTTCCTGTCTGCTGCTGATTCTTGCAAGAGTCATCACAGACTAAGTTCATAATGAGCAATAGCGACAAAAACAAATATTAGCATCACAGATGTTGTGCCTAAATATGATCCAATTTTGTAACCATTTGCACCCTTATCGAATTTTGGATATGAAAAATGAATATATCAATATTAGTTGTGGTTGGCAGTAATGAACTTTCAGAGAAAATATTGGAACTTTATCTATAATAAATAAATACAATATTTTTAATGAGATTGTCCATCTACTATGTGGTCCTTCAATATTTCTTGTGTCAAGAATAGAACACTGGAGTTATCTTGTGACAGTCTTTTCTCACTATTTAAGTCTGAAGACTACCATCAAAACCAACCATTTTAGACTCTAGACTGAAGTATTCTTAGGTAAATGAATGTGCCTGTCTCTCTGTGATGTTCAGTGCAAAGTGTATAATTCACTATCCCATGACTAAAACAAAGCCCAATCTATGTAGTACAGAACAATTCCCTATCCCTATTAAAAATAATGTGTCCAGGAAAACTGGCACAATTTCTATCACCAATTAAGAGGTTAAAACCGCATTTTCCTTCTGTAGTGAGATGTTTTGTACATATTGAGCTGCAGTAATCCCATGATAATTGAATAGATAATATATTGAACAATTTGTTTAATTGCAGCAGAGATAATAATGGGGCCCATAACCAGGAATACTATGAAGATTTTCCTCTTGCTAACTTAAAAATTTAAAACTTAAAAATCACATAAACATATACGCTGTCTTGTTAGGTTGGTATTACAGTATGAACAGTGACAGAAACTAAATGTGTTCTTCAAGTTATTAATGAGTCAGGACAGAATTTAAGTATATATTGTCCTAGACTAGAGCCACTTTTTGTCCATGATGGACGGGAAGATGGCAAGATGTTTGTAGTGGTTTGAGTTTGCCAGTTCCAATTTTTGGTTAAACACTAGCACACTTATTAAAATTACTTAATTTCACTATGAGATAAGGATTAGACGTAGGTAAAGCAGGTTCATGTTTTAAGAAATATGAAGAGAATTTATTAACAGACTTAAAAAAGGAATAATAAAAATCCGGAACCAGAACAAAACCTTTAGAACACCCTTCTTCCCTCCCCCCCACCTCTCCATTTCTTTCCCACTGACCATACAAAAAGACATCTTGACTTTTAGTTAGTTTACCATCTCTAGAATAGTCTTTTCTCAGTTCAT